>JANZLQ010000037.1:6363016-6396041 GCA_026212715.1 Elanus axillaris | reverse complement strand
AGGACCCACACTGGAGAAGTTTGTGGAGGACTACCTCCCATGGGAGGGACCCCATGCTGGAGCAGGGGAAGAGTGTGAGGAGTGCTCCCCCTGTGAAGGAAGGAGCGGCAGAGACAATGTGTAATGAGCCCACTGTAACCCCCATTCCCTGTGCAGCTGAAGGGAGGAGGTGGAGAATATCAGGAGTGAAGCTGCAACCGGGAAGAAGGGAGTGGTAGGGGGAAGGTGTTTTTAAGATTTGGTTTTATTTCTCATTACCCTACTCTGGTTTGATTGGCAATAAATTAAATTTTCCTTAAGTCAAGATTGTTTTGCCCATGATGGTAATTGGTTGAGTGATCGCTCTCCCTGTCCTTATCTTGACCCACAAGCCTTTTGTTATATTTTCTTTCCCCTGTCCAGCTGAGGAGGGCGAGTGATAGAGCTGCTGCATGGTGATTAGTTGCTGGTTGAGTTTAAACCACGACAACACCTTAATGTTTTTACATTTCCAGAGAAATTCTCAGAAAATGTAAAAAGAGCGAAGGATCTGCTATGGAGTATCGAGAGCATAACCATCAATAGTAACCCAGGCTTACAGTAAGTCATGTGTCTCCAGAGCATGCTCCACACCTTCCAAATTAAAGTAACTACAGAACTGCAAGCACCTCTGCAGAAGAGGTTGGCCAGCCTGCACCACTGCAGTCCACTGCACTAATAAATATACTTTTTTTATTCCAAGGGTTTATTAAAAAAAAAAAGCCTCTGTTTATGACAGTTTCTCAGGGTTTACCCAGTGCCCAAAAGCAAAGTGGGCAGAACACTGCACACACTGCTCTGTTCACACCAAACCAGCAAAGCCCAAAGTTATTTACAGACTTTCAAATCACTGCTTTTTCATGTCCAGACACCTTCAGGACTTGGACAGGTATCCACATAATGCACTTACACAGCAGGACCCCAGCTGCACTCCCTGTCCCTTTAGCAGAGCCCTTACCCTGCCTGCAGCAAAGGAAACGCATTTGTGGCACCCCAGCCTGCACCACGGACAGAGGTGGTCGGGTCAACGCAGCCAGCTGCAAGACAGGCACAGGGTCCTGTCGCGGCCTGGCCAGTGCACAGCTGATGCAGACACAGCTTGCTTCAATAGCAAACTTAGGTCAGAGCCCCTCACATCAGGTTAAATACAGCAAGTTGCTGGCATTACACAGACAAATAAACAAAAACCTTGCAGCAGATTGAAAGTTACAGCCTGGCAATCCTTTCTGCCTTGAAAATGTGAAAATGTTGTCTGTGAATGTGCATTTTTATCAGCATAAAAATATTTACCAGAGAAAAGGAGAATCCATTTCGTCACAAAACAACCAATGCTTGTACCTTTAACACAACCTTTTATTAGAGCTACTTGTACATCATAGAAAAAACAAAACCCAATAATCTATTTAACACAATTCTGCTGATACAATATGTGGTGTTTATCTTCTTTCATTTAGGTTATGCCAATTTATGCCAGTTTTGCAATCCCAACCCCTGCCTGAAGTCCAGCTGCTTCCAGGATTTTACTTACCACCTGGGTATGCCTGATTATACATGTAACATGCCTAAAACTGGAAAACCTGGTTAATAAATGTTGAAACACTCGGGTTCAGCTCAACAAATTACGAGATGTGTCTTTTACAATGTGTGCTGCACTACCCAGGTGGTATAGCAATTTCCATGAGACTACACGTTAAGTCCAGGTGAGAATGTAAAAGTCCCAGCTCCGTTGCCAGCTAATTCAGATGCCACCAGACAGCTGGAGCATTCACTTAACAGGGGGACAACATACAACAGGGTGTCTCAAAAAGTTCCTTTGTATTTAAAACTGGCTGCAAATAGAAGCTATTAATAATTGCTTAGTTTGATTCTTCAACATTTAAAATAGTAGGGGGGAGAGTTTGCCAAGCCACTTGGGTTTAGTTTTGCTTTCTAAATGCAAAATCTCCAGGATTATTCTGCTTTCTCCATCTACTTTCTATGGCATACAGACTACAAAAATATTGGGGGTTATCAGCCAAATAAAGAAACCAGACAGAACAGACTGCTCTGTTTTCATTGTTGACTTTTTATTACGTATCCTATAGCACAAATGCAACTGCCTGAAGTTACAAGTTGGATAAGAAGATGAAGGAAGAATGTGAAGTTCCTGCTGCTCCCAAGTCCCAGACAACAGCTCGGCAACTTCTTATCCTCCATAAAGACATGCAGTGTGAATGAATAAATATTCTCCCAGTAACATGTAGTATAACTCAGGGTTAGATAAAATAGAGTGCTCAGATGGAAAGAAAATTACTCCTACCTCTACTTCTGAATCCCTAGCGCATTTAAGCATCGAATCCCACTACAGATGACTGCCCAACAGAAAGTGATAAGCAAGAGTTAAACTGCCAGCAGCAATGTAACAGCCATGAGATTAAGGGACTCTTAAACTTAGTTTGAGCAGCCTTTAAGTGAAATGTACACCACCACAAACAGCACTATGAAACATCTGGTTTCTCAGCTTCCCCACAGTCACTACATAAATGGGTACAGGACCCTGGTTTAGACTTTTTAGGTGAAATGACTAAACTTTTTGTCAGAGTCACCACCAGTCTCATTCTTCTGAACTCACTTGGATGCTGTTCAAGAGACAACTCTTGAGCCAATGCCAAGATTGGAGATCTGCAGTACAGAGCCGTGGAGAGCTACAGGTGGCAAAGTGGACCGCATAAGCACTTAACAACTATTAGCTCCAAAAGAAAATCACACTCTTTCCATGGTCTCAAGGAAGAGCACTTCCATTGCTAAATAGTAGAAGACAAAGCACCAACGGATGAAAATAATTAAGGATATCAGCTATCCACTATGTAAGAGAAAAGTGTTTTAAACCAAGAAGTACATTCATTGCACATATACTTTAGGTAATTAACAAAGATACAAATTAATCTCTAAGTGCCTGAAACATCACAATTACTGAAGAAATCTGCAAAAATTCACCTGTTAAAACACCAGATTGGGAAACTAATTTCAAGGCATGAAGAATGTCAGTCCTGCAGATAAAGTATGAAGGTCAATGCAGTCTTAACAAAGTTACAATAAATAGTTCCATAATACTGTACTAGGCTTGATTTATTCAAACAAGCCCTCTTTGCCCACTCATATTCTATGCATACATTATAGGAAAGTCTCTGAATAAAATCTGAGCAAGACACACAACTTGGCTCAGCACTCAAGTCATGTAAAGGGAAAAAACCCTGCACTATCTTCCAAATCCTTTTTTGAAACTGAAGTCCTATTCCAGAGAACCACCTAACGGATGTCACCACTGCAGACAATAAAACAATTAAAGGAAAAGATATGGAGGGGGAAGGAAGGTACTTTGCAAATATGACATTTAAAAAAAAGTCAATCATATAAAATGCTTTTAATATGTAAAAGCATACTCCTACTTGTTTCCTTCCTTTGTCATGTCATTGAAATAGTACATGATACACAAAAATGTATTATATTACAACCATTTCTCAGAAGAGCTCCTAAACTACAAGCTACACACAGAAAGGGCAACTCTCCCTCGAATGCCAACATAACCACAGGACAAACCCAGACCTCATCAGCCAGTGAGGGCTCACACTATCTCCAGACATTTGACATGCACAATAAAGCCCAGCTTAACACCAAGGACATTTATTTCCAACAAGGACACTCTCTACCCCACCAATAGAGAAGTTTAAAGGTTGGAATCTAAACATATTGACACCTAGTTATAGATCCCATCTTCTTATAGCAAGCAGAAATCCAACACGTCTCCAACACAACTGGTACTCTTCGGTGCACATCACTTGTGAAATTATAGCCAATCTCCAAAATTTGGTTTAAGAATAGACTTGCTGGTTTAACCTTAGGTTCCTATTTTTAAAATATTGGCACTGATATTAGGGGACAACAGACGGAGTGGCATCTCATTCATACTTCTTTACAGACATGGAACATCAGGCTTCCTTCCCTGAGCAAACAACTAACCCCTGTTAGTCAAACTGCCAATGGCAGGCTAGAGTAAAAGTATCTGGTTTCAAAAACTGTAGTTTTGGTACCATATAATTTCAATTTAAATAATTCAAGTTTAAATAATTTCAATTAAAACAATTAACAAAGAATCTGTATTTGGTTTTATGCACGCTAATGATACTTGAACATATAGTCTATATAGACGCAACTGTAAATCAAACTGCTGTTTAACAGACAGAAAACTTATTTTAACAAGCAGCAGCACTAAAAAAACCCCATGATTGCAAATAAAAGCTGCAGAAGCAAATAGGACACAGTTTTATCAGAAGCACTCATCATAACACATCGAATTGGATCAAAACAGACTTGGAACTCATAATTTTCCTTATGAAGAAATTAATGTACTCCTGGGTAGCCAGTACAGGTCACAGAACAGAGAAATAAAACAGGGAAAGCCTGTGGCTGCAGAAGTTGTCTTTGGCAAGTGAAACTGAGTATCTGTTTTGCTAGCAAGGACTCTGTGCTACTATCAAGAAGTAAGCCTCAACCTACCAAGTGAATTCAAGTGCTGGAGCTAATACATTTGGGAAGTGATAAACGGAAGCAGGATTTTTAAAAGTGACAACCACACCCAACGCTCATTTAACACACTCTACAAAGCCACCTCATCATCAAGACCATCAGCACTCAGGCCTTGCTTTCAGGAATGCTAGTAAGCACTTTTTCATTTCAGGTGAAATCCAAGAGTAAATGAGACTACAAACTTTCAAGAGTCAGGACTCCAGGCCTGTTGTGTCATTTTCTTCACAAAATTGTGTTTCAGACTACAGCATTGCTTCAGGACTTGTATGCCTCAGGTTTTTGTTTTGATAGCTTAATCTCACTGTTTCGTTAACGTGAAAGGCAATGTCTCCTTATCACAGAAGTACTGGAACATTACCAAACAGCACTGCATGTGGCAGGTACCAGCACTACCACAGCATCTGCAACAGTCCCGCTCTGCACTCCCCTCTGCGTGCAACATGCCCCTCCTGCTCCACAGCACACAGGACAGGGTCTAAGCAGGGGCTGCACCTCCACTCCTTCTTCCAGCCACTGCTGCTCCTCCCTGGGGCCCAGCAAAGCATGAGCTGCCTCACGTGCAGCGTCAACGATTTCATGATGGTACTACACAAGGAGAAAGAGGATCAACATCACAGGATGGAGCAGACATTTGTAGCAGTTGAACATGAAGGTACCATCTTCCCCTGCTAACAGTTCACTGGAAAGAGAACTCTCGGTGCTCTGCACTAAGTCAGCCTGGGGCCAAGGAGCAATGAGGACATCCCCTTCCTCATCCTCGCAGCCCTGCAACCTGTGACTGACCCATTCTTCACAAAGATCACTACTAGCACAGTACAGAAATACCAGTAGCACAGAAAATTAAATAGCAGGTTTCACTTTTTCCATAAGGATATGTTCTCTTCTCCTTCCCTCGGTAGACCAGCTCAAGCATCAATTCAAAGGACACGACTTGCACACCATTCAAATGTCAGACCTTGAGAGGACTACAGTGATTTCCGATTCACAGGCACTCCCTAATTTAAAAGCAAAAACATGACTGTGAATTCCCATCTTAAAACAGAAGGGAAGCCAAAAACAAAACTTTGACTCTGCCATGCATGGCAGCCAATGGGGAATGTATCTCAAAGGCTATGTCCCTTTGCTCAAGTCTCCAAATATAAGAACTTCTAAATCCATTTTATTAAATATACTGCTTTCCATCTCAACTATTTGAGTAAAAATTGCAACCCCAAGTCAGAAATCCTAGATGAGGCAAAATTCAACTTCCTACTATGCATATGTAAAGATCCCTTAACAAAACCAGCGTTGAGGGCAGGTTATCCTACATCCTAACTTCCACCAACTGTTCAAAAAAAGCCCTCTGCAGTTTGAGTTTGGCAGTCATATCTTTACTTTGATCCCCAAGTTGTTTCATAGGTTTCCTGTGCACTCTTAAACAGCAACAGTGCTGTTATCATGAGATACATTCTGACCTGAGCTGCTCCCTATCTTCCAAAGATAGCGTCACTGATGAAATGTCACGGTCCCTGGAGAAGTAGGAAGTCTTGAGTATAATCACCTTGAACTAATCTAATCTAAGGTACTTTAAAACTGATGCAACAAGATTCACCAGCCCAGTGCAGGATCTATCATTCCCACATGAGAAACGATAAAACTGCAGACGAGGTTCCGTGATTTCCCTGCAGGTGCAGGAAAGCCCATGGTGGAACCAGGATCAGAAGCAGCTCAGCAGTCCAATGTGGGGCTGTATGAGCTGCTGAAGTGGTGTACCTCTCAAATACTACTGGGGCTTCAGATTTTAGCAGCAAAAATAAGTGTATTTTCCCCAATGGTGGTGACAAATATAACTTTATTGACACTGCTCAAATGCTAATAGCAAAGCCAGTGATACTGAATAACTAGACAGAAATACCTGAATTATTTAGTAGACAGTGCAGAAGCACCAAACAAGCCAAAGCATAATATGACCAAGAAAAGAACAAGGCAGTGGGGAACAACAACAACAACAAAACCAACAAAAAACCCAAGAGCTATTAGTTTTCCCCTAAAGAGAAGAAACAGCTGACTGCCTGACTGCTGGATTAAGAAAGCAGCTATGGCAGAGAGGAGGGTGCAACTACATGGCTAAGGAAGGTGACAAGCAGCACTGCTGCTTTTTGAGAGCCAACCACTATGATGACTGAGCTGTAACATGAGACAACATCCAGAGGCTTTTTTTTTTTCTTTTGGACAATCTTTCTGAAACACTACCCAAAAAACCAAAGTACTGCTTGGCCAGTGTCAGGGAAGAAGGGGAATGGAAAGTGCACATTTCAACCACTCCTTTTAATAATCCTGTAGAGAAAATCCTGACCAACTGATCATGGCTAACATTTCTTCAAAGGGAACATTTCTTCCTCATTTAACTTACAAAACTCTGTCTCCTGCAAATGACATTTTATTTATAGCTGTGGTATTTGCTGTATAACTGATTGGGGAAGGCTGTAAATGAGCATCATTGCATATATATGGAAAACAATGATAAAGCAGTCATCAAAAAGCTACAGAAGATTTAAATATTCAAATACAGCAATCTGCATAAACCCCACCTGAATTTTAATTTTGCAGAACTTATTTCACAGCTTTGTGCCGTAGACGATCTGTGCAAGCTATTTCTTTTCCACAGAAAAACGGCATCTTGCACTTTAAGAAGAGTACACCAATTTCCAATCATACTTATTTTAATTCTTAGAGTGAAGGTAAAGGAGGATTTGCTGTAGGAGGACAGGTTATTTTTTCAAAGTCTAAGTCCTCAAGGCAGGAAGGAAAAGGTAAAGACACTGATGAGCCACAGTAAGGTTATGGTGGCACTGAACTACATCGAGGCTCCTCATCTGCCAAGCAAAACAAAGTTGTAACTAGCAGCTCTCTAAAATGCAAGCTATCAAAATGGGAAGGAGGGGAAAACAGTGCTGTAGAGCTAAGGGAATCACATGTTACATCAAACCAGCCTTTATATTGGAGCAAGGATTTCCAAAGGATAAAGAGGACCAACTTGTTGGGGACCCCACAAAGAACAGGCTTGTACCACGCAGGTCAAAAAAATGTATTCACAAACTGGAAGGCTAAATGAACATCTGTGAGCCGGCCCATATGGCAGCTTTGGACATGGCAGCATTGGACCTGATATTACTAAGAAAGCACTTTAGCTAAAAAACAAACAAAAAAACCCCCCCAAAACGAAAAACCAACTCTCTTGCAGCCTTGCAGAGCAATGCAGTACTGAAGGCCAGAACATAAAAAACCATACATTTGCAATTCATATGCTGCAAACACAACAGGTAAGGGAGATCAGGAGCTTTTCTTGTTCAAACCTTACTCTGAAATCTTGAGTAAGGCAGATTCTGAGCAGTTTTTCTTTCCAGACCATGGGATTTTAAATGTTGTCTTCTACACGTGCCCATTTAGTGGTACGAGTTAGTTTTTCAACATTTTTGATTGTGGAGATTGACTATTGCTTTGGAAATAGCACTGTTTCATCCCTAGTGCAGCTTAGATTCAAAAGTAGGAACACCAGACTATTCCTCAGACAACAAGAAAAAGATCATTTTTAGCACCACTCAATTCCCTGACCACAGAAGCATTATATCATATATATTTTTAAAAGTATCATGCCTGAAAAGCTTAAATTTGAGAAGAAAAGCCTCAAGCGGGAAAGGGTGTTAGGCTCTTCCCTATGGTACAAACAAAACTGGGGAGGGGGGGAGCCAGAGAAGGAAGAGGAAAAATGGGGGGGTAGTATAAGCAATCACTGCAATGTCATCGTAAGGATCAGAGAAACAAAAGGCAAAAGAAAGAATAAGCACCTAGAAAAGATTCAGTTGCTTCAGAAATAAGATTTTCTCTTACAAACACTAACTAGTTGGTCCAGAGATTTCTATGAAGAGTTGGGGTACAAGCAAATCAAATGCTTTAGCAAAAGACTTGGCAATTT
Organism: Elanus axillaris; assembly: GCA_026212715.1. Classification (NCBI taxonomy): domain Eukaryota; kingdom Metazoa; phylum Chordata; class Aves; order Accipitriformes; family Accipitridae; genus Elanus; species Elanus axillaris. Next base: position 6,387,502 of record JANZLQ010000037.1, on the reverse strand, counting down.
GTTTTACTGACCTACAACACATTGCTGTAGCAGGTCTCTTCTACATTTAACATTCCTGCCCTACAAGGCCTACTTACTGGCACTTCAGGGTGAAATTGAGCACTTCCTAGATCTAAAGAATGTAGGGAAAAAAACAAACCAAACCAAAATAAAATCAGGTTGCCTACACAGGTCTCATGCTGTCAAACTCTTCACAAAAACAAAGAGCAGACAAAACCTCTTGCTCTTGTCCACACAATGGCCATCCCAGGTCCACATACCCAGTTTCTTTCAGGACTAGAAGCTTTTCTTCACTTCATCCGAACAAACCTCTGTGATGTGAGAAAAGGCTCAGAGAGCAACATCCCAAAGAGCTTATTAATTTCCTGCGCCCACAAACTCTACAACATTCATTACTACAATAAACACTGTAAATATTTCTCACAGCCTCCTAAATTGTCAGCTTTCAAAGATTTTTACTGTTTTATTTTCAACTTTCCACACTGTCTTCACTACATGATGGTACAAAACCCCAGACATGCTGCTACTGAGATTATTGCATTATTTAAATAACAACCAAGTTAAATTTTCATTGATGTTCATTAAAATTGGTTCATTAGTATGCCAGTTACTGTGATAAAATTCAGTTACTGAGAGGAAAAATCTACTGGCTGTTTCTGGCCCAAATTGTCTGTGTGCATCATGGCTTTATGCTGGCTTAGGGCAACCCACGAGGCTGGGAACATATTCAGTGTGATTCATGCTTTCAGCTCTCAAGCACCAGCACTTGAAAAGGACAGCTTCTGAAGAGGAGAAAATGGGAAAAGAGCAGGAGAAGGAGTTTGCCTCTTAGAAATCAAAATTTTTCAGAGCGGCCCTCTTCCCCTCCTAAATTTTATTTCAGTCTAGCACTCGCTTTCAGATGAAGATGGAGAGTTTAGATTTTCAGTGTGTGAAGGGATGTGAAAACACAGAGCTGTCTCACGCCTCCGATTCAAACTACCCTGACATAAACAGGGAGATTCATGTAATTGCTTTGCTCATCTCCACACCTAGATTCAGCGAAGAAACAGCGGACATCATGCTGACCCTGGGTCTGCACCACAAAAAATCTTCCATCTGCACCATGCCTCCACAAACTAGAGAGCAACAATGAAGAGAGCAAAAATCAAAGCGCTAACGGTTAATGTCCAAATAAGTTCTTGCCTCAATATGTGCTATGAGAACCTTTGATGTTAAAGAAAGAGGAGGAACCTGGAAGAAAAGGTCCGGCTTTCCTTGAGAATGACAGCTCCTCAGGGCTCAGCCTCAACATGGAACAAGGAAACATATTTCAAAAAGACGTTTACTTCTGGACTGTACCCCTTACCTGTTTTATTTAAAAGACTTGAGCATTCTCTACAACTTGGCTATAGATCCACACATAACTAGAATAAGGCTGCACTACTCCCAAAAAGGCAGCTCCACACCTACTCATTGATCCCTCTCCCACACCAAACTTTCCCCTCGAGCAAAGTCACAGAGCAAAACCAAACAGGAGACTGTGTCCTGGCTAAAATTCCCCCTTATTCATAAGATTTATAACAAAAAACTATCCCCTTCATCTTCCCCATCAGATACAGCACTCAATTCTAACAGCAAAGATGAATGAGATTTCATAACTTCAGTTATTTATAAACTTGTTAGTGTCACATCATCCTGGCTATCATACAAGGTTCATTGATTCTGCTATCTGTTAGGGCAGTAACACCCATTTTGCATGGTACAGTATGATGGAGCAAAGGCTCCATTCTGATGGAGTCATAAGAAATAGTTAAGCACAGACCAGAAACTACAGAGCTTGGCGTAACAAAATGTTTACTTTCTTCATTTACATGAACTTCCAAAACTTTTCAAGCAGGAATTTACTTGCAACACCAGCACCTGAAGCAGCATGGCACGTAGGTCAGTCACCCCATTTTTGCCAAGAAGGGACGTGCAGCAGACGCTTAAACACAAGCTTGCAGTCACTGAGCAGTTTCAGGTGGTTGCCACTGAGCATTACAGCAGACTGGCAGAGTGTTCTGTAGCACCCACATTTTGTAAATCTCTCTCTGCATCATGGCAAGAGAAGCCAGGGGAAGACAGCACACAGTTTATCAGACTATGACTTCACCAATCAATGCAATCTGACTTACAAGCTACACAGTTGCTTTTACTAAGTTTTGACATGCAAAACAGTAGCTTGAATCATACTTTGGGGTTAAGTGCACTTTCAGCAATAACCGATTTCTTTAAGCCCCAGTCCCAAATAATGTTCAGGAAACCGTGAAACCTTTTTCTTCCCTTCTAGTTGTTTGCTCTCAGCAGCAATGCTTCCCACCTGCCAGAGCGTGCACTGAGCAACTTCTCACTGCCACCTAGCAGCCCTCTTCCCCCTCTTCCTTGCACCCACTAGGCTCTATATATGCATATTATACACTGTGGACTGAAGAGAACACCAGCACTGTTACAGATAGCTTTAGGACATTTATGCACCACAGTCTTCAAAATAAAAAAAACAATTTGCAACCAGCACAAGGGAAGTCAGTCTTGTTAAATGTGTCTAATAATTTGACAAGCTCTACCTACATATTCAATCATCATACAGTCACACACACAAAGTTGAGTTGTTTTAGTTAAATTATATTTCAGTTGTTATAAGGATAAAATTCCATTGTGCACTTCTACTTTTTTAATCCAAGAACCTATGGAACGGAGAGACATCCATTTCTGGAAGGAGTCTCCTTAAAGCTGGTTCTGATGAGAAAGCCATTATGTCCAGATTATGCGAAAGAGGCACAGCCATGCAGAGGTTTGTATTTATCAGCTAAGTTCTATCATTATGCCATTTAACTTATGTATTAGTTAAGTTGCCCTTGATAAGCTAAAAAATAAAAATAAAGAAAGCTTACATCAATTAGGAAGAGATCCATGTGAAATACAAGCGTTCATACAGCAACAACAAAAAAATAATTAGAAGTTCTATAGAGATGATGGTTACCTCAGCTTCCCTGATGACAGCAGTACTGACAAGCACTTGGAGGGCTTATGTCTATCAGCATTCACTAGTACTTAATTGTTCTTGACCAGTTTCCCATTCAGTGTTGAACACAAGATGACCTCATCTATGCTGGTATTTAAAGTACATGGAACCGTACCCAAAATTCAGGCATGGTACATAAACTAAGTTAACCAGCACAAACAATGTGGCTTGCACATCATTACATGTATTCTTTCCATGTTACAATCTGAGGAACCCCTCTATTCATTCCTTTGGGTGACCAGCATATGTAGGTTTTCTCAAGCTACAGCAGTACTCTCCATGTGCATCCTTTATCAATGAATGGAAGGCCAGGCATATGGTGTAATTCATTGTTTCGTTTGCCAATAAAGCCGACAGGCAGACTAACAGTTAATAAAATAAGCATCTATTATTAAACTAACACTGAACTTGTATACTTTAGAGAGGACTGAAGCTATTTTACTGCATAGCAGCTGTGTTTACACTATAGCACAGTCTGGTACCTCTGAAACTCAAGTGAACTTGTATCTGACAGTAACTGTGCTGGTTCCAAGGGAGAAAAAAAACTGTTTCGAGGAGAAACACACTTCAGCTTCTTGTGTTAAATGAAAATTTTTACTTCAGCTGCTTTTAAAGGTACGACAACTTCATTTACCATGGACCAGGAATACAAACTGAAACTGAAATATATTGAAAACAGTTGTTTCATTCATACAGTAGCATCGTATGAAAAGTCATCTGTGCTCACCAAATCAAACTTCCCTTCTCCCCCAGCAAGGTACACAAATACATTTTAATCAGCATGAGAGCCAGTTTACAGTTTAGACTCTGAGCCGCATCCATCAATCACTGTCAAGAACAGAGTACCTGTCCTCTAAAGTTTTCTTCAGATGAAAAGAAAATGTCCATTGTCAAGATAATTCAGTGTTACTTTTTATTGATCTAGGCTTGGTGGATATCTTCCTTTCTCCTCTTAGCACTCACTGAACAGAATGGGAAATAACACTTCATCTAGAACTATCAAAAGCTTCAGACATCTATTCTGCATGATGCAATCAGCTGGACCAGATCTCTGGAGCTGATTACTCAGAAAAGGAAAGATCTACTTGCTTTAACCTGAAAAACCATGGTATACATTATGTTGAAGATGCCAGACCCATCACAACAGGACCACAACAGCAGTAAGCCCCCAGCTGGGGAATGCCATCAGCCTTTAAGCATCATCTGCAAGCCTTCTGCTCTGGCTAAACAGAAAAACCATTTGGTAAACCACAGCACTGGCATGGACGCAGTGGTCAGTGGTCTGAATTTGTGAAGCCACACAGCAGCCGCAGCTAGGCCACCTCCCGGCTCCTGGCACAAACAGCACCAGTTGTTCAACCTGACAAAGTCAACCCTTCTTCAGCCTGGCCATTTCACTCATTGCTCAGGATACAAGATAAAGTCGTCCTGTGGGTTTTACTTAATACTTCTTCTTGGGCAACTGCTCTTCTATTTTAACTGAGGCTTACTCCAATTGCCTCTGGTTTATGGTGCTAGATCTCGTTTGGACTGGCAAACACAGAATGTTTCTCCTGAGCTAGAGTAACACAAGTAGAACAAATCTAAAAAGCAGTAAATTATGAGTTCAAAGGTCTCCTATTGCCCAGCATATCAGGACAGACTGCTGCCTCTCAAGAGCAGCAAGACAATGGCTGACTGCTAGCTGCAGCCAAGCTCTAGAGATGGCAGTATGATAGTCCATTTTTCCTGCAGTGTGCTGCTTTCCTAGCACTATTCTCCTCTAAGAGCAAGGAAATGAAATAGCACAGTGTATCAGCCAGTTTGTCTACTTTGTCTTGGCTTCCTTCTTACCCAGGAGAAAAGACAAAAATAATACAACTTAGAAAGGTCTGAGAGAAAGTGCTGCATCTAAATACACAGAGAGAGATGTAATCCTCCCTCTCAAGTGGGGACAACATGGTGAGAAGAATGAGGAAATTTGGAATTTACCACTGGCTTTCTTCTCAGGCTGGCTGTTTCCAGGTAGTTCCACTGCCTGCAGATATGTAGCTGAGGCTGATCAGAACAGCCTTCCCAGAAGGCCACTGCCTTCCTAGCAGGCAGCTGGGGATTAAAGAAGTTAGAGCCAAATGCTGCTCAGGCCTTTAAGTTAAAATTCAGAGCTGCTCTTAAATTGCCTGACCTCCCTGCTCCAGAGTCACATTCATTATTGTTACTGCAATCTCAAATAAAACCAAGCAAGTAGTGGCAATGACATGCATCTAACGCCATCGATGCCTGAGCAGTGTGCATGACTGGCTTTCATTTAACTGATCCACAAGCCAGAGTATGGTGAAGAGCAGTCAGGTGGTTACACCCAGCACTGCCATAGAACTGCTCAGCAGGCTTATCTTCTCATTCTTTTAATCCAAGTTACTGAAAGTGTAATGAGTTCTGGTTTTAGTTGTCACTGAACACAGACAGATTAGCTTAGCAATACTGCACAATATTGGGCATGCTCTTGATTTGAGTAAACCACACACTGGCTGACTGCCTCTGCTCTCAGTACATTTTCTTATAATGCAAAACCTCAAGTTATTGTTTTTCATAGCTGGTGCATTTACAGTCAGTTAAGACAGAGACAGATCACATCATAAACATCTATTACCAAGAATTCATAACTACCCAAAAGGCACATAAATGACAGTGTCTTTTAGAAATATCCTCCTGATCTTAAATAGATGCCTACCAAAGGAAAAAAAAAATCCCAATTCTGTTATAGTAATTTTTAGTCATCACTATAAGCACAGCTTGTAGTACTGTGCTACCAAGAGATGGTGGGCAGAGGACACACAAAATTAGTTTCCACAGTTTATAGCAGCACTGATGTTAAAGACAATAAATGCAATAGGAATAAATAAAGTAGGAGTTAAGTTAAATGCCATGAGGGCTTATTAATTTATAATATAACTAAATTAATCCACTATCAGTATCAGAAGAAAAACTACTGAAATCAAATGCTCTTGGGGAGTTGTTAAGAGGAAATGAGAAATTAGATTTACTCTTCACTGCCACCTCACTGTTTTAGCAATATGGGATTCCAGGCTCCCACTCCCAATCTTCTGTTTTAAACAGTAAAGCTGAAAATAACCTCCTACTTTAACAGCATGTACTTTTTCTTCTCTGATGCACTAAGCAAAAGACTTAATATGGGAGTGTTTTCTGCAGACAGCAAAACAACATCTGGCAGCTTTCTGAGCATCCCATCTGAAGTGGCTCTACACTGTGTACTAGCAAACTGCAAAAGAAGTCAAATCGTCTGGTGGCAGAGCTGGGTAATGCCCCAGGTACAACTGGAGTCTTCACATCAAATTTCAACTTACTAGAGACTCAGACTATTATTGCAAATTGCTGAGCAACTGTATCAGATGTCCCCAGAGAGGACAGGTGCCTGCCGGTGGTTTGTATTGTACTTCACAACAGCTTTCTCTTTCTAACACAAATAGGAAACAGAATTCAGCTCAGGTATGCGAGGTCATGTGGGACTTCTGTGATAACACCTGAACTGATGCTGCTGTGTGACACTTGTAATTTGCAGTACTGACCTTTTACTAAAAAAGGGTATTCTTGCAAAGAGACAATAGTAAGGGTAATTTTTTAAAAGGTAAAGCTAAAAGAGATTACATTCATTTTAAAAGCATCTCCATCTACAGCGCAGACTTCCATGACCAAAGCTAATCCATGTAGGGCACTTCTGTCACAGAGTGAATGAGACCTTCCAAGAGAAGCCCAGCAGCATGACACCATGATGATGTAATGTCACATAGGAAATCAAAATTTAATAAAAATTGGAGGAATTGCAGATCTCGGGTTGGTCAAAACCATCAGATTTCAGTACAGGTTAAAGCATGTGGAACACGTCAGCACTTCTTAGAAATCCCACTATAGTAATTCATACCGCACCTTCCGTATTCAAAATTTCTACCCAATTTTTCTACATGACCTCCAGGGAGCACTTACTCCAATAGCAAGTTCTGATTGCCATCTTAGTTATTAAAATGTATTAAGTGATAAATGCTAAAATGTTTATTAAATTATTAAAACATATTTAACAACAGCATTTCCTTAGATATCAGATTAAACAAGACCTAATATCTAGCTTTTCACCTGCTCAGTGAAATATCTTTCAGCTTTATATATATATATATCTATAATGACAACATCAGAGAAATAAATTACATAAATCCTAAATTTATAAATCCTAAATTAGGAGAACCAGACACCATCAGAAGAACAGGAAACCTCATGGTTAGGGAGAAACTGTAATCAAGTAAAGGGAAGATAGAAATTTTGCACATCATACAAGTCTCCGCACACTAATAATCAGTCATGGTCAAGTAGCTGAAAAGGCCTCCTGACACGTTTACGTTGAGAAAGCTGGATGGCTCAAGGGATTTGCAAGACATTAAAGCTCACCTAGGAACTGGTCCACCGTTTGATCAGCATAAGTATCTCGCATGTAAACTTAATGCAGGTTAAGAATACCCCCTGCTGTTGCAGCTGAACTGCACTGTAAGCAAAGGTGAGCACAGATAAGGAGTAAGAGGAAATTTCTTACTAAACCAGTTTTGATAGAGAGAAATCATTGCATGGGAAGAAGCTCCAGGCTGCCAGTGTGATGGCAGCTCAAGCTAGAAGGTCAAAAACTATTGATGTGATGTCTGTAAAACAGCCTAATATAAAGTAAGGCAGGTACCATGAGGCAGTAACAACAGTCCACATGTGCTCCTTGCATTCTTCATATTGGCCAGAAACCAGGCTTAACTGGCATGAATAAAAATTAGATATGCTTCCTTTATGCTTTAACTAGAAGAAGCAAGTATGTTTGCTGCAATTACATACATGTAACAATGACTGAAAAGCTGCAACAGCCAAACCCAATTATTTTTCTTAAAGTTTTTCTTCTTTTGTCCTCACAAGGAAAAGATTCTTATGGAAGGTCTTCAAGAAACAAAGACCTTGCAGGTGACAAAAATGGATCATTACGTTTTGTGCATTATATGCACATTAAACTACAGCCACTCTATTTCAGGTCTTTTTACTCTGGCATACTGTTATTTCTGGGACACAAGACTCTGACAAGCAGAGATACAGCCGGGGTTCTTCCATGCATTAGTACCTCCCCCTCCTCCGATCAAGATTTAAAATCTTTCTTCCAGCTATTGTATCCACTGTAATACTCTTCATCTTTTGCCCAAAAGCATCCTGATAGCATGAACAAACAAACATGAACCCTCTAATTTTCCTCATGTCACTCCATATAATTTTTAAGGGGTTCTTCTATTCGGGTAGATATGATCTTGTTTCTATTCTAACACAATATTCCATTTCGGTTTTTAAAACCTGATAGGCAACCTGCAAAAACCCAGAAGGCACATTACACTTCTTATCTGCTGCAACTCTGAACTAATGTTACTGCAAACTTTGTGTTATTTTCATGACAAGACAAATGGTTTCAGCCTTTTTTTATTTATATAAAAGTCTGCAAAGGCTTTGTCATTTTGCAGGGGACAGGGTGGTAAGAGGATAAACAGGTAAACCAGCAAAGGGGTGATTTTCCAGTGTTAAATTTTATCTATCTAGCAAGATTATAGTGCCTACAACAATGGGAAGACTAAACTTACCCTGCTTTTTAACTAAAGTTAACAAATACATAATGAAAAATTACCAGAGAATGTTAGTTGTCACTGCAGCTCCCCATAGAAGACTATCAAAACAATCTTTTTAGGCTTAAAACAATTTATAAAACTGGATTATTTTGATAAAATCAGGTTAAGGAACAGCCACTGTTGAAGCCTTACTGACTGATGTAAAGGAATAACAATACAGAGAAGTTTAAATAAAGTTCAAAGTTAAAATAATCTTGCTAAAAGTTACTGGGTTACAGTTGATTGGTTATTGAAAGGAACAGGATAACAAGTCATAGGGATCAACTCTGTATTCACATATTTGCAGCAGGGTTAAGGCAATGCCTTTGCAGTTTATAATTTTTTTAAAAAAAATTCCAAATCACAGGCCACCCTTCCTTAAATTTTGGGGTAGATGAACTAAAACTAGGCTCACTTTCCATTAAATAACTTCCACTTGCTTCTCTGAAGCAAACTTCAGACAATAGATAAAGAGAATTATGATGCACATCTGGGCACCCTGTGTAACTCCATAGTAGTAGTGTATGAAATAATTTAGCCTGTTGGCAGAGAAGATATTTTATGACCAAGTCAATTAAGGGAGCCATCTCAAATGTACATCTACAGCCTGCAAGCACATACATGCATGCCTCATTGCAGAACAACCCGAATGATCAAGAAAACAAAACAAAACAACTGCTGAAATCATGTTGGCAGAAGTATACCCCCAGAATTGCAGTGGCAATAATAATTAGGCTTCAGAGTTAACAACCCACTGACAAAAGTGGGAAAATACAAACATGCGTGAAAGGTAAGACAGAGTGTTGGTGCCTTAGGTTTTTTTTCATAAAAATACCTAACTCTTATAAAAGTGACAATAGTAAATATGGCAAATTTCTGTTGTGGGGGAACTGAGAGTCACCTGTGAGCATGTATGACTGCCTTGTACTTCATCTGTTCTGTAGGTCATTCTTCACACTTCTTTGGCACCTATAGCACGTGAAAACTGTTAAGCCCTGTAACTTTTTGTATAAGGAAGCATCAGAAACATCTAGAATACATGTGTACATTACGACAGTACACTATAGCAATGTCCCAAGCTATTATGATGATTCACAAAGATTTTCAACATTCAGCATTACACATGAGATTTGCTAAAAACTCAGGGAAAGTTTGTTCTGTATTTTATTTTTAGAAGTCTTTACCTTCTCCTTGCTGCAGTTCTCTGCCAATACTCAAATTTCTCCCTAGATATTTCATGAAATACCTGAAAGTCACTCTTACAGTCTTCAAGACCCAAGTATTATTTGCACTGCAGTTCCACCCTCAATTCAATCCATCCCAAAAGTTGGTTTAGCCACCACAAAGACCTTCCCCCCCCAACCCCAACTTCATTCCCCAGCAACACCATCATGCTGCCAACAGGTAATTATCAAACCCATCATAGATGAAGTTCCTCAAACAACTACATTCACTTAAAGTCACTTAAAAGCTACTGTGAAACTTCCAGTGCAAGATGTATGTTTGGGAAATGCCAGTTTCAAACTGAAGCCCAGGACTTCTCTGTCCAACACGAGCCACAAGTATACATGTCCTCAGGGAAGGATCAGAGTTACACACAAGCATTTCAATTAATGACAAATACTATTAACAAGTTAACATTAACTTGTATTTCCTACCAGATCAGGAGAAAACAAGCACTCTCATCTCTTAGAGAAACAGTTTTTATAGATTCAAAAAGCAAATGCACTGGTTGCAACCTGACTCCAGGAACATGTTCATCTGAGCAGTGTGATTACACACTTGCTTTCTCCAGCTGAAAAGCACAGCTGCTTTTATTTTCTAATTGTGTATTTTTTTAATTATTAGTTTTATCAGAGGAACTAAACTGGCATCACAAGCTCTTTTTACAAAAGCAGACAAACGGATGTCATGTATACCAGGTAAAAGATTACATGAGGGAAAATTTTTTTTGACTAATAAACCCTGTTACAAAACTTGCATTGCCTTTTTTTTTTAGACTAAGTTCACTCAATATAAGAAGCAATTTTTCTATAAACTTACACACAATATTTGAGCAGAGAACAAGATACACACATCAACTCCTACAAGAAATTGGCACTCTTCCTTTACAATAATTAAAAATATTTCCTTCACAGAGAATTTTTTTGCACAAAATAACTCATGAAATAACAGTACTAATATTCTATCAGTCTAAAGTATTAGTGTAACCCAAGAAAACTGTAATACTTAACTCCAGAGTACTGGGAGATGGGTTTTTGAATGGTATTAAGAGCATAAGAGGATTCAAAAGGCATTCTGAAACATCTTGACTGTGAAGTTCATGTTCAATCCTGATCTCTATACTCATCTTCGTGTTTCACCAGCTCCCTCCCACCTTTCTTTGCCCACAGCTTCTTCAGTCATTGTCCATGTTTGTGGTGTCTGAACAGCTGCAGTTCCTGAAGGAATGAGGTCCAAAAGAGGTACAGCCCATCAACTTCAATTACTCATGCATGCCTACAGGTACTCATTTCTGACACAGAGCTACAGTGAGCAGGTCCGTGTGTGTGTACATACAACTTCACCTTGCTAGATGGAATCAGAATATTTGTATCATAAAAGCCAGTTCTGATAATGAAATGCCTCTAGCTCCAGCCAGGGAATGCTTCACTACCAAGAAGATAGGTGCTCTAACCCAACTCCCGCCATTATCATAAGACTAAGCAGCTAATTAGGAGTGACGAAGAGCAGATGCATATTTACTACAAGACAGCATTAACATTTGCCACAAAACTCTAAAGAGATTTTTCAAGTTCCCAGATTAACATGGACCTCAGGTCATATATCTTATCAAAGGTTTTAGGCACCAATGCTAATTGCTTCAATGGGAGTTTGACTCCAAGGGCTTTGAGAATCAGGGTCCAAATTACTAAACTTTGGGAAGCCACCACTGGTGTAGATGTAACAGGAGAGAACAAGCTGTTCCCATGCTGCCTTTGTTTTTTCTTGCTGTCTGAAGCACTCATCCTCTGTCTGCTAGGACAACTGCCATTAGCATGAGGAAAAAAACAGCAGCAGCACTTCATTTTCTGCCTCCCTTTTTGTCTATAAAAAAAAGATTAGCAAGCTGTAAAGGCAAACTCTCCACTGAGCTCCCCGTAAGTGCAATGATTGCACAAAATCACACTGCCAGTTACACCGACAAACGTCATCCTATTCACATCCTCTGAAAAAGTGTTTCCCCTAGGAAACTAAATCAATAATCTTAAGCAATAGCAACCGCACACAGAAAGCAGACTGCTTTAAGTGTAACATGAAAAAGCACTGTTCATGTTGGTTTTAGGATTATATGTTTTAATTACACCCCTCCACCCTCCTTCTTGCTTTGTAATTGAATTTTATCTTTAGAAGGCTAACTTTACTCATAAGAGGCTGTGGATGGCAGAGTTCAATCCTTTCACTGCAGAGTCCTGAGGTCTCCCACTGCTTTCCAAGATTTAATTCGCATTTTGTTTTAAAAGCATTCCAGCTCAGACGAGCAAATATGGTTTTAATGGAAATAAATGTATATCTAAAGAAGGGATGTTATAATGATAACCAAAAATATTTTCCTTTTGTATCTGAAGGTATCCCAGAAATACCAATGTCCCAAGATCCATCACAAGGGCTTAGAAAAATTCTATTTAACCAGTAGATATTTACAGGACACACTTATTTACAGTCTATTTGAAATTTCAGATCTGGGTACCACAACAGGTTTTTCATTCTACCTTTAAGATCCAACAAATCTCACAAAGACAAGCTGACTTCAATACACTGCCACTGTGTCACTAATATACTCTCCTGACTGTCTGATGCCCTGACACTTAAGTTTTCATATGTGAAAAGAAAATCCCTTTCCTGTTATCATTACTTACAGTGCAGAACTTGGCCACTATTTCAGTTGCACTGCCAGCACATGTCTTAACATTATGTTCAAGCAGCAATAAGAGGCTAAAAGCACAGAAATATGGTTACTTCTCACCTTACAGACAGGATTATTTAATATACTTCAGGTGTTAAAGCAGCACCTGAGCCTTTCCTGTGAAGTGCTTAAATTTCATAACAGGCTGAGAAAACATTTCAGAGCAACACGGCTTTAAATGTAGCATCTGAAGTCTAGAAATCAGAAAAACATACACACATTGGGATGGCTATAAAGCCAGTATATGTCTCAGTGGATTGATTAATTCAGAGAGCCTTTAGGCATCAACATAAATAATCTTCAAAAGTCCCTGCATTTAATCTTGGAACATCTTCAACCAACCATGATCTTCAAACCTTCTGACAGGGAGCCAAACGGCCACCTATTTTCACTGTAGCTCACACACTGTTTCTGCGTTATCCAGTAAAATGCTATTCTAACTTGCTAAAGCTCTATTTGAGTCACTATTAAGACTCTACCACTCTTTGCACATACAAACTGTGATGGCAAAACACAGCTTTCCCCCATATCTTTTCCTCCTAAATGGAATTATAGTATTACGAGCTGTGCTTAATCACAGAATTCTCTTTCTCTAGGCAATGCCACAAAAATATGGCCTTGCCTTTTGTTTGTGCTTATTAACTGATGAGTTTCTTTGCCATTCTCACCTTTAAAAAGTACTGAAAGCTTAAAAAAAATATATTTAAAAAATAAAAAAAAAAAGACAACAGCTTTCAATGATACAAATTCCAAATCACAGGAACATTAACAGGCCTAAAGGCCTAAGAACAGTGACAGCACAGGGTTTTAGTGAAGAGCTCACAGTAAGTGATGATGTTCTTATTACAGCAGCATCAGGAGTGGTAAAATTACATGAAAATCTGTTCTCATTTTAAGATTTTTTTTTTGCACTTCTGTTCATACAGAGAGAAAAACAAGGCTTGAGCCTAAGGGCTCAAAAGACAGAGTGCAACTGAAAAAGATTCCTCTATTTTTAGGACTATGATTTCAAAGTTTGATCCTGACAACACTGGAACATCTACACTGTCATAAAAAGTGTTTTCAAATTCATAATTTTTCTTTTCATTGAATTATTATTGCAGCCCTGTCCCTGCAAAGTTCAGTGCGTATCTTCTCAGGCATCGCTCTGTTGGCACATGCAACCTTATTTCTGTTGTTAACGTGTAAATACAAAGGAGAGAGAATACCCTTCAAGTTCCAATTCAACTTTTGAATCAATAGTTATGATTGTTAAATCAGAATTTTATTTTTACAGCAGGATATAATAAAAGTGCCTCAGAAAAACCAAAGGATACCCTCATCCTGAACACACTACCTTAAAAAGTTCTTTTATGAAGTCTCTTAGATTTTCTTCCTGTGTCAATATTCTGCATCTAACTGTAGGCCCATGAAAGTTCTTAAAAGCTAAACCCACTAGAAATACCTGTATGTATTATAATCATGTGCTTCCGCTGTGAGTTTCAATTTTAAATATACCCTTGATTAAATGGAAAAGAAAGCTGTTTGCCTGGTTGTGTTTAAGAAACATCTCTGCTGACAGCCCAAGTCTGTTTTGATTTGCTCAGTATGGATATGGAGTTGCTAGCAAAACATTAAGCAGAAAGCGCAGCGTTGGATGTAAATTATACCATCTCACACTTAAGTGCTGCCCTCAGCTGCAACCAAAAATTGCACAGACAAGCACTGCCATGATCACTTCTATGAGTAACAAGAATGTGAAAAAATGAATTATCAGAACTCTATGCAAAGCAGTAATATAAACTGAGTGAAGAACTAGCTTAGAAAAAAATACTCCCTAAAAGCTTTCCAAAGCTGAGGTCACCACCTCTGCAGTATCTTGAATTCTTGTAAGGTACTTTGTTAGCCCTTATGGTTATAAAAATAGCCCTCTAAACACACAAGATTAAAAGCTTGTTCTTCTATACCAGAGCTGGGCACACCCAGAAGTGAATGGCCACGAAATGAACAGAAAACTGCTGAGGTACAGAGAAATAATGAATGGATTTTTCAAAAGGGCCGACAGAAAAAAACACTCATTAAGAGCAAAATGAAATCACTTTTCTGGCTTCTCAATTCAACAATCTCCAATGTACTTACTAACTTATACAGAAGGAATTAATGTGGAATATAAATCCTTTGGATTGTGGTATATTCCCTCATAATATGGATTAAATGCAAAATCCACGTTCTCCTGTGCACATCACACAGGTGTCTGACGCAGGGTACTCCCCAAGGCACTGTGCAAGGAGACTGATCTGATCTCTTTTGTCTAGACTCGGGATGTTTGTTTTGCCATTTTCCAGACTGAAGTAACTAGTGATCTATTTGCACCACAGCATGTACACTTGGTGGCTGTGTGGAAGTCTGGAATACGTATCTGAATTAACAGCATTTTAAAAACTTCAGAACCTCAGAAGTTCAGAATAAGACTTTTTAAATGTTGAAAATACCAGTGAAAATTCCATACCACGTGCTGCACAGCAGATCCAGTCAAAGATAACTTCATTTAAAGAAGTTTCATCATTTAATGGACTTAATTCATCAAACAACTTATCAAGAAGTAAGAGTTTTACTAAGGACATGACAAAACCTAGGCACTACAGCCAAAAAATGAGTTTAATGGTTGCCTCAGGTAAGAGGGTGGTCAAAACCTAACAGGAACATTTGATAAGTGGTATCAACATTTCTGGTTTATATATCCTCCACCATCAGAATGAAAACTTCCTTAAATTAAAAGAGAATTGCGCATTGTAAGTTCTAAGAAGTGCCAGTTTAAGAGGCTTCTGCATATAGAAATACTTTATCAGTATTAATGTTACTATAAGGATGCAATTTAGTTTTATCCAATTTAGCTCCTTCTCTCCTTCCCCTGCAAAACACCTGCATGAATGTCCAAAGGCCAGCAATGACCTAAGCTGTGGCCACATACACCCAAAGGCACCTCATGCACATCTCACCTGAGCTCCTGGCATACTGCTTCCCATGCCCTCTGCCTGTGAGCTGAGTACAGAAATACCTACTTGAAACAGAAAAAAGAAAATTCATCAGACTGGTGCATGCTGTTCAGGCTTCAACTGCTCTAAGCACCATTAATTCCCATTCAGTGTCTTCAACATAAGTTAAGGTAAGCAAACATCTTGCAAGCTTGGTGTCCACATACACAGTACCATCTTGCCAGTACCTACTCACGTTCACTTGGACTTGAATCATTTTGGAGCATATTCTGGAAGATCATCTCATACTTTAAAGGCTGATTATATAGACAGGAAGCAGTGATAGAAATAAAAACTAATTTTTCACAATACAAGGAGGACTAGTGAGTCAGTACCGAGTCTTGCTTTTCAAAAGAAGCACACAAACATGATATAAGTGCAAAGTTTCAGGACAACACAGAACTCTTAAAGAGAGATGAAAAAAAGTACTGTTTGCTAAGAACTGCAGAAGGATAATAGAAGATTAAATTAAAGGCAGGATAAGACATAAAGAAATAACCTCACCTATACAATGAGATCTAAATTAGCTACTACAACTCAGGATTTTGAAATTGCTATGACTAATTCTCTTGGAGCACCAATTCCATACTCATTAAGAGCCCCAAGGAATGGAGAAGAAAACAGAAAACACTGTGCTACAATTCTAGAAATCCAGAGCACCTTGCGACAGCATGTAGTGCTGGTGTCAAACAGCCATGGTGAGACTAGCAGGTGCACAAAAAAAAGGTATCGAAGAAGATCAGAGGCTTGAAATACTTCTATACCAACAGAGATGGATGTACAATTCAGTCTTACAGGAAAGTTAAGAAATACCCACAGCCAGAAAGAGCAGTCCTGCCCTGCCCAGCATACACACACAAGCTGTGGATAAGCTTCAGCATCTTTTGTACAATAAAACTGGTTCTTTCTTTGAGCTGAACAGTGCAAGTATGGGAAAAGTACAATGGAGATGTGTAAAATCAAAACTAGTATGCAAAAGAAGAATAAGGAAAGGTTAATCATTATTTCTCCTACCACAAGAACCAGGAAACACAAACTGAAGCACCTTTTCACGTTGCAGGCAACTAAACTGCAGACTCATAACCACAGGAAGTGGTGAATCCAGAAAGGATTAGACAAACTGACAGAGAACAGGTCAAATCACTGGTTCCTACACAGCCTACACAGCCGCGTCACCGACTGTGAGAAGGATCATGCTCTACTTCAGTGTTTTTTACCCTCATTTCAAAAGGTTTTTGAGGTGAGACACGGGACTAGGTGTCCTACCAATCTGACACATTATGGCAATTTTTATGCTCATCACAACTTAAGCTAGACTTGAAGCCTCTCTTCTCCCAGCAACGCAGAGAAACTTCTCAGCCACCTCCAACAGCTATTGCGCTGGTATTTTTCTTTCAAATCCCACTGCTAAGGTAGGATCTCAGAAGGGTTAATTTTATACACTGAAGTGTATTTTGCCATGCTGTTTGTCAGAAATCAAGTTTTTGCATTGCAGTAAGACAGATTTCTCCCCTTTAGGCAGACAATAAAGAAACCATACACTATTAGTCTTTGAAATCCGAAATACAGTGCTTGTTTCAGAGACTATTCCAGCCTGACTGTTGCAACCACCGTAACACAGCTTTCTGAAAAGAAACCTCTTTAGAAACATCAATGCTGCTATTTTTCTATAAAGGTGCTTCCGCTAGTTGATAGGCAGAAAACAGATTACTGGTTTGTAATATTATCTATAACTCACATTTGTATGCAAGAATGATCAAGACTGACAAAGCACATTTTGATGTCATTATCTACGTAACAGCACAAAAGAAAAGCATTTATATAAATTGCTTTAAATAAAAGCATATTAAACTACGTAATACTGCAATTTCTCAATAACCTAAAAATAGTTCCCAGTAAGATTCAACCATTGTTTGGAAACAAAG
This sequence comes from Elanus axillaris, assembly GCA_026212715.1. Taxonomy (NCBI): domain Eukaryota; kingdom Metazoa; phylum Chordata; class Aves; order Accipitriformes; family Accipitridae; genus Elanus; species Elanus axillaris. The sequence continues at coordinate 6,369,905 of JANZLQ010000037.1, read as the reverse complement.
TATAAATGCAAAAGATTAAACCTGAATATTTAAATGAAAAACTTAGCTTTACTATAAAAAGATAATTTCTGTATTTCTTACAGGATAATCATAAGAATTACAATTTATGTCAAGTTGCTTTTAGATGGAAATTGGACTCCAATTAGAAATAAAACCTGCACTTTCATTTTACTTAGCTAAGTAATATTCTTACCTTAAAAGCATATATGGAGAAAGCAGATACAAAGAAAACAATATTTGGGTTTTTAATTTAATAAGTACATAAGAGTGAAACCAAGAAACATTAACTGCAATTAAGAAATACTTTTTTTTCTTGTCACCTTTCCTTCCAGCTGTTATGCTCCTGTCTTATTTTTGTACCAAGATTGGAAGAAGAGGCAACCTTCCCTGATTTTTCAGTTTCCAGACATTATCTCTTACTTATATAAGCTGAACTGGCTGAAAAATCAAAACCAAATGAACCAACTGTTGGACAACACACTCCCTCTACACTTGCAGCAAGGCTAGAATTATCTAGAACTGGCTTATTATCACAATAAACTCTGGATTCACGTACTTAGCCAAACCACTTCCCTGAACACACTGGTTTTCATTAAGAGGGGTGACAAAATACATGCTTAAATTTGCTAGAAAGTAAGTCCCAAAAGCAAGCTTTGGCCACAACAGCAATGGGAATTCAAAATTCAGTTCCTCTCCCCTCTCCCAAATCTATTTAAAAAGTTAAACAGATAACTTAAGACATAAAATAATCACCTTAAAAAGCAGACTTTTGCTCTTGGCCACTGGACTAAAAAGCCTCACTGATAACTTGATTAAGTCATGTTTTACAAATAAAGGATAAAAAACTTCTCTGAAAGAGGGAAAGATTTTCATATCCCTGTGCCCATTGTCACATTTGCTTAAAAGGAGTTGATTAGTTCGGTTCAATTGGCCAATTAGTGTTACATATGTAACTCTTCTGACTGATCCTGCACTTTCGTTATTTCTTAGGGCCATTAGTTAAACCCTCATGGTAACACTTTAAAGAGCAATGAGCAGAGTTAATCCTGGAAGGAACCACTGCCTTCTTCAGTTAATTTCTCTTTTAGAATGCACATTATCTGAGTTCTGCTGGCCCAACTGCAAGAAAGCATCCTGTGTTTTCACCCTGCCTGTCTGCAAGGCATTTCCTAACTGGACATTTCTTTAAGAGTTTTGTCGTACATATCTTGTCATTTATATTAAAACGCCACTCAAAGTTTAGTACTTAACATATGAATGGGGGCACATTTGGAACTCAACATTGGGAAAAACCAAATACTAACATATATATGAGAGGAAAAGCCTGTGTATACAATACATACACCAGTCAGGCTTCAACAGCGTTTCTCAGTACTGCTTAGAAACACCACAGCTTTTTCAGCACCACATCCTCATTCTCAGAGCAGAACTGATGAGCACTGAGGCCAACGGTGGCCTCCTTTCCAGAGAAGGCGCTTTGACAGGAGAGAAAGATACTTATAAAAAAACCACCCTAGTTTTAGTAAAGGCTTTACAGTATAATGGAGTTTCACAGTCCTTAGATTTAAAATACTTCTTATGTTTGATGATTTCAAGACAAATAACTTTCTTTTTTTAAACCAGAGGCCATGGCTCCCCATGAACAGAGCAAAGAGCATGCTCGAGCTGCAAATGTGCAAATTACTACAATTCCTGAGGAGCTAGGTATTCCTAAATGTATTTACTTCAGTCAAGCTGCAAAAAAGAAAAAAAAATCCCAAATAAAAGATAAAATATTACATTTATATATATTTTCACAGGTCAAGAGACCAAGAAAGAGATAAGAAATGCCAAGGCATTACTCCAGTACGGAGGGGCGAGACACCCACAGAACTTAGACAACCATTTGTAATAAATGTGCACCCAACATCAGAGGGGAAGTGCCTTCACTTCCTGACTTGATCGGTTTCTTCTGAAAACAATGACAAATCTGAAGATGCTGTTTATGGCTTTCTCTCACCAATCCCCAGAAGAAATAGAGACTACAGCCTCCAAATACGTCAAAACAGAGTTCATCTTCTCCAACCCACTTGATATCTACCTCAATATCACTGCTCCAGTCCCTTACATCCTTGAAAAAGATTAAGTGACAAACAGCAAAACCTTGCAGGGCTCCCCACTACCTGCCATTACTTTCAACCAATGACCCAATTCTGCAAGACAGAGCACCTCTTGAGATATGCTGAGAGCCCTCGAGTCCAATCAGCCAAAATGGGAGAGGAGGTCACTCATCCCTGCGTAGTTTACTCTTAGAGAAAAAAAAAAAAATACTCCAAGATGCATCTCTTCTCTCTCTCATCAGTACTCACAGAGAATCTCAAAGCTAGTTTAATAGCTGCATCATTTTTAGACAACATCAAATTCCACTAGTCTCCTTCCCAACTCATCTGTTTGAAGAAAGAGATCATTTCTGTAGTGAACAAGAGTATCCTCAAGTGTAACACCAAATAAACCGGTGTAAATGAAGCGCCACAGCAATATAAACAACAACCTTGAAAACCAGCAAGCTGCTGCTCAGGGTGACTCTAGGGACAATAATCAGATTTTAAATGTCCACATAGTCTGAACAAATTGTTAAGATTACCTCTGTAACTAGCAACTCGCCTGAACTGTAGGCAAGCATCTGCAATCAGTCCACCTGCCAAAACCCAATGGGTGAAAAAAGCCAAAACAAAACACGCATGGCTCCCACCTACTTTAAGTGAAGGAAAACCTCCTATTTAAGCATTGTTTACAAGAAGTCATCTCTGCAGAAAAAAAGCTAGTGTCATTTAAGGCTATTTAAAAAAAAGACAGCTTGAAAGAGCAGAAATCCTAGTCTTAAAGAGTCAGGCTTCTACAGGACAGACAGATGGCTATTCTACTACAAACCTTGATGAAGTCCTCTTACTTCAGGCTTTAACATTATTGCTTACCTGGTTTTCTCAGGAAACAAGGCTCATTTGATTAATTTGAAATGTCTGCACATACACAGTTTTCTGCCTATTCTTGAATGACTCTTCATCAAACCCAATCAACAAAACATGACAGAAGGGCAGGGGTCTCAGTGGTATTAAGAACCTAGAAGTGTTGTACTAGGATGCTTATTTTCACAAGGAAAAGAAATCTAAACATCGCTATCTCCATTGAAAGAAAGACTAATGCAGATATTGCAGAGAATCCAGAAGAGGTAAGAAAGGAAAAAGAGGAGGGGGAAACAGAGGAAGAAAGAGACCTTGGCACCATGGCTTCCTTAGTCCTGTGGCTCCCAGGACTTGTTTATTTGCACAGTTCCTAGCGAAATGCTCCTCAGTGGTGTGTGTGGGTGATAATCCAATACTACTAAAACAAACAAAGCACAAAGCTACCCCTAAGACTTACTGCTTCCCATCTTCAAAGTGTTTTTAAAGCATTCATCTAGGACTCTGCCTATGCAGCTTTGCATTAGTTAAAATACACTAATTTCCCAGAGTTACCTGGAGAGTCCCAACTAATATGCAGAATATCTTGTTCCAGCCTAAGCACACACCCTCCTTTCTCATAGGGAAACATTTAAAATCATTGAACAACTGATTCCCCTAAGAGACACCCTATTAAGAACGCAGACTAGAATTCACGTTCTAGTAATTCAGTTCTACAGACTAGTCTTTGCTAAGAACACTTTAAAAATACAGACTCACCCATAAAACAGGAGGATAGTAATAATGATAACAATAATGATTCTCCCATGATCACCACCAATCCACAAAGGTTGTCATCAAAGTCCAGGAAAAGGGAGGAAAAGTCAACATGGATACAGAGTGCACACAAAGCATGTATGTGTTTTTATGTGCACCAAGTCTTACTTTTTTTAAAAAAATGTATTCTGTACCTTTAGAACCAAAACCATGTTAAAATCCAATAAGCATTAAGTAACATCTCGATGCTTCTTTCACAGGCTTTATTAATATAAAGAAAACTGTGCAGTGGAAAGAATTATGCATTAAAGCTAGGAAAAAATATATAATTACATAAAAAATACCATTAGACTGATGTAATAAGATATTAATATATAATTAACACAAAAATTTACTCTCATTTTCAACTTTTGCTAAACTTGGAGAATGGAACTGCTAAATCTGCCTTTCAGGATCTTGCACAGTAACAAAACATTTGCCTTTAGGACAATTTCAGCAAGCATTTTAATCAAAACAAAACAACTCCCACCCCTTTACTTTATCCCCTGACTTTTCAAGTAAGAAAGTAATCTTGAGAAGGGGGGGGACAGGGACCAACTTAAAAGCCTTAAATAATACTCACCTCAAGTTTAAACCTATGTCCTAAAACCTGATAGCCATTTCCCAAAAGCAGAAGGAAATGAGCACAAAGTCAAGTCCACAACCAGCAGCAACACTGATGCTCAAAACTATCAAAACAAAAGACGACACATAAAATCTGCTAATCATCAAGCAAGATGAGTCAGATGACACTATAGTTCCAGAAAACATTTGTAACTTACACAGGCTACACCGTTTTAAGTCAGTGATTAATCTCCAAGATACAGAAATGCACACTTAAAAGGTCAAGAAACCAAATCCGAAGACTATTCTGTAACACAAAGACTGCCATGTTAATATAGGAACAATGGATGTAACACAAGCCCTGTGTTTTTAGGTTTTGAAAGCTCACTCCCCAAAATGCCCCTTACTAAACACCTCCAGGTTTAAATTTCTCCTGCACTTAAAGACACTTCAGTGAATTCAACATAAGTCATTTCACTGTCAACGTGTTCATGTAATTAAGTTGCCATGTGTCTAAAGTGCACCACTTGTAGGACAATTACTCAAGCCAGTGAAAAGTGACTGTATTGATGTCTGCATCACCGCATGATGATCATGCCATGGCCAAACTTCACAAGTGGAAGCATAGTAATGATGTTAAAGTGATTTCCAACAACAGATAGAGTGGATTCAAAAAGTAAGCATGACAGAAAGGCTAAGGTCTAGAGCTGTCACTGGTCTACCATGAAACAACAACAAAAAACCCCTTCTGTAACATGTTACCAAAACATACTATGGGAAACGTATTTTTGCAATATTCTTTCACATCTTCCACACGAGACAGTGAAAGTGTTCCCAGAATATAAAGATTACACCGTGCAAACTGTATCAGTCATTAACATGTCACCTTACACTTAACCCACCTTTCTTTTCCACACAGTGACTGCTTAGGAGATTTGTCAGGTTTAAAGATCAGATAAGATAATTGAATGCCAGCAAATTAATGGGGGGGGGCGGAACTGGCAAAGGCAAAACCATAGAGATCAATAATTATTAAGATCTGCCACTGTTTCTCAGCTATCTATCTTGCACTGCTGTCTCCTGTGGCAAACGTGCATGCCAGCTTTAACATAACGGGATACTTAAGTCTTCCAATGTAACTGCCCAGCAGAGACATACACCAAACATGAGCAAAGCCATTCTCCCAACACTTCCATGCTAAGTCTTAGGGATGAGTCATAAAAAAGGTGGAATGAGATCTATTAGTTTTATTTTATTCTCTGTTTTGTCCGGAAGTACCTTCCCGTTTTTCCAATAACATCGGTTCTGGGAAGAACTAGATTTCTTTCTCATCCTTCAATCACAGCAACAATTCACAAACCAAAAGTAAAAGAGGAAATGGCTGAATTGAAGGCAGGAAGCCCACTAAGTCTTCTTCCTAGAGATGATCTTTTAGATAGATGGATGCTTTTTTACTCTTTTTTAATTGTAAAATCCACATCAGTAGTACCTACCACACAGGAAACCTATGTTTTCAGTTACTTGATATATTTTCAACTTGACATCGATTTACTTTGCCCAAAAAGCTGGCTGTTTTGGAACAGCAATCACAGGCCTTAGCCAGATCAGGAATCCATCCTGCTGGGTGCTGTAGACGCTCCAAGTTACAGCCCCTGCTCCAGTAAGAACAAGACTATTTCTAGCAATAACTTTTTCTCTTACGAATCAGACGTTTCTGACCAGTTCGCATACATTGTAAACCCGACTGCAAAACAATGGTATACCTGAAATTACAAGATGGGTTATCATTTTCTCCAGCATGACTTTTGCACGGTGCACCTCATATTCTGCCTCACAGAAATGTTCGCTATGGTAACCTTCTGGGCTACTGGCAGCAGCCAGCTCCCATGAAGGAAGGGACAGCAAAGAAACAGCAAGGTAGGCCTTTTCTTTTGCTGTAAAACCTCTCCCACCAGAATTCTGCTGTCAGAGAGGGTGAAACCATCAGACATAGAGGTTACCATGTAAGCATTTTTATAATGGCAACAAGTTTTTCCAAAGTAGATATAATTGTTCCGCTAAAGCACACATGTGACTGTGAAACGGGAATCACTGGCCTATTTCTGAATAAATAAGGACCTTACGGAGCTGCAATAGCGAATGTAGTTAAAAATTCACAATTAACTGCCCGCGTTGTTGTTCTCCTTTCATTATTTCCACTATGGAGGGGGGCAGGAGGGAGCCCTGGTAACAAGTTTGCAAAAGCCACAGACGGAAAACTTGCACAGTCCTTCTTCCCATGCGGGCATTCCGCCCTCCCGTTTCCAGCCGGCGCTGCCCGGGCGGGAGCCCTCCCGCAGCCGCTGCCCCAGCGCCGATTCCACCCCAGCGCAAAGTTGGCGTCCCGGGGCATCCCCGGCACCTCGGCGGCCGCCCCGGCAGTGTCACCAGCGGCGGATTTACGACTTCAGGTGCAGAAGCGGCGGGCAGCGCAGACCGACTCCCCGAGAGACAACGGCTCTCTCGCGCGCCGGAGCGCCGCCGGGCGCGGCGACGCCGGAGGTGCGGAGCGGCGGCGGCGGGCGCGGCGCGCACACAATGCCCGGCCCCGC
>JANZLQ010000037.1:6285746-6360268 GCA_026212715.1 Elanus axillaris | reverse complement strand
CCGCCCCCCCCCCCCCCCCCCGCTCCCGGTTCCCGGCACGGCGAGCCAGGCCCGGCGGCGGCCCGCCCGCTCCCCTTCCCGCTGAGGGGCGCGGCGAGGCCCGGGCCATCCGCTAGAGGGGGGTCTCGCCATGCCGATCCGGAGAGCCCCGCCGAGCGCCTCAGCTCCCGGCCCGCCGCGCGTCGGCCTGAGCCCCGGCGTCGGGCTGGCAAGGTGGAATTAACTATTCAAATTAAACTGCTTCTGCGCCGCCTAATTGAGTCCCAGCAGACACCAGCTAGATAATCGAGTGCGGCTCCTGGCAGCCCCGGGCCCCCCCGGAGAGACATCCAGGCTCCATGGGTTCCGAAGAACACCTCCACATCCACTGCGAGTCACAGAAGCCACCCCCTTCCCAAAAGGCAACCTCTAAGAAGCTGAGGGCTGTTTCTGCAAAAGCCCCAGACTGCAGCGTGCAACAGGAAGAAAACGGCGAAAGTCAGACCGGCAAGAGCGAGAAACACGCCCTTTCAAAATGCTCAGATGATCCTGGAAATTAGCCTTTGGTACATACAACAGGGGAATACAAATAACATAGAAAAAGAAACATGATCCACACCGGTCTGATCCATGGAACACCTAAAAGGTCTGTTTTGCCTCTGCTCACTGACTTCTACGTCCTATTAATTGTCAGAAGGAAAGGTAGCTATTTACAAAACCTTCGACTGGCCAGCTTCATGATACATTATTAGCTTTGTGTCATCTGCAGTGATTTGGAGGAGGTTAAAGGCACCAAAAGAAGGAATCTTCCTTTCTGGACCTTCTAGTGTGTTAGCAAACCTGAAACACTGGGCTAACACACTGCAAATGCATATTTCATCGTACACAGATTAAATCTCTTTATATCCCTTCTGCAGGAATGGCAATACACAAGACACCCAACAGCATTTTGTTACCCAGTTTGGAGGATGAAGTGGATAACTATGCTGCTGTACAGGCACCCTGCCTTCAGACAGCCCAGGTGCCTTGCTTCTATCTTCAAGGCTTTTCTAGCATCCACTCTTTGGAAACTAGAAACTTTCTAATTTCCAGTCTAAATGTACTTACTACCAATTTATAGGCATTTTTCTTTACCATTATTACCCTTCACATTAAATAATTTTGCTTCTCTGATATTTACCTAAACTGTCCCTATAAATAGCAATTAGATCATTATCTCTCAGTCCTTCTGCTGTTTTTAGTCTTCTCTCTGTATAGGTTTTCCGTTCTTCCAGCATCCTCTATACCTTCTACCCTGTGTACACTGTTCTAAACAAGGTCTTAACAACTGCCTTGTACAATGATATTAATACCTTGCTGTCTACTGAATATACCTCACTAGATGCATCCCAGAATACATTAGCATTTTTAAGACCATATTACAGTGGCATCGTAGTTATCCTACAACCAATAACCTACCTGTCTTCCTCTCCTCGTAATCTCACATTTGATGAACCTCTCAGCTTACTCGCCATTATTCTAATTAATCTTTAAGTGCATGACTTCTTGCTATTATATCCCATCCCATTTCTGGTACCCCAGGCAATAGATCACCTTCACCAATTGTGCTAGTGCAGTTTAAGAAGACAATGTGCCTTAAAAAATGCATCTTGTCCTATTTTTAAGATTATTTACCCTCCAGCCTGCTCAGAGGTTTTCCCCTCTTCCATGGCAGCTCACTCTGTACAACCCATCCACACCTTTGGTCATGTCAGAAAGGTGGCAAACACACTGTTCCTGTAAAGCAGTCTGTTCCTGAGCCTCTGTGAAACTTCGTGGCTCGAGGCTACCCATGAATTTCTTAGTATGCTCTGTTTCTTCAACCAAAGCTGTCATTGGCAACATGCTAATCTCCGAGAACCACAATGGTTTACCTGTTTCCCTACAACCTCTTACTATATTTTGGCACTTGTTTTTGTTTTGATGCAGGCTGTGGTAGGCCATTTCTTCTACCAAATGAAACCTAACACTTCATGCAAAATAAGCCACAAGTCTTTTAGGATTATCAGCCTCCTAATCATTAAAAACTTCTTTTTCTTGTTTACATTAAGTGATTGAAGAGAGATTCTAAATATTCTCTAAAATCTCAGTACTTGAATCAGTATAGTCACATGTATTGTTAACGTCACACTGCCTTTTCCTTCTGTTGTTCCCTCATATTAAGGAAAACCTTTTTTAAAGCAAAGTTTTCAAGCTGTGTGAACAGCATTTGATAATCAGTACCCAGGCATAAGTGTCAGACAGTTGTTCCCTAAGCAGGATTTTCTGCTCCTTTCAGTGAAATATTCAGCTTGGCTTTGTCTTGCTACATTAATTAGGATCACACTCCTATAGACTGTAAGTGCCAAGAAGTCTCTCTGACTGCACTGAACTTTTGAGTACAAAGACAGCAGGCTCAAGCTGTACATCCCTGTGGTGAGAACAGGACTGGTGCAGGTTTGCAATCCTGTGCTTGCACTCAAATGTAACTCATGGAGCAGAGCATTCCCCTTCAGTAAAGCGGGCATAATTCAGTTACAGGAATATCTCAAGTGTCTGTGGGAGCAAAACACAGGTGATTGATTGCTTTAAGTTATGGTTATATTAAATCAAATTAAATACAGGTTGGTTAAAACTTTTTGTCCCTACTGCTAAACCAAAAGATTTGCTTGAGTAAAGATTGTGAGATTGGACCTAACATAGACATAGGAGTATCATATACTGGTCTTACTGGAATGACTACTTCTATCTTATGTGGGGAATCCAAGAGAGGTTCTGAAATCCTGGGACCTGTCGCAACCCTCATCTGCAACCCAACCCCTTAATGGGGCAAAAGTTGCTGTTTGTGAAGGAAACAGGGGCATTACAAGGTTTGCAGGGCAAACCAACATGGCCCAGGATGCCCAAAGGGGAGCTGAGACCAAACCAAGTTAGTCTCTCTACTCCACAGCGAGCTCAACACAGTAGTTTGAACTCATTAAGTTTTCCTGAACTACAAGGACTTTCTCAGCAAATGCAGTTGATGTTTAGCTGTTAGCTTAGAACTGCATGTCTTATTCCAAAATATACAGTATTTTACTACAATGATAAAGAACAAAAATTACCAAAGACTTTTTAACATTCAGTGCTCTCCACTGTTCCCATGTGCATCGATGTACAGCTCGTTCTTTTGGGATAACAACCAGAGAACATATGTTTTTGCAGTTGCCATTTCTGTGATCAATGAATAAGACTAACACTAACCCAGAAGACAACCTCCTGTGGTTGACTAAGTGACATCCCTGGGCTTCTGCTTTGCTCTTCCTGTTTTCAGACTCTTTTTAGTCTGAAAATTATGCCAATTTTAAAGTTGGTGAAAGGCTCAGCTGACAGTCCTGTGAAAGACAATCTGTTAATTCCCAAAGGAATCATAATACAGACACAAGGGAAGAGCCACTCAGACTCCTCCCTTTGCTGTTGCAGACACGTACTGATGGCACACAAGGTACGTGCAATTCAGACCATCCATCTCCTTCAGTGGCCTTGTTAAAGATGCTCCTGCCACTAGCAGCAGGTGCCAGATGTGCCAGAAGCTTATTGTGTGGACATTGGGGATGTTAATAGTTACTGAGGCAACACTTCCTCTTGTTTCCAATATTCAAGGCAGCTCTCTTTTAAAGGTGTTTCACTGGTGTGCATATATGCTTGATCAGGTTCAGCTGTAGGATAGAAGGAAGAAACTGAGATTGCAGTGGTTTTCTCCATACCTTCCCTTCCCCACCTGCCTGGTTTCTGGTTGCAAGACTACAGGCTTAGCACAATAAGGCTTCAGGGCCCATGTCGCTCCCTTATTAGTAATTTTAAGTAAGTGACAAAAAAAGGCTACAGGCCTGGCAGCAGCAGAAGAAAGCATCTGTAAGCTGGTCCCCGCAGCACAGGACACCCACCTTCCACCTTCTTTCCAGTTCAGCTTCTAGGCATGCTCTTTTACACTTGTCTGCTTTTTCCATCTCATTTTTGCTTCTTTCTCATTTCACCTGGCTGCTGTACACCCAATTTTTATTATTTTCTATTAATATCTATTGTACCTCACTTGGGTTGTTTGGTTTATGTTACACTACAGATTAATTCCCAACTTTGTAAGGAAAACAAGTTCATGAAAGAAGCCTGGCTTTTACCAGACATCATGCTGTTCTTTTTATATATGTGTAATTTTCCCCTGCCCTTTGTTTAGCCTATTTAGACTTAGCTTTTCAGAGAGGTTTTGCTTTAATCTGTACTTGTGCAAGACCTCCCCATATATGAGGTCCAGGATTAGCTGGGTTCCCCAGATTCATACAGTAATAATTAATGGAGATAACTGACACAAAGTAGACTCCTTCACAACTGCTCTTGAATAATGGCAGAAAGTTGAACCCTTCACCCTTAAAGGAAACAAGTCACTGATGAAGTGATACAAGCCTCAAGCTGGGCCTTACAAGAGTCCAGTATTTCATATCTGGAGTTCTGTTCCTTATTCTAAGTCCCCCTGCACACAGGTGGAGATAAAAGCATGCAATCTTTCACAAAGTTTAAATGCTGTTCTGCAAAGGGTCATGTATAAATATTTTCTCCCTCCAGGCTACCAGCAGAAAAGGGCACTTTGAAGCTATCTTTGGAAGTTTTATTATAGTATTGCTCCTATTAAGAGGTACTGGCCACAGAAAGCAGTGCCATGCCATCCTACACATCCCCCATGGCATAGTCTGTCCTCATCCTTCCTATGACTGGATGTTAGGATACTTGCCTGCTTGTCATAGTTTTTTTCATAGTTAAACAGTTGAAGACTTGGCACATGTAAGGCATATGATACAGATCCCGACAGAAAGGGAAAAACTTCTCAGGCTAAAGCCTGGGAGAGCTGGGGGAAGAAACTGGAAGCAACCTTGCAGTTTTCCAAAGTTACTTATAGGCAGATGTGGTTGATATCTTTTCCCTAGTTCACTATGTGTACCAAATAGAAAATTACTGCTAACTCTGCAGATCTGTGAAACCTGATAAAACACAAGAACATACACCAAGCCCTGTTCTTCCATTCCTCCACTCTGGTTCCTTCCAGTCCTTTCTTTCTTTCTTTTTTTTTTTTTTTTTTTTTGGAAACTAATCTCCAGAATGTTACCAGGCTTCCTTCCATCTCCTGCTGCCTCTGGAAGCTCTCTGAGATGATGCAAGTGAAACACTTCATCACATAAGAAACAGTGAAGCAGTCCCAGAGAGCCTAACAATGACCTAACAAAATGCTATTGCCCAGCTCTGAAGGTCAGGCTGGATTGGGAGCACTTCCTTTAATACTTAAGTACTCTGCTAGCACAGGTTGTTCTAAACTCCATGCCCATGTAATGTTTTCAGCACATTACAGCACAAACGGAAGTTGTTTGCTTCATACATTGACTGTGTGCTGACATGCAGTAGGACTAATTTTTGGTCAAAAGCAAAATATTGTTGAGCAGTTTAAGTTTTTGAAGTTATGCAGTTAAGAAGATGATCACATCACCCAAGTACTGCGCAAGTATTGCCGGTGTTGTAACAGATTTGAGAATGCTGCTAGTTATCTAATGAATGTGTGAACTGCTACAAAACCCTTACTGACTGCAGCAAGAGATACAAAGATACTCTTGGTCGCCACAGCACAAACTCCATGTGCAGATGGGTTGGTTGCTGTGCAGTAGAGTAAGCTAATCCAAAGCATTAAAAACTGCCCAAGAATAACCATTGGTATCAAGAAGATTTATTCAACCCCTCTGGCAGCCATTCACAAGGTATGGTTAAGGCTGTGTTGCTCTCATATTAGAAGAAACCTACTCACTTGAAACTGAAGTTCATTAGTTAATGAAGAAAATATTAAATTGTTTTTTACTGTAAGAATAGTATGTTATAAAAAAGAGTTGTTTCATTTCACCATAAGGTCAGGCTTCCTGGAGTGGCTGGATAGATTTGGATTCTAATACTACAATCAGATTGCACTTCTCATTAATTCCTTGAGTTTGCTTTTTTGATTTATTTTTAATTATAGACTGATTAAACAGGGTTGGATTTCACTGAGTGATGTTCAGTTTGGACTTCTGCAAGGTTTGTAAGTTCTCCAGTTTCTGTGAGATGTTCAGTCAACAAGTGATGTTAGCACAAAAGTCAAATGAAAGGGAAGGATCATATCCTAGTATATGTGTCAGTGTTTACATTTCTTTTTCCGTGGCATTAAGAGGAGGAGAACATTCCAGAGGAGAAGGAGGAATTTCCTATCACCTTCTCCCAGTACAATTTTTGTAGTAGGCACCTGTATGAATCATCATAGAGGAAATACTATTTGTGCTTGTGGCAGGCAGCACACAAGAACATTCAGACACCACTCGCCCCATGGCTCTTATATTTCTGCAGTGTGGGCCATCTCTGTATGCACACTACTGTAACAGAACCAATACTGACTTCAAAGCAAATAAGATCCAGGCCCAATGAACTCAGAATAAAAAATGAAATAGAGGGAAAGCAAGTATGGTCACAAAACAGTGAAAAGTTGAGTATATAAATACTTTATATAGAAGATACTATAAGAACTAGAATATTCATCTCTATAGAAAAGCAAAGCCCCTCTATTTATCTGCTATTAACTTTGTTCTTTTATGTTTCTCCTCTTAACATTTCTATCCACTTTCCAGCTTCTCATACAACTCAACTCAACATCTGTTCAAGATAGTTACCATCAACACGCAATACTGAAGTACCCTCAACTTCAGTAAGGGCATACCCCCACTAAGATTAACTTTAAAATTCTGCTCATATTGTCAGTATTTTGCTGTATTTGACTAGGCTTTTGCCACCTGATTAGCAAGTATTGGCAGGAAGAGATACAGGGAATTTTTTGTGTTTTTTTAAGAGATACAGATGGAAAAGAGAGGCAGACAACATGCTTTTTAATGATCAAGTTTAGATACCACAATGAGATTGTGCAAAGACAATGTTGTAACTTACCTGAGAACAAATACCCAATTTATTTGTTTCAATTTATGGGCAAAGTGATTTCCCCCCCAGATTAGAAAAGTTTATGTAGTTTTGGAAAATCCTGGTCACACCAAGCACAGAAAACCAGATTAGCAAAACTGATTATAAACAGCAGTAAACCTGCCCATCTAGTTTCATTATGCAAGCCAAATGAAACACAAGAATTAAACTAAGAGCGGGAAAACAACTAAGACTTAAAACTGTGTTGGGAATACTCCAAAGACTCATTAACAGATGAAAAAGTATGATTATCTTATTAGGAGTACTACCACCCATACAGAAGCTCTGATCAAAACAATAATTAAACCACCAATAACAATCTCCCTGCATCATTAAATGCTTTTGTACAAATAAATTAACTCTGCCAGCCAGAAACATCAAATGGAGATAATTTACCTCAACCAACTAATAGGTCCAAATACTCAGAAAGCCTCTCACATTCTTACCTGGGAATGTGCTATCATCCTTCTTCAAAAAAAAGCTTTTAAATAAATGATCTTGACAGCATCCCTATAAATTTCTGTATTTACACCACCACGGATAAATCAATGAACCATGTGGCTTGAGATAACAACCTGTCCCTTTGCCAGAGGTGATAACTGATTCTCTTCCAACTAACACATGCAGCTGGGCAGGAATATTTATTTCTGAGCAAAGTAAATGGACACTCAAGTGCAATTGTCGATATGCAGAATCTGGCAACAAATCAATATTGACTTTAAATAACCAATTTATGCCATTACTTTTTAATACCTATGAATCTTGTTAAAATCCCATAGCATGCCATCCTGAAGCAGCAAAGCCTGCTTAATTTCTTTTGGTTTGTGGGTTTATCGAATTTGAGGCTTTAAGAACCCTGTTATTGGAGAGTGTCAGTTTCTAGTTTTTCTCTTTTATTGGCTTCCTTTGAAATATCTCCGAAGCTCTTGTATCTTCACTTCAATTAGATTTTTTTTCCAGTGTCTGAGCAGGGTGCACGTCTGAAGTTGGCATGTGTGTATTACTGCCTTGACTCTAGAGGCGATCAGTACCGATACTTTTGGGGGTTTCAGGTGCATAGATTAAACCAGATATACTGAGCCTTTATTTATGTTCCTTTAAGCAACATAAAGAAGAGTAAGTATATTAGACAATTTGCCAGGTCATGCAAAACTGCATTCTTGAGCAGTGCTCATGTATATATCATCTTGCAGCCTAATTATCAAAAATCTAAGATCAGGATTAAGAAAAATGCCCAGATTCCTGAGGTCAGACTCAAAACTTAGACACGGAAATACAATGCAGAAACCAGGAGTTGAAATTCCTATAAACCAAAAACTAACTTTACCAGATTCACCTCCAAGAATGGGTCAGGGCTGAGATACATTAGCAAAGCAGTGCTTATACAGAACTTCATCCATTGCAGCCCATGCTGTACCTGTTTAGGGGAAAGGAGAGTAATACAGTTTCAGAGATGTGTTACTCCGGAAGCTTTTAGTAGCAGAAAGCTCAAAAGAGTGTAAAATTACTGGTTTGGAGTAGATTAGAACTGAGGAGCCTTATGTTAGCATGACAGCTTAATATGCATCTTTAGGAGCATCTCACAAGACAAGTTCAGCCTGTTCATGGAAGTCAGGAGACAGGAAAACCCATTGGAAGAACCATGGAGAAAGAGAACTTTGTTTTCTAATGCGCTAGACTCTACACCTTCTTTGACTAGCTACTGTTTTAGCCTTGATTTGTGAATATATTAAGCAATTGAACAGGTTTACATGTTTATTCATTTTCTCCCTTAATTTAACAGGAAGTTGTACGACAAATCTAACTGTACTGCCATAGAGAAAAATACAGGCTGTGTCCCACAATAGATGCAGTGATCAGCACAGCCACAAGCATCTGCATTATATCTGGGTTCTTTAAGAAATGCCACCTAATTTTTGGAGCTCTCATAATGTGCATAATACAGAATCAGACTTCATGCTTACTGGTGTAACACAATTACTGCTACAATGTCAGAAAAGCAGGCCAGTCCCTTGAAGTGTCACTGAACAGTTGACTATTTTGGGGCTTATTTTGTCTTCTTGTGTATCATCCATTAGGAACTATCTCTGGAGAGAGGATAGTAAACCAGGAGGACCAGTCTAATCCATTCTAACAAACCCAATATTCCTAAATCATGCTCTTTAGTTTCCCAAATTAACTCAACTCATGGTTTCCCCTTTGTGCCTAGAAAGATTTATTGTTTTTATTCAACCTGAAAATCTGCTGGCATTAGATATATTAGGATACCCACAGGTGGTTCTTTTGTCATCCTATCACTGCAGTGGGAAGATAGCAAAATAAATCAATAAAAACAATGTCTTGGTTGATGCTTGGGGAAACCAATCTGTGGCTGAATACATAGTTCAGCAACAGACTGCCCCATGTGCAGACAGCACTAGGTACCGTGGCTTCCACTCACTGGAGATCTCAAATAAGGATTCTGGTTTTTATTTAGCTTTTTGCCACCACTCAGTTTTCTATCTAATTCTGTGTCCTTTTTAAAAATAACCATTTCTTTCTTTTTTTTTTTTTTCATAGATGTGTGCTAGAGTTAGGGTTATTTTTCCACAAGGTCATGTTTTCTTTCTTTGACTTGAACACAACATTTTCAGCAAGAGCCTAATATAAGGCTGGTTTTCAGTTGCCACTATCTGATGTTTGTTTTCAAAGACTATAGGCAAATCATGCCAGTGCTGCCTTCTGCACTTCCTCCATTTTATTTTCTATTGAGACTGAATGTGAAGAGCTGCAGTCTGTTTAGAAGATCATGGTCATTGCAGCAGAAAACCAAAGCTATTTCGAAAAGAGAAATTTCTTAGAATCGGTGTTTTTTCTTCTGTTTATAATACAAACGAGTATGAGCATTATGAGTCTTTAGTTATCTTCCCAGGTCTGAGATGTGAGGAGAAGCAGAGTGGGTATGGAAAGAAAAGCAGTTGATTACTAAATCCATGTATTTACCCTCTATTAAGGAAGCAGAGTGGAGACTGCTGGAGTGAAGTGAAACGTAAAAGAAACAAATGACAATTTACTTTATAGATGCATTCTCCAAATTATTTTTCCCTAGGAACACAGAGGACATTTGACAGCCAGCTCCTGCAGAGAACAGCCTCTAGTTGAACTTGCTACCCTGAGAACCGCATAGCTCCAGGGCACACAGGGCAAGTTGTTGCTGCCCCCCGTTCGTAGGGAGGGGAGGCATTTCCCACCACATATGAAAACCATGCAACACGCCTTATGCAGACATATGTCTATATTGCCTTGGATTATGTGTATTTTCTGGACTCTAGACTAACTGCCAGAGGAACATTACTCAGAACTTGAGCTAACCTGAGAAGGAATGAAGCAATGTCTGTCAGTATCTAGCTATCTCTGTGCCCTCAGACGAAGGGTGCTTTGTCCTACTCTTGTTAAGCCAACATTGATTTCATACTTGAAGCCATTGATAACTCAAAACTGATAAAAGACATAACTGAAACCATTTAATAATTAAAGCCATCGAAGGACCTCTACTGGGAAGCACAGCCTAGGTTTCCTGCTATCCTATTAAGGAAAGACTGGCACTGTGTGTTGCAGGTCTGGTTGATAAATTTTGGGTTTTTTTCTTGAATCCAGTATGCAAGTGCATATCCAAAAAGCAAAATACATAAGGGAATAAACAAAGGCTGTTTCCTACAGATTCCTATGCCTACTCTACAGAGTATTTTTCACCTTGTCAATCAAATATAGAAGGTATTCAGTGGAAGCAGTTACATAATAGAAAAGGACATCCTGTTTTGCAGAGCGCTCAGGTTTAAATTTCCCTTACTACAGAGCCAGGTGCCCCTTTGTGTTCCTGTTACAGAAGTGAAGCTCTATGTCTCACTGTCAAGGAGAGCATTTGTTAACTGTTTTAAAAAAAACAAACCTAGAGTGAATAAACATTTAGCTAAATAGCTAAAACACGCATAAGGTGCCTTACACAATTTTCAGCACTATCAGCTGCAGCACAAGATGCTCGTGTAGTGAGAACAGTCATGCCAGATGTTAGGTATGAACTCACTTGTTTCCATTGCATTTCCACTGTGGTAGGGTTGTTTTAACTCTGTGACAATTATGCAGAGACCTTGCTGAGGGAGTAGAAGCCTCCCTATGCCCTAGTAAATCTGAGACCCTTCCAGGACCAGAGCCTTTGTGCTTTGTTTGCATTCAACGTGAATGGTCAGGAAGCCTTATGGCGGGACTAGGAGCCAAGACTTGGTCACCTTATTTGTGAGAAACAGAGTCAATGCCATTATGCAATTACTATTGTAAAGCAAGAAAAATACTTTTTTTTTTTTTAAACATTCATGGTTTGCTGCAGCAAGAAAGAGTGTGGGGGTGTGATGACCAAAATTGCTGATTTAAGAGTTTCTTTTATGTTCCCTGTACAGCCCGATTTCTACTTTTTTTCGGTTCAAAAACTGGACAGCAGAGGGTGCCAAACCCCCAAGAGGGAGAGCACCCAGGCCCACTGAGCTCTCGTGCATCACTTTAATTCCCTCCTGTTGATAGCTCTACTCTAGCCCGACTGGTCAGGCGACATCGAGACACTTCAGAGCTGCATGTTCCATCTGCACTGATAGCTGTACTGGAGTGTATTATCTCATTTGGTTGTGTCAGCACTTCCATTACAGTTTATAACCTCTTACTTTGTGGATCAATCTAGGCTATTGCAAGCCAAGTTATTTTCTCTCTGATGTGCATATTGGCACTCAACGTTATCTCAGGAATCTGAAGCCATGTTTTGTTATCAGGATGTTGCAGAGACGACTCACTAAATTAAAAGCAAGCTCTTGATCATACAGAGCCGAGCATAAGCCACCCCCCCACACCCCCCTTTAACATGTGGTACAAATATGACACAGTCTGGTGAACTAAATCTGTTTAACTTAACATCATTTGCATGCGGCTTTTTGCTTTGGACAAAGAAACATGAGATTAAAACATCAACAGCTCTGAAATCCTATTCTCATCCTACACTGAATTATGAAATGAAGAGGTATTAGCAGGCATTTCTTCCTGTTGTAATAAAAGTATACACATTCTACATTTTCTGCAAACATGGAAATGAGATGAATGATTCCATTCATGGGAATGAGATGGAAATTGGTCCTCAAGTAGTAACTAGTTACAATAGCTTGTAAAGAGCCTACAAATTATTCTGATTGTATTTAGAGCCAAATCCTGAAGCCTGTATTGTTTTCAGATTCTTTTTCTTTGCTGGAGTAAAAAATTGCTGCACTTGGTCCAAAGAGCATTTGTTTCTCTTCTATTTCTTGCCAGTTTCTGTCCTGAGAATGAGCACTGTTGGGCGGCCAATTTTACCGTTCACGTACCTGATACATGTAATCACTGCCCCATTATTTCTACACGGGAATGGGATCCATCATTCCTAATTGAAAATTTTGCAGATAGCAATTGATAATTTGTAAACAGTTATTCACTTTGAATGAGTTATGTAGGGTCTGTTTACTTAATCTAGCTATTTGTCAGCTTTATCAGTCACTTATCAACAGAAGCAGAAAGCAGGCCACATATTACTCATTCATCATCCCTTCCTGTCTCTGTAACATGGGCAATATATATTGTACATGCCACAGCACTGGTGAAATAGCTTATAATATAACATTGCCAGCAGGACTAAGTAACATAGTTCCTTTTTCAGTGCCAAAAACTTGTATGGCGCTTCATAGCAGTGATAACATTTTCATTCAGTCCCAACACTTAGGCCTAACAAATTGAGTTCTTACAAGTACATCGCTGTTGCTGGCAGTTAGGACAGGAGGTGGTGCAATGTGTTTCAGGCTAGGCTGAGAGCACCCGATAGCCCTGTGCAGTAACGGGGGAAGATGTTTTTTGAACGGGGAAAAGTGCAGGGAAGAAGACGCAGCTAGAGTGGCCCTGCAGTCCCTCAGGGTACAGGGAGATACAATTTTTAATATCTTTGTGTAGCAGCACACAATACTGAACTCAATTTGTGTAGAAAGTAATCATTCCGAAGGCATGTTGTCACAAAAATGAACTGTAATTGCTTGCTGTACACATAGTGTGATGCCCTCGGCCTGCAGCCAGCAGTACTCAGGGGTGTACTCCCTTCAAGGGAGCAAAACTTGGTAACTTTTACATCTCAATTAAATTAAGAAAATTGAAACCACAGCACAATCTCACCTTTCCAGGCCTCACCAATCCTGTCAGTGCCCCAAGCTGAAGGGAAGCGCTTTGACCCAAATGTGAAGTTCGCTCCAACTATACAGCCTCAGTGGCAGCTTCCCCCCGCAGACATCTCCTCTCGGTGTCTGGCAGCCTCTCGCCAGACACAATGACCCCTGTGGCTCTGCCCAGCAGAGGAGGCTGCCTGAGGCGGGCAGGCAGTGTGGAGGAGCCACAGCCTTCCCCGCCCCGCCCCATTGGAGGCTGTGTGAGGAGAATGTTCTGGAAAGGGCCAGGCTGCGCTTCCAGCAGGTGCCAACAGTCGCGCCTCAGGCCTCCATGGCCAAGATGGCTGCCTCCTGTCTTCTCACCTACCAACTGTGCCCGTGCTCCCCCCCCGCCCTGTTTCTTCTCATACTGGTTTTACCACGTAGACAGGCATTCCTCACCCCCTCATCTCTACCTCGTACTTAACCCTATGCATTTCTTTTTACCTCTCAAATGTCCTCTCTTCCCCTCCCCTTGTCCCCAGGGTCTGGCCAGGGCTTTGTCCAGCCAAGAAACTCAGTGCAGGTGTTTCTGTCATGGTTTGAATCAAAACAAAATTATTGTGTGCCTTAAGAAAAAAGACTTACTGGAAAACAAAGGTTAGAAAATCACCAAACCTGCCCTTATCCAGCAGTAAATAGTTCACTGCTTAAAAAAAAGACACATGCTGCCATCTTTACACAAAACAAGGGCTTTGGGCTCAGTACACAAACTTGCGTAAAAGACCAGAAATGAAATATCATCACTCCATAACCTTTTAAGTAAAGTCTGGCAGGAAGATGAAGACTTAGAAGAGCTTTAAAAAAACAAGCCCTTTCTCCTAGCTCTTTCCACAGGGAAGGTGGAAAGCTATTGTAAGGATTTCAGATGTAGTATGGCATGAAAACATTTTTACTTGAAAAAAATAGAAACACATTTTTAAAAGTTATTATTTTGTAGTTCTCACAAATTTGCCATTACCTATCAGTTAAATATTTGCTGCTGCTTATTTTCTTCCCAACGTGTTTCTTTGTTTCTTCCTTTGACTTGGGGAGGATAGTTGAGCAGATTACTACCGTAATTAGTAATTTTCTTTCCAAGGGAAAACTTGTGCTATTTTTTAATCCAAGAATCCACATGCCCCTCATGAGCTGGAAAAATAAAAGCTTACAAATAATTCAAGAGTCTTCAAATTTAGGTAAGTTACTCAAAAATGAACTAGCGATAACATAGAAGCTGACAAGCTGAATAGGCACTGCTGGTCTTTCACTAGTAGCCCCACAGTGAATTAGGAAAGAGGGGATCTTGCAAATCTGTCTTGAGCAAGTGGCTCCCAGGAACACTGCTTTGGGTAGCCAGAACCTCCTAAAACTGATGCTCTTCAGGACACCACCAAAGGGAATGTGGAAGAACATTAAAAATATCACAGTTAATGTGGCCATGCAGTCACTGATCCTTAGCTCAGTTCATACACTAGTAAATTCTGCAGTGTAGATGAGCCCTTTGGAGAGCTTAATATGTTAAGAGAATCCATTATTTTTTGCTGATTTATATAATAATGGCTCATTTACATGCACTAAGAAATGGTATTTTTATACTAGTAGAAAGGCAAAGATTGCCTCTTTGCAGTCAAACAGGTTTTCAATTTTAGACAAGATCTTTAAAAAATTGACAGTATTATGAAGGTCCAAGAAGCTTTTCAAAGTCTCTTAGGTTTCTATTACGGTTATTTTTTCCTTCATATTCCAATGGTTGTATTGTTGGACTCATGGTACTAATGAATCCTGTTGTATATGTTGAGCAATATGAAAAATGGGGCACTAATGTTTTAAAGTCTCTAACATATTTCTCAAATTGACTGTAAAATGTGGTATTTCTACAATACATGATTGTTTGGCAGGCTATAAAAGCTTACTGGTTCTCATTTGGGTGATTTGCATAACTTGTTCATGGCATCATTTGTAAATATTATGCCCATCCCAAGCTGCTGCTGATAAAGGAATAAGACTGCTTTTGCCAAAGCACATCATACTATAGAGGAGAAGAAACCTTCCTGTCTAAAAAGAGTGAAGCTATACAAAGAGAGTTAAAATTTTATACTGCACTAGTCTCAGAAAATCACTTTTGATGTCTGTTAGAGAATATAAAAGTGGAAAAAAAAATTATTTCTTTCACTTTGAAAAGTGGTTCTACAAGGATTGGACAAGCCAAGGAGCAGTGGCTATTCCCAAGGAGCTGTTTGCTGTGAGCATGCTTTATACCAGCACCCAGAAAGTCCCTTTGCCTATGTAGCAGAGAACATGGGCTGAGAAGGGTTTTTCTGACTCCCCAGGCTTGCTGCTGATTAAGACGTAGCCAGCAGTTCTGTTTCACACAGGCAGATGACAATTCAGTTTGCTCACTGACCTGTGTTGACTCTTCAGTACTAATAAAACCAAAACACTACTACAAATCTATTTCACCCAAAGAGACTGAATACAGAGGAAAAGCTCATTTACTTAGAAAGGTGGGGCAACTGCTATATAATCATTTTAGAGTGTGATTTAATATTCATGACTATCCTAGAAGGTGGCAATTTTGACTCGTGCTAAAGAATTTACTGGTCTGTGCTTGCTTAGGAAAGGTCCTTCAAGGGATGCTCTATTTCTCATGGCAAAGGCTGTGGTAAACGTGATGCTGTCCATCTTTGGAGGGTCTGTCACAGTCACCAACTAGATGGACCTATGGAAAGCACGTGTGTTTGTTCCCCTTCACAGTCAAGAATACATCATTGCGGTTGCTTTCATGACCTCCCTGATTAAAAAGACTTTTGTCTCTATAGTTAGAGTATTGACTGTGAAGGAAGAAGAGTAACTAAGATGTGGAATGTAATTATGTCTGACTTTTTTAGAGTTTCAAACTCACTATATTAGCAGCTATGCCAATATCCTTTTGCTAATTTTTATGCGAGTAGTTGAACTGGATGTTGTAAACATTTTAGGAAATACACCAGGCACTGAGAGATGCTAATAACTCTAGATATGAAGATAACACTTTAACAAAGTACCATTTATGCATGATCTGTGGCAGAGCTCTGAAGACTAGTGTGCCACTGGACAGGGAAAGTAATATACTGCTCAGCTCCACTAAACTTTACAGCTGGCTTAACTAAAGTGTTTGTCTCCTCCACAAGGACTATAACAGAGCAAATATCTCAAAAAGGTGCTGTGACTTCTTAAATCAGTGAAATTTAACGGCTTGATTTGGATAGTGCTTTTCCTCCTCACCTTGCATTTTTCTGCTTCTTAGATTTAGCAAACTACAAACGAATGGCTTTTTTCAACCAGACCTTAAACTAGGGGGGAAAAAAAAAATTGTAAGTCAGCAGCCAAGGCAAAGGAATCCCCAGAGAAAGTGCTTGGGATTACTTCCTGTGGTGAATCTTTGCCTGCCAGGTTGAATCTGGAAAAAGAGGCAGAAAAGAAAGTTCGAATTTGCTTCTATCATGAAAGATGGAGAAAAAAGGGTAGATGACTGATTACATCTATCAGGTATACATATTCTATTCCTTTAGTATATAAATGCCAGTAATAACCTCAGGTATAGGAATATTTTTAAATTACAGCATTGGCACTTCAGTAGATATAGCAAAAGAAAAGTATTATAGATTGTGTTCTTCCCTTCTCAGTTGCAACAAGATTAAAACAAGATTTCAAGCCATTAAAAACACAGTGTTCTGCCAAAGTAAGACTGGAAATACTTCTAGGAATATAATACTGGATATACCTTTCGTATTTGCTACAAACCAAGATTAACTCAGGTAATGAATTTATACTGATTAGCGGAGTTCAGAGCCACTGATTTCTAAAAGTAGATCTGACTATCCTGGGCAATAAAGCTTGGAAGTATGATAAAAAAAAAAACCTTTTTAAAGAACTGTTCCTAATCAATAATGCTACATTTGAGCATAGAATGTGCAATAAACTTTTCAACCTGGTTCTTAGAGCTCTGTATGGGTGATTTTTAGGCCATATTACAAGATTTAGTTGTTCCTACTGCAGTAACAAGCAAAGCTTTTCTTTAAAGCCTATGGAAAAGATGAGGTTTGGGTTGTAAAAGTATGAAATATGGGAAGATAAGGATTTGTATCTTAGAGTTTGTAAATACCATTGCAATATCTGTAAATTTATCCACTGTAAAGTATGCACTACAGCAGGGCAGGAAGATGCTTCCCTCTGTACAAATGTTTGGGATTTGAGAGCATTCTTTTCCCTGATCTGTGTTGAGGAATAGCACAAATTCTTCTAAAATAGTTTATGCAAAATAAGATCATAAAAGGCTGGTGTCTGCCCAGCAGCCACAACATGATTAGAAGATATTTTGTGTGCAAAGAATCTGGATTCAAGTTCCTGGTCCACTGATAGTGAAGAGAAAAACTGAATCCAAGACTTTTACCTTAAATACCAGCAGCTGGTTACTCAGGAGGTTGATCCAATTCTCTAGGTTTAATCAGAATTGGATCCAAGAAATTATTCTCAAAAATCTGTACTTTCCCACAAACACTTTGGTTTGATGAGTCCACATTCTTAATAAAAAAGCAGAATATAAAAATGCTTCTTAATAACTTTTCTCTGGATTATACAAATAAATTTACTTCATGATCCCTACTTAATTACTGTTATATATGCATATCAGCATTGGGTCCAGAAAACTCACCAAACAGAATTAAAAAAAAAAAGTGAATACTTAGCATTTGGCATATCCAGAATCTAAACTAGCTGAGGGAATAAGCCAGCCAAAGAATCATTTCTGTCAAGCAATCTTGAGTACAACCAAGCAACAGAAAAGCATGGAACCAACAGTGCTACAACATCGTCTGTACTGTGCATTTCTGAACCGTGAAATATCTCAACAAGACACAAAAGGTTACTGCCAGTGCACAGCAACAGCCATACAGAACAGCAGTGATCCCCAGCATGATTATTTTCCAAAGGACATTTTCTGTGTGCTGGAGCTAGCTCAGCAGATAGCCTCTCCTTCACAGTTTGAGCTTCAGTGTTGAAAGCAGTCTTTCACTGAGCTTGGGAAGGTGACAGCTGAGGAAAGGAATACCAACCTGAGTCTTCTCCAGCTGGGATGGCTTCAGCTTTCAGGAGAGCACTGAAACTTGTCATAGAACCTCTGGAAAGAAAGTCCTAAAGCAATTAGTCACTGGCAGCAAAGCCTCTGCATAAAGTTGCAAAGCCTGAGCTTACCATGCTTTGACCACAACAAAATGCCATGGTTATTCACAGGGCTTGCCTGAAAATATGGTAAAATAAAAGAGTAAAACCAGCTGAAGCTGTTGGTGACCTGGACTGGCTGACCTCACATAGCATTTACCTAGTAAACAATTTGATGCAACAGAAATGAAGGGTCAACTATCCGATAAAAAGCAGAAAAAACCCCTGGAGCTGGAGCACACAGTGGTTAGCAAGTATTGCAGTGGCATACAGACACATCCTGGAAAACAAATACATTCCTCTCTACCCAGTTCCTTCCCATCAAAGGTTAGTCTAAGCAGGGAGCTCAGAACAGATCCAGAGACAAAGTGCCCAATTTACTCAGGGCTGCCATCCATATTAAGTGACCATGACATGAAAAACAATGCTGACCAGGTGGATAGAGTAAGTGTGGTTCCAGCACAGAGCCACAGTCCTGTTTCTGAAAACTATTTAAAGAGCCTTGAGCTGTTCATAAGGAACAGGTGTGGACCTTTTATTTGACTAAATCTCCTTCTGCAGCAAGGCTTAGGTAAAAAGGCAGCAGCTGGAAATCAATAGATGGGACTAGCAGCAGGAGGAAGATAAACATAAATTGCACCTTCTGAAAGACAGTGTTGTGCATGCATTAATCCTCTTCCAGTATATAAATCCAGGAGCTGTTGCGATTATCTTGCTGAGCAAGGAAAACCAAAAATTTTGATGGCATAAGAGGCCCAAGAATCTATTAGATGTTCCAATTAGATTATTTTAAGGAGACCCTCACTTCAAACTCGTTCTTTCTAAACATACGGTGGGATCTGGTTATTTAAACACTAGTGTCCACAACAGAGCCCTAAATTAAGGGAGGAGAAGGAAGCACTACATCACAGCTGATGCTCTCCCATCTTAAATCAGCTGCAAACACTGCGTTTCTATAATGCTCATTGGTGCTCACTAACCTTTGGCTTGACAGAGGGACCAAATAAATTGGTGAGCTGTGCTGTGGATGAGAGGGATTAATCCTATGGGCATGCCTAGAATCCCCTGCAGGCCTGTAGAGCAGCTCAAAGCCCTGGCCACAACACTGTGTTGAAGAACAGTACAACCTGATTTTTTTTGTAGATTTCCTTCTTGCCCTCAAAATAGCTTGAAACAACAAAAGAAACTATAAGAATGTGAAAACCAGACTGGAAGGTCTGATTTCAGTAGAACAATATTTGCTACCCTGACAGTTAACAACACTATAGTTATATTTTTATTATATTTGATTTTTCTGTTTTCAAAGGACTGACCACAAAATAAACCTTGACAGTGCCAAAATTGGATGGTACTAATGAAGCACCCAAGAGGACAACATGCTGTTCCTCTGTGTGAGCAGCATATGGTTGGTAATTAAATAGCTGTCAGTGTGTGGGGGGCTGTGCCTGATGTATTTTTATTAACTTTTTGTGTATATTGCATACATGCTCCAGAGTGGCCAGCTAAGGTAGGTTATGTGGCATTTGAAACTGAATTTCCTGAGGTGAAAACGTAATAACCTGACAGAGCACAATATTATAAGTGCTTCAACCTGCTCACTTTCTTATAGTGGGTACACAATTAATTTTTGATCTGGAGAGGGCTGACTGACATTTACAGGCATTACAGACACCTGCTTTAGAGCAGGGATTTCTTTCTGTTTCTGTAAAGTGCAATACACAATTCAGCTAATATGAGATAAATAAGATCTATATAAAAGGTTGCAGCTGCTTAGTGGTCTGAAGCTATGTTTTTTCCCCTTGATAGCAGAAAACAAACATGCCTAGTACAAAAAGTTTTTGGGTTTGGGATTTTCTCAAGTGAGAGTCTTCTGTGGTATAAATGAGTTTTACAGACAAATGCCATATTTGACACTGAAATCCAGAGATTAGCCCAGCCCAAACTGAAGGATGCACAGTTAAGGAGTGAACATTAAGAAAAAAAAATCCTGTATTTCAGTTTTGGTTTATTACTGCTTAGTAAAAAGCATAAAATGGTCCAAGAGAACAAAATAGGTGCACGCTGTTTTAAAGACTTTAAGCTGTTAAGCAACCTGATTTCAAGGGAAGATTGCAGAAGATAGACTGCCTTTCAAAGGAAAATAGCAAATATTAACACAATAGCAAGTAAGCAGAGATTTTGATGATTTGCCAAATATCCTCAACATGAAACAGCAAAATCATGTTGCATTTAAAATAACATTTGATGAGTAAAGACTTTTAATCCCTGAAGGAACATGACCAAATACATAGGTGAGGGTGACGTGTAAGGAATCCCTTGAACACTGTGGCAAGGCCCATGGGCTTTATTAGAAATGCCAAAGGGAATATTCAGCATAAGGTCCTTAAGACAAATTTGCTACTGATATCCTGCTCTTCCAACAAAGAGAAAAAAAACCCACAAAGTGCATTAAATTCAAGTTCTGTCAGTGCTTCTCAAAGGACTGCCAAATTTGGTTTGTCATTTGTCCTGAAATAGGGGACAGTTTCCACTGGTGTGATTGTTCTAATGGATTGAAGGGGTGGCTTTCTTCAGGTCCTCCTGCTGCTGTGGCATCACTGGAAGGTGGCTGCTGCCTGCTGCTGTGAAAGGTTTGTTCTCAAGGAGCGGACAGCTCTTAAGGAAGTACTTTGTATGTTGTAGACAGTACATCAACACTGCACTGTGCAATTTAATAATCTAATATTCAACTACCAACCTGCCACATTTTCAACAAATCCTTGGAGAAATGTAGGAATCCTATCAAAACTGCAGTCTTATCACTCCCTGGAAATTTTCTGATGTGCAGCAGAGCAGAGGGCAAGTCTTATATTGAAAATAAGATCAGACATTTCCTTTGTCTGACAGCCAACTGTGGTTAATGGGATTCTAATTTAATCAGAGTACAGAGTGGGGCAGATTTAACACTGATAAATTATAACATGGATCAACATGCAAGAGTAATGCAGGTAGGAGTTGCTGTGGAGAGTGACAACTGCTGGAGAAACAAGTGTCCAAAAAGGATTTTGCATACAGCAATGGATCAGTCCCACAGCATAACAAATTGAAGCACATCTGGATTTTAAAAGAGTTCTGAATTTTCTTATGTATTGTGCTCTGTCCAGCCCTACCTGAACATTCACATAGAGTTTCAAAGGAGGCTGACTTGTTCCAAACAGCACCACAAGTGTGTTTATTTTCAAAGCAGACTAAGCTGCAAACACACAGAAGAGAAAAATGTAGTGAGGAGACTGGAGCTCATCCAAAACCTTGGGTTTTGCTTCTCAGCTACAGCTTGGTCACTGAACATGAGTTACTCCTGCTTTCAAGGCTTGCTGTGCTCCTTTATGTGCCTCCAAAAGCAGCCCAAAAATGTTCAGTAAGAGTTGCTCTACACATTCCGCTCTGTAATCCCTCTCCTAGAACTAATGCTTCAGGCAGACAACCAGGATAAACTGGAATAAGATCCTTGCCACATCATTGGACCTCCTTGCTACTGGAGGTTGTAAGTGCAAGTGTTTATAGAGATTCAAAACCTACCAGACAGATTAATGGAAGAGAATTCAGTCAAAGCTCTTCAAAACAGGCACCATCACTCGTTTAGGAAATATTTATGCTGCAGATGACTGAAGACTGGGAGAGTATTTTGAGTAGTATCACCATATACTTGCCCTGTCTATGCTGTTCACACAACATTTGCTACAGGACAAAGACAGGTTATTATAGTAGATGGGTCTTTTGCCTGATTCAATGCTTTATTATTTTCTGCAGTGATGGTGAATGTCCCTGTCCAAAGAACTTGGTGTTTTACAGTAAACATCTGGATCTGTTTTCTTCACAGTGATTATTAGCTGACTTAGCTGCATAAATTAACCTAGCCAAACAGCAAAGGCATGCTGAGTGCTGTGTGGGCACCTGAGAGGTTCAGTGCTGCCAGGATGTTCAGGGATGTCTAGTTGTTAGACTTTAGCAAGGCATATTTAATACATGTAAATAGGCTTTTTACAATGAGTAATGTTGCCAAATTTTCCAGATTGCTAGCACTGTCCTCCATTAAACTTGGAGGACAAATTCACAAAATACATTATTAGGGGAGGGAGCAGTAATGCTAGTGAGTAAATCTGGTGATGCTCTTAATCTTAGGAAACAGAGAATGGATATCCTTGCTTCTTAGCAAGGTCAATGTTGTATATTGTCAAACTGCTAGAAATAGTCCATGGTATTGTTCTGTTTCAACAGATTTAGTCAGAATACACAAAATTAAGTAAAGACCTGCAGAACAGCATCATAAGGGCCAAAAGTAAACATTCTAGACAACTGAAACTGAAATTATGTTACTTACAGGGCAATTCAAGTGATCCAAGTCAGAATTAAAATTTCTCTTAAAAGAAACGTTTAAGTATTAAATAGTGCAAAGACACTTACACTTAGATCTACCATGAAAAGAAGAAAACATTAAAACTCCCACATCCCTAATGTAATTTATTCTAATCTGGCAACAAAATCTTCAACCATCTTAAATACATGCTGTGTGACTTCACAGGTAGAGTTCAATTTCTTTAGATGCTAGAATTATGTATCTTAGAAGCCATCCTATATGGTCATTCTCCTTCAGTTTCACCTTAGTAAAAGATGAAAAAGTAGAAGAAACTTCTCCATGGCAGTGTAGATATTTGAATGGATGAAGCAGTTTCAGTTAGTAGTGTGTGAAGAAGGCAGTTCTAGACAATTAATGCTATGAGCATTAGCCAAAAGAGATTTTGGATCTTCTCTCAACACTCCATTCATCTTGCTTAATCTATTTCATGTTTTATTCATGATTTCTTAAGTTCAGTTACAATGCTTAACTAAATTGGTATGTTGCTAACAGACCTTTTAAAAATCCTCATGAACTCTTTTTCATGGTGGTATGATGCAAAATGTTATTGAAAAATAGCTATTTTATAAACCTTGGGAAAGCTATTTAATAACTGCAATAACACACTCAAATGTAATAACACACTCTATTGATTTGATTATCACTAGATAAACATACTTCTTGGTTGGCTGAATGTGCCGGGCATAATGCACACACTGCAAGGAACTTGGTAATTTCAGGGTATGTTGTCTGAGTGTGCTTTGTGACCGCATTACGTCAGAGGCTTTAATGGGACAAGACTACGTCTGTAATGACTACCCTGTGCAATTTTTTATGACTAGCTACACCAGGACAATTTTAGAGTGCCAGAACTGCCTACTTCAGTATATCTTTCAATTCAAATACATGATGATCAACAGATTGCCTAAAATTCAAGCTGGGCTAAATCAGGGTAGAGGATGGCATTTCTAGTCTGAGGATCTCCCATCCTCACTTTTGGATTAGAATTCTGTGTAGAAGATATGCAATAGTCAACTAGGCAAAGTATCATGAGATGGCAGAGCTGGAGAACCACCAAAGTAGTCCACAGTGCAGTAGTGCCCACTTGAAATGTACCTTAACAGGCAGTTAACTCATTACTGCTACAGAATAGGAGCCCAGAGTCCTGCACTCTCCTCAGGCAGTTGGTGAAGGACAAGGCCTTCAAGAAAGATCATGTTGCTACAAGTCATTTCGTGGAAAGGAACCTCAAACTAAGTGTGAATCAAAACTTCTGCCTCACTAGTCCAAAGGCTGGTCTAGTCTCCAAAAGCAGCCATATTCTTAACCCCATTGAACAAGGCATGCCAGGGGATGGGCTGGTCGCAAGGAAGGAGCTTGGCAGAATCCTCAAAACATAGACAGCTGTGTCAGCACACAGAATGACGGGTTTTGCCTTTGTAACTACCAGTGAAGAAAGAAATCTTGGTATTCTGACAGATAGTGCCAGCTCAGTGCTCAGGAACCATCCAGATATTGGGATTTACTAGGAAAGGAACAGGGACATCCACAATGCGTCTGCATCTTGACAACCATGAGCTGTTCTGGTCACCATCCCACTCAGAAAGGATTTACTAGAAGTGGAAAGGACATGAACATGAGGAATAATCACAGTATGGAATGGCTTCTGGCTGTTGAATTACTAAATGAACTAGCACTGCTAACACTGGGAAAGGTATGACTGAAGGAGATTTCTTCATGCAGTGCATAGTTAAGCTGTGAAGCCTATTCCTGGGCTGTTGCAGAGGCTAAATTAGATATGATTTCAAACACAACTAGGCAAATTAATAGAAAAAGATTCTTTAAGCAAATAAACACACAGGTACCATCTTTGACTCAGGAAAGCAGAGCTGAAGCTACTTGGGTGGAGGGAGAATATTTCCAATGCTTCTGCATTCCTGTAATCTTCCCTACGAACTCTGCTGTCAGTCTCTAGTCACAACACGTACTGGCCTAGATAGGCTTTGTTTACCTATTTTGGCTGGTTTTAAGTTCCACCTGCAGCCTTTCTGCATAAAGCTTCATAATCACATGCTAAAATATGCCTTTACTCAGTTGCTTTACACCTGGGGAGTGGCAGAATAACCAACCACTAGGGAGGATAGATCCCCCAGGCACTTTGGCTGTCCATCAAAATGCAGATCATCTTCCCTTCCCAAAAATTTGACAACTGAGAGTAGTGCAAGGGGGGCAATCTGGTGCGTACACCGAGTTTCCCCAGAAGCAGCCTGGCAGTGGCAAAGACCTGCTGTACCCAATGGAGACCAACATTGGAGCCCCTGACAGAGAGAAGCACGTTTGAGCCCAGGAGAGGAGAATGAGGTTCAGGAGGCTGTAGCATATGGGCTGGTGTTCTGAATCTCTCCTACCAATTTGTATAGCAAACCTGTAATTTCTGTGGTAGCCATGGAAACTAAGGTACTGGAGTACAATGAAACACATGTATGAATGCCATTGCCACCACTGAGTGTACATCACGCAGCATTTCTCAACAGCAAGGGCAAAAAGAAGAATATCTGTGTAATCATAGTTAGCTTGTGGCCACTGAAGTCTAGATCAGGCTGAATAGGTATCAGACCACAGCAGCAATTCTGCTCTCACCAGGGAAATGGGACGGTTGCTGGCATGCAAGGCCAGTGTCAAGGGAGACAACCTTGTCCTCTCCAGAAGAAAAAACAAGGAATGGATGGGAAGAAATGTACCCTGGTAAGCTGTACAAAAAAGACAGAAATCTGCCTCTTTTTGTCTCCCTTCACATTGCTAATAATCTCAACACCCATAAAAGTTTGTTTTCTGATGGTTTTTCAGTCAGTGAACTTTGGAAGTCAATGGAGTCATCTCACCTGGAGTGACAGGTAAAAAATACACTCCCACCAGTCATTTTCTTGTAAAAGAAATGTCTAGAAGCTGGTGAGGGATTCTCATTCAGTATACAGCATAAAGCTGTAAAGAACTGCAAACTAGGAGGCTCATCCTGTAAAATATTAACCCCCCCCATTATTTCCCTCAGACAAGTTCTCTGTAGATGACTAGCTTTTGTTTAACCACTGATATTCAGACTAGTATTATACTTCTGCCCAGACATATCAGGTGCATTGGTTTTTGAGCGGGCTGTGCTGCATAAGATTTTAAAATCACACAAATCAGGTCAGAGTCTGGCCAAAGGATGCCTTCCCTTAGGATTTGAGGCAGACATAAAAATAGAGATGTTAGCTTCTTCAGGATGATTTACATCAAGGAACTTGAGCTGTAAAACAGATAAAAATTTCAACGGGGGACAAACACTGATAACCCTTCAAACAAGCTGCATTAAAGCAAAAAAGCCCCCAAACCATATTGCTTAAATACTGAAAAAAGCTGCATACAGTTAAGTGACAAAGAGGCTTTGAAATAGGGCAAAGCACAAAAGATTCCTTATAGTTTGGAGCAGTCACTTGGCTTGCACCTATAAGAAAGCTGACATAAAAAGGTGTCTAACAGAGAGGTGATGCAGAGTAAAATGCTGAGACTGGACTGTTTGAGCAGGGAGGTGAGCAGGCACCAACAGCGAGCCAGCTCGAGGGTCAGACCGGCCAAAAGCAGACAGCTGTGCTCAGCACTCCCAGCCTCACAGTCCACAGCCTTGTGGCACCTTCTCTGAAATGGAACAATTAAGATTTCTAATATTAGGATGTTCTTAACATTCATCAGATTGAAGAGCTGAATGATGTGGCAGGGATGCCAGGTCCTTGGCAGGGGAACCGATGCATCATAACTGTGTCTCCTAATTAGGGACTCCTGAGTTCACACGTTTAATGGGCACAAGCATTGTTACCTACTTAAATCATAAAGATCAAAACTTAGCACTAAGGTAGATCTGTAGAAAGAAACTGCTAAGTGCTCAGTTTTCGTTTTTATCTTTTAAAAGGAAAAATCTCTGCCACCGATGCCCTCCTGTAAAATCTAAATCCTAGAGTCTGGATGTGACATATTTTCAAGGAGTATCTGTATCTGTTCTCTAGCCAGTATGTATTTATATATTAACTGTACCTACACCTGGGCATGAGGTGAAGACCTATCAGAATTCGTTCCATTTCATGCTTTCTGTACTTTAGGTTCACTAGCTAGTTCACAGATGCCTTATAAGATATCAGTCTCACCAGTTGCCTGATATCTGCAGCTTAAAAGACATTTTCTAATTTAGGATGCCAAATCTGCAAACATGACAGCTCTGTGACTGGATGGCCTCTCCAACCCAGCTATCTTAGTAAACCCAGCCAGAGGTAGCCTGGCGTGTCAGCTAGTGCAGGGACCCTAAGTGGAGATGAATTTAACAGGCTTACAGAATTGGTGAATCTGAGCACCAAGAAAGAATAATAAATTACATGCCTGACATCAAGGTATTTTATGTGGGATCTCTAAGTCATGACAGACTCCTCCAAATGACTTAATTTCCACCAACAGTAATATTTATAAACAATATACCATTTTAGAATGAAGCCAAGGTTTAAGTTTATAAACAGAACTGAAATGTCACTTATCTTGTAAATTCTGTTCACTTTTGCCTTTCTTCGTCTCGGGACTCATTCAGCTGAGCTTTTACATCCTCGAGTATAATACAATATTTTGGGGATTGAAGATAGTCCCATTTCCCCAGAAGCACTTTCCCCATCAGATCTTGATTCCTGCCTAGCATTTCCAGAGACATGTAATATTAAACAACTGCATAGAGGAGCAAGGCTTTGTCATAGCTTACAAAAAAATTACACTGAAATTGGATGAGCCAAATTCTCAGCTCTGCTAAAGGGACAAGGTTCTACAGGAAAAACTACAGTAAACATTCACTGGCAGTTTGAAGAAGAAAAATGGGCATTTAGTTCACTGGTCTATGCAGAGAAGCAGAGGCAAGAATCACAGGTTAATTCTGCTCTGAACTTGAAAGTCACAGAAGCAAAAGAGATCATGGATATCTTGTTAATCTTCTCCTTTACAGCTAAAATGCTGTGTGGTGGTAGCAGGAGGTATGTGCTTATTGATTCCAGGTTAGACATTTTAAGAACTACTTGGAAGAGCAATGGTGGGAGGGAGTTACAGGAAAACAGGTTCCTAATTGCTGTTCCTTTTCTGGTTGAGCATCATGCAGTGCTCATGACGAAATTAAAGTTAAGATTTTAGCAAGTGCACAGCCCCGTTGCAAGTGTCCCATAACTTCTCAAGTGGAATAAATAATTTCCAGTGAATAACCCAGTTGCATTCTGACTATGAAGCACATACAGATCACTCTGTCCTCAAATTATTCCTGGTCAATTAAGCTTCACAAGTTCGACTTTACAAGCTGTGAATATTTGAAATTTGAGCTGCTGCTCAGGGGTGATATTGATTCTCTTCTCTCCCTGGTTGAGTGCACAAGCTTGTCTATGAACACTTATATTTTAACAACTGAAAATTCATCTTCTACAAATACACAGGTGTAACTGAAATTTGTTTCCTTCATAAATTTTGGCTGCTAAAATTCAATTACTGAAGTTAGGGGTTAATTTTATTTTATTTTTATATTACACAAGCACCTAGAGTCAAGTCCAGCCAAGGTTAAAGTACTCTAGGTACTACTGAAGCAGTCTGTATCTTCCAAATAAATGTCCTAGAGCTGCATAAACATTTCAGAAATGGAAATGTGTTTATATCCAAAAGAAGTTGCAGAATTTTGAGGTAGTTGCATTTCTTCACATATTTTTATGGCTACCGAATGGCAGACCAATAAATTACAACGTATGACACGAACTCTCTTCACAGAAGTCTGTTATGCAGTGTTCAGTAGTAGTTCAGGCCTCTGCTTAAGCAGTCTCAGCCCTCACAAATGCAAACAATATTTTGTTATTTCAGGTAACGAATCAGGCATTTTAAATAGAAAATATGAGCTCAAATGAACTGCAGCTGACAAAACTGGAAGTGAGCAGCAAATTAACTAATTAAAACAGGAAAACAGCACATGTGGTATTAGTGGTACCTGGCTGCAGCATTAGGAGATCTCACATGCTTGTAGCCAGTGGGTTGGATGTACAGCATCTCAGGAAACCTTGGAGCTGGACAAGTTCAGGTGAGTAGCTCAGCAGTGGTTTATTGCTTGCAGAGACTAAGACAGAGCTCTTGTTATAACTCTTGGACATGGCATCTCAGCTGAAAACAGGAGTCTTGCAGTGTCCCTCCTGGATTTTTTGGAAGGATGCTCCCCCTTTGAGGACCAGGCACACTATTTCAGGTATGGGTGCAGATGCAGCCAGGAGCTATGAGCACCACATGTACCATGCTGTCACTTCTGTTTCACTGGGACTGTAGTGTTCCTCAGGCTGGAAATTTCTGCATTTGGAGCCAAATTCTGCAAATGGTATTATGTAGGGCAGGAATGTAAGGTCTAGACCCTTAGCATGTTTTCTTTGTTATACTCTATACTTCCACTGCCCAGAGAGAAACCATGTTTAGACTATTGCCATTCCCTGTGCTAGTAGACTCCACTCCAAACCAATCCACTTCAGCTGGGTGACATAGTTAAAGGCAGTGCTTAATTTCAACTTTAGTAAGTTTTGGCTAACCTTTTCTTCAACCTAAGCCTCCTAATTTTGAAACCTTTTCTCTAAACAAAAACTTCAGTCTCTGTAAACCCCACCTCATTTATTAAGAATTAAGAGTTTTTGAGTTATTGAATGAAGCTGTTTCTGTCCTTGGCTTTCTAGTGGTCTCAGAAATTTGCCACATGGAAAGGCTACTTAATGCAGACTGTTTATAAGGTTAAAAATGGGATTTTGAGCTAGAGAAACATAGAGTTTTGGACAAAGGAATGGAGTTGGGAGACTGTGAAGTGCTTATATTTTAATTCTTTAATTAGATTCCTTCACTAGATGGTAAATGGAAGATACACACAGGTCTAGAGGTACATTAGGAGAAAAGAGTTCTCTTTAAGCAATAGAGTTTTTTGTCCAAGTGGCAGTTCAGTCATCATGCACTTGGTTTTGACAACAGTGAAATTTAAGAGCAATGAGACACAACTTAGCAGGAAGACAAAGCAAGAAGGAATCCCAGGGATGCACACAAAATACATGATATGGCTGCACTAACTGAACTCTACTGTTAGGTGACTTAATCTATGATTATCAACACAGCTAACAAACTAGTAAACTCTTCCTATCCCACAGTCTGAAACGCAGAGACCAGTGTAAAAAGTTGTGAAAGAAAGAAACAAACAGAAACCAAATAAACCCATGACACTATTTTTCTAACCCACCCAAGCTGGAAACTACTAGGGTCTGCATCTGACATAACCAGGGCACAGACATTCTATGTAGCACAAACACCACAGCAACTTCATTTGCATTGCTCTGAGATCACATGAATCCCTGGCACAAAAGTTCTTTCTACATTGTGTAGAAATGCATTTTGTTTGGCTTTCCTTCCCTTCCCTTCTCCAGAAATTTCTTCTTTGTTTAAGTTATGTAAAGGCAACAGACTTGAAAGTACAATTAAAAGATACAGTCATTTGTTATACATATCATGCAGGAGCTAATCCAGACATGCTGTAACATAGCCTCGTGATTCCTTCCATACTCCCTGACTTTAATGTTTCCACCAATATTGTCGCACAATTTTTGCAGCATTCAGCATTTGCACCCACTGAGGTCACCAGTCCTTTAAAGCACTGAAGTGAGTAGACTTCTTGGCATTTCCTTTGTATTTCAAGTTATAAACAGGATTGGGCAGGACTTTCTTAGGTAGGACAGTTTCAGTAATCTCAGTAATAGCCCCTGCCATGAGGATACAACGAAGCAGGTAGAAAGCACTTCCTGGGTAGCAAACCTGGAGCCCCTCTGTTTCCAGTTGAACCCTTGCTGCTTTTTTTAAACTCAGGAGAATCTCAGGCTCTGACAGACTCTGAGATTCCCTTTAAAACACTTTCAAGGAGGTAACATACAGCATAAGTGTTATGGTCTTCTTGCATTCTCTCAGAAGAAAACCTGTCTCTGCAGAGAAGTAAAATGAAAAAAAAGAAGCCACTTGCACTTTATTTCTTATTTCTTACTTTCAACTTATACTTTATTTCTTCCCAATGTCCATGTTCTTTAGCCTGCCAAAAAGTCTCTTAGCAGCATCTTTTAGTCAGGTGTATATCACAGCTTCTGTGTCATGTTTTTTTTGGCCTCATTTAGGTAGCACACATGTCTGAGCTCAAGACAATCCCTGCAGAAGGGGAATCCTGATTCAGTTCTGATGTGCTGCTCTCCTGCTTCCCAGTGCACAGCTGTCGTCAACCTGTCCTCGCACAAGCCCTGCAATTTCACTCGCATCCATTTTGATTAAATTCACCAGATAGCCAAAACTCTTCTGCCCTTTGAAAGTTATTGCCTCCCAATAACCTAATAAAAGAAACATCTGGAAACCTTTAGAAGTTTAGATATGTCCTATTTGATTTACTCTATGAAGGGAAGAGGAACAGGACAGAAACAATATGGGAGATAGGAAAAAAATACATGGTACAAACTTGAGAACTGCAAAACCCTGCTATTAACACTTTGCCTGAGCAGTATTAATGCTGAGGTGGCTCTGTGATAAATAAGATTACTATAAATTTTGTGTCCATTAGCACCTCCTATCTCTTTTTCTCCAAACTACATAGGACATCACTGCTCACTACACTCTAAACTCTATGCAAAAACTAAGCAGCTTCTTTACTCTACAAAATCTTCCATATGCATTTAATGCTACATCTAAATTTCTGAATCCTAGCCTCTGTAGGGATTAACCAAAACAAGTTCATGGGACTGGCTGCTCCATTATGAACGAGAGACCAGCTCAGAAGTGCTTACTACACTTGATCTGGAGGGTAGGGACTCCTGACAGCAAACAGAGCTGCAAACGGGATTTCTGCAGAAAAAACATATTCTGGCACTGTTTGAGAACTAGATTAGGAAACACTGGACTGTAGAATCTTGTGTATGTTCACACACATCTGTGCTGTAAATACAGGCTGAGTTTCAAATAAAAGTATCTATAGTTAGTGAAATCTTCTGCCCTTACCTCCTGATTTATCGTAATTATTTTTAATAGTTCTCAGTGAAGGAAGCTTTAGCAACAATTTGGGCCTTTAGTCTTTTATCAGTTTTCCCTAATCCACTTGTTTTTCAGGTTCACTCAGCCCTGCAGTTACTGAAAGTCCATAAAATCTTGCACAAGTTCCCACAAATGTGGTCTTTGGGCTGTTTTTCTCTCCTCAATCCTGATACTAAAGGTGCTCAACTTTTAAACATTTTCCCTGTTTGGTCTAGCAATTGTCAGGTTAACCTCCTGGCTGCTTCATTCTTACTTATCTTTTAGTTTCCCACTTGAATAAGAAGATTTTGCATATACTAATGCAGGGAATAAAGATAGGAAAAGTAGTTAAACTTGAATTTAAAAAAATATTGTAATACATTGTCTGCAGTGGAACTACTATTCAAACATAGCTAGGCTTGCAAAGCTGTGCAGCAATACACCAGCAGCACGCTCGAGCTTCACATGTGAGTAGAAGAATGCTTCACTCAGAGATTGCCAGTTAACTTCACAGCTTGAAGGACTTTCCCCTCCTTAATTCAAGTACAGCTGCAACCTTCTAATCTGCACCATAGCAGGTTGTGGTATTTGTAGTCATCAGGAATAAAATATTTGTGAGCTTTTTTACTAATTCATAAGCAGGTTTTTTTTGCTAATGAGTGGAACAAATACGCTGATAACATATCTTCTCTGAACACCGGCAACAGAGCTTTGGAAAAAATCTGTACAGCAATGAGGTTGACAAGAGCAGTGGCTTTGCTGTATTAATAGCTGAACTGTTTTGAAGTGTGGTGGAGAATCAGTTAAAATAAAGCATGATGTGGTATAAGTTAAGTAAAACTAATGTATCTCAGAAATAGAAACCATATAATCTTTTTATACAAAAAGTAATTAACTTCTGGTATGTTCATTTTCAAATCCTGAGTCTGAAAACCCAATGGGCTTAATTTTGAAGTGCGGAGCAACTGCCCATAGCAAAATCACTTTAATATGTCATAGGTTGGGAACTTAAGTCAAAAGATGTTTTGAGGGAGCTAATCAATAAAGCTATACCAACCTTTAGACCAAGAAGAAATTATTCTAGCTGAGAGATCAACTTATACCTTTCTTCCCACGATGAGTTAGCAATTTTATCTAAGTACAACATGAAGAGACAGATACCCTGCAACTGAAGGAAAGGAGGTTAGATTTTGTTACACTGGGATAAGTCTAAGAGAAACTCCTATCGAATTCACCAAATAAACTTTAGCCAGGGATTAATAATGAAAGAAGAGATGTGGCAGATGGTGGTGCTCATGGAGTAACGTGGTCCTATTTACATTTTCTCCCACTGAAAGGAAGCATTCAGCGATTAAAAAAAAAGGCAGCTCCTGGCAATGAATTTGGAAACTTCTTAGAATAATCTATTTAATACAGGAGATACAGAAGAATTATTTCCAAACTGGGATTTGACATTTACACTAGCAAGAATAATATCTCCAGTAATACTAGGGAGTTTGAAGATACAAGATATGTTAGTATTTCCATTTCAGTACACAAACTTGTCATCAACTGGGGGTAAAGAAATCTGTTCCACCATGGCATCGCATCACACTTAATTAAACAAATTAGGGAAAGGATATAAGGGGAAAGAGAAAGGGGGAGGGGGACAGGGAATGCATTACTCTTTTTTTTCCCCAAGTCCATCCATCAGTGGTTACAGTTAGCAACAAAAAATCAAATTAGTTGCACCAGTGGTCTGTTCAAATCTGACAATTTCAGTATTTCTAGTTTAAATTAGAGTAGAATCAATGGAAGTTTCACAAAGATAAGTTAAAAGCAAAGCTTACAAAGCACAGTGTTCAATCTGCCTGCCAAGGCAAGGTTTAGCCTTACAGGAGTCATTAAGGTTAATGCAATCTATACTGATGTGACAGTAAGATGTTCTATTTTCATTACACCAGAAAGAAGCTCTGATTCACTATGGTTAGGGCTAATTGACAGTTTCCAAATCACACAGTAGTAATTGTTTACAGTTGTAGAAAGGGAGTATATTGTTTTCACTGCTGGTTTACTTGATACATTTATCCACTTAATCCCTCTCACTTAATTCTCTTTGATAGGTGGAAATAAGAAATAATTGAATTCTTGTATCTTTTGACACTTTCTTTTCAGCTAAGAAACTGTTTTGCTTTTCGACCAGGAATTCAGGTCAGGGGAAGAGCTTGAACACAACTGCCTCTTCCTTCGGAGAACAGCCACCTAGCCCAGCTTGCCCAAGCTCCTTGATTTAGTTTGGACAAATCAAAAGCATGTTCACAGGCTCCAGAAAGTTAGAAGATGCATTCAGAGTGCCATAAGTTTTCTTACTAATAAAAGCAAAATCTGTACTCAGCCTGCTGCGCAATTTGACTCATCTCCTCTACCTCCTCGTCCTGTTCTTCAGATACTTACTTGTAGCAGCCTCTGTTTTGTGTGCTCTCATCATCCATTGTTCTCCTTAGAAGTCTGGTACTCTCTTGCCATTGATGAGTGTTAGAAGGTCTTGCCATTGATGAGTGTTAGAAGGCCCTCTACATGCAGAAGAGCTACTTCAGGGCAGCTCTTTGTGTGAGGACAGGCTGATGCAGGACTTGGAAGAGGCAGTGGGCGAGTCAGGGAAAGAACCATAGTGGAAGCAGGCCTGAGATCCTGCATGGCTGAGATATGGCATGAGAAACCCCCGTGAACAAGCCCAGCTTCCACGCAGGGTATGGATCTAGAGCGATCAGCAGCCTCAGGGACTTCGTCCAGTCATTCCCTGCATCTGCAGTGTGGTAGCTCCAGGAGTGTCCTGAGGCAATGCAGCTTGAGTAGGTCTCTAAGCAAACTTCAAAAAACAGTGGTTTAGAAACCATTCTCCTCAAAACCCCCTTCTGCCAAGCTCAGACAGGACTTTTATAACATAGTCCTAGTTAGAGCAGCTTTCCATGCAGAGCGGAGAAATGCTTTCAAAGGACTGTGCCATTTGGAAAGTTTTCAGAGACAGGCACTTCCTAAGGTACCAACAGAGCTGGTTATTTAAATGCCCTACTCTACCGAGGTTTTCTAATCTGATCTGGAGATCCTGCTGACAGGACTTTCTTGATGAGAGACTGCCTCATAAGGGTCGTCTGTTCCAGGGGCTTCAACAGGCATACACAGTGCATGCTTAAAGAAGTTCATTTTCTGCAAGGGAAGCGCAGGGGCACACCTTCACCTCCAGGACAAATGAACAGATGTTAACAAAAATAAAAGAAAGTATCCATTTATACATTAATAGCCAATGACACCTACGTGACAGGGAAATAAGACTGCAATAGTTTGGCAAGGCTGTGGTGGATATGTGAATATCATTGATACAGAAAGAACTCTTAAAAAAAGATACAGGAGTTATCATCTATAGAGTCAAATATATTTATTTGACTAGTATAAAATCAAACTCTCATATGCATATAATGAATTCTGCATGAACTAAATGAAAAGCAAACATGTTCTAAGCTCCCTGAGTGAATCTGAATGCTTCATGGTTTGTAAAACTGACCATATTAGTATCTGGTGTAATGGTGATCACAAATTCTGACTCACATTTTGATACCAAGCAGTGCTGTGATGCTTTAGGATGGATAAGCTGGTGGCTGATCAAGTCTCCTAATTTGCTTAGCGCCTTTTATAAACTTTGAAATGAATCCAGGAAACATCAGCTGTTAAGGAAAGCACCATGCGATGCTACCTACACCTGCTGAATCAGGTATTTCACACTGTAATAAATCCCATCTAGAGTCAGCTGTTTCTAAATTGAAAAACAAAGGGGTAAAATTGTGCACACAGTTGGGTCTATTAGGTACTACCCTATATGCCTAGGGTGCACTATTAAGAAAACAATAAATTGTCAGATACTGGAAGTTAAAAGATGAACACAGTCACAGGGACCAGCCACTAAATCCAGTGGGAGTTGCTGAATGAGATGATTAGTCTGGGGGAAGGTACTAGATAGGCTCAATTCTACAAAAAAGTCATCCCAGAGGGTGTTTCAGTAACATTTGTGATGGCAGTGAAGTAGTTAAGTGAACCAGTCCTGAAGGACAAAGTTAATTCTGCTTCTAAGTCTATGAGTTAAGGTGTTGTCTGTTTGCACAAGAGGTCTCTGTACATACTTCCTCCAGCTACTGTTTTATGAATACTGCAATTTTCTCTCCACGTGAGGCTGCAAACCTCTGTAATTCACTGTCTTTCCCTACACGTGCAAGTTCAGCAACTTCTCCTCTCTTACAGCCGGGGTGGCCGTGAGAAATTCAGCTCTCTTAAAGCACAGAATTGCTTCTTCCAAACACAGGTATTTTCAGAGAATCTGTTTTAAAGCAGTAATGGAGACAGTAGTGGGTCCAAATCATTTCAGGACCCACCCAAAATCAACAACTTGCAACCACATTCCCACAGCTGCAGGATTTT
Organism: Elanus axillaris; assembly: GCA_026212715.1. Lineage (NCBI taxonomy): Eukaryota > Metazoa > Chordata > Aves > Accipitriformes > Accipitridae > Elanus > Elanus axillaris. Next base: position 6,323,917 of record JANZLQ010000037.1, on the reverse strand, counting down.
AGACTGTACCCGTCCCTCAACAAAGCTGTCCTTTAACACTGGGTTATTTGTCTGTTGTTTTAGGACCCCTGAATCAATGAACCTTTCAAAAGGCTGTAATGTATGAAACTCTAAAAGGTGTAAACCCACTCATTTTCAGTACCCAGGACTGACAGTAACTTCCTTCCTCTGACTATGCTTCTTACATAGTCTTTTATTTGACTCACTTCGCAAAGAACATGATGACTAATGCATTCTTTGAGTCTTCCACCACATCACACCTCTGAGCCTAATGACTTTGGACTCCTAAAAGCTTAAGGTAGCAGCCACTGAAAAATATGAGAAAAACAGTTCTTTTTCAGCCAAGAGGCCAAGTGTCTAAGGACTCCTGCCTATCGCTGCCTGCAGTTCCAGAACTTGTTCTGGTCTAAGATGAAAAGTTTTCCATGGACAAGGTGTTAGCTCTCTTCTTGCACAACATTGGGCTTGAGCTGAGGGCACTGCTGATGTCTTTGTTTAACAGTTTGACTTTACATACCAACCTGGTTGCAGCCTACACAGACATGACATAATGGACTATCCCTGGCAGTGCTACCCCAAGTGTGCATTTGCTGTTTTTTTTAATTTACTGTTAGCAAATTGAAAGAAGCAGAAAAATTCCTTCTCTTAGCGTTTCACCTTTACTTGCCTGAAGGGGAGGAGGGATTCCCACGGTGTCCTACACAATTCAGCCCACGCAATAGAGGACAGCAAAGCAGACAGGGTGGAATGGTTGCTCTGTACGTTCTCCTTTGGCCATACAGCACCTTCCACCATTCTTTCTTTTGACATCTTCAGCCTGGGAGTGTCTTGAATGTGTGCAGTTAGTTACTAACATGAAGGGGCTGCTAGAGCCATATAGGATTGTTAATACTACTGAAAACAAAATAATTCATATCAAGGATTAATGAAGAAGGCACTGAACAGATACACCTTAATTGTTATTTCCAGACCCCATGCCATATCCTGGACTGAAAATTATGTCAGACTTTCAGTTTAACTGAAATGCTATAGGAGGTCTGCACATTTTTGCAACAGCATTCTTCTGGGGTTACTCAGTCTTACATTACTATGCTGTCCTGAGCAGACAATATTGAAAGATATTTGATACTGTCAGGTTGCTTTTTTTCCATAAAGTTTTATTGTTATGTAAAGGAAGCACTTGTTTTCCCTTCCCTAACACATTCTCCTTCCTGCTCCAATTTGGTTAATTGAATGTTACCAATTTAATTTGTAGCTGATTTCAGAATTTCAACAAAATATCTGCTATCTGTCAGCAAAATTCTGACTGTTCTCACAAATCAATGTTTCTGTGAGATATTATCAGTGATATGTTCTCTGCCTTGCTATGGTGCCAGGTAAAAGCTACACATTTACGGAAGCTTTTGGGGTCTTTGATATTGTCTCTTGCTAAAATACAGCCATCTGGTGGTAATTAGACCTGTCAATAATTCCTGGAGCTGAGTGAACTGGGAAGATGTAAACAGAGGCTTGTAAATGCCTCCTCTAGCTGTCACAGCAAAGTAACATGTAGATATATCAGCTTCACAGAGGCATGTGAGTGGCAGTGCTCTCCTGTCAAGAATTAGCTGTTTAACATAGTTCAATGTCTCGCAGACCTGCAGGGTTTGCTCCCAGAGCTGTGCTGTGCCGTGTCCACAATGCCCAAGACTCCCAGCCTTCTAAGTATAATCATGGTGATACTATAACCATTTAAAAAAAAAAAAAAACACCCTGTAAGGATGCTCTGGCACACTAAGGAGATGCTGCTGTAGCTTCACAGCTTTGGAGGACTCCCCAACATAATGGATCCTCAAGGGAGCAGTTACACCAACTGTAACACAGCTGTTTGCAGATATCGGAGCTATGTAACTGCCTGCACACAGGTGGGAATCAGGAGCATGGGAGCCTCTGTACAGCTGCAGGCATGGGGCGGTTGAGTATGACAAACTGCACTGGTGTGTGCGTATGACACCAGCTGGCCACAGTGTCATTGTCCCAAACCTGCTGAGAGGCTGGAGGAGATGATGATGGGTAAAGAGATTGTGTATGGCTGCACTGCTTTCAGGGGCTAAGGTGCTCCACTGTTCACCTAAAGCTTAGATGGACAGGACAAAGCCTGACAGCTCTGGATTTTGAGGGCATGTCTTGACTTAGAGCCACACAATGGAAAATGGAACAATGGATTTCAGACTCTTGTCATGTGTCCTCCCACCATGGAGATGGAAGTTCTCAGCAGGGTCAACCTGAATGTCCTAGTTTCAGATGGAGGGGTAAAATCACAGGTCCAAATTGTGATTCACTGAGGTCTGAAACACAGCTTTGATCTGAATACTCAAAATTTGATTAAAGTTTAAAAACTGAAGCCCTGGACAGATTCTGCACCTTTAACAGAGTAATTCTGTTAGTGGTTAAACAAACCCGCTGGCAAAGCAAATAGCTGCAGATTTTCATACCATTTTGCCAGCTACTCAGCGGTTTACTGGAGCAGTCCAATGCTCAGATACAAACAAGAGAGAGAAACAGTTTAGTCTTTGCAGGGTTCATCATATTCTCCTCCAATGACTTGTATCTCTCAGGCCTGAGATCTGTTAATCTTGTGTTGCTCAACACATATGTGAGATCCGCAGTGGCTGCTATAGCTAAGCTGAGCATTTCAGCAGGTCATCCTCCTCCCAAACCATGTAAAACTTTCCAGCTTGAGCAATTTTCAAAATTCATCTCTGGTCTAGCTAAACACAATGTATCACATTCTCATTTTGACACCACCAGATGCCTGGCCCTGATACACTACAAGATGAAACTGCTTTTCTGACTGGAGTTTCACTCTGAATTTTTGCAGGTGGAGACCCAAGTATATTTTTACACAGTGGAAACTAAATAAGTTAGAGTCTTAAGGGTGACTCTGCTGGGTTTTATATAGCATGCCTTGATGTTTAATGCTTTCACTGTCATTATTCAAAGGAACTTGTGCTGCAAATTCCAGCTAATCCAGTGCAAATGCAGAATATATGCATGGACCATCTCTCACCTTTATAAGCAAAATATAGACTGTGGGGAGTTTTATAACCTTTGGCAAAAAAAGTGTATGAAACGCTGCAGCAAATAGCACCTGCCTTTGAAAAGCCCTCACTGACAATGTCCACGATCTGATCTGCCTTATATACAAACCAGTAATCTGAGCTGGGCATTGCAAGCACTGTCTACTCATGAGAAAGAGCAAAGTTCCTTCTTGTGTGAACCCCTTTGATAAGTCCTTTTTGATTCAGTCCTCTGGGAAGTAAGTACACCTCGAAGACAATTTGCTTACACTGCTTTGTCAGCAAGACTCTCAGTGTTATGGAAATTTCAACTTTCAATGAATGAAATAAGAGTAAGACTTGCTTATCTTTGAAAATGAAGGAACTCAAAAGCAAATCATACCATAGTCAACTAAAGGTATTTGTGTCAGATGCCATGTAATAGCACCACCAGCAGCAAATGGGCAGAGAAATACAAGAGGTGAGGATTTTTATAATTTCTTAAGCTATTTCTAATGCACTGATACTTTTGTTGGCAACTTCTTTAACAGACTGAGAAAAAAGATGAATAAAACTCAACATTGACAGCTGAGATACCAGTGTTAGTACAATTTGGCTGATGGGAGTTTGCAAGGGTACATTATGCATCTAACGCACCGTCTATATTCCTCTGTGGGCATGTGAGGAAAGGCTTTCAGGCTTTCTCACAGCACAGCTCATCTGTGCAGCCACAAAACACAGTCAACCACAACTTAAACTGATACCACTTTTAAAGAGAAAGATGCATATACTGAAAAGACAATCAGATAATCAATGTGAAAATTACCCCTATAAGAATTCCAGACAATTATCTTTACTCTTTTCCTCTAGTCATGTTGGCCTTTATTTAAAATCCTTTCTCTCCAGAACACACAGTGTCCACAGAAGCTAAATACTTACCTTTGCCTGTATCCCCCTTCCCCTTCCAAAAAGCAGCTGATTAATAACGGGCCATCCAGCCCTCTATCCACATAAAGAACAACTTTACAGTAGTTTTAAACCTAAAATACAAGTTTTGGAAAAACCTAGAGTGTTTGCACAAAATTCTGCAAAAAAACCTTCCATATATTTAGTGCCACCTCTTGAAAAGATCAGCCAAACCTGAAAATGCAGACAACCGGAGACTCTTCTCAGCCTAGAAAGCTGCAACCAAACACATGGAAGGCTCAGCTTCCTGGATGATGAGATTCATATCATCTTCACTTGGCTTCACTGACGAGCTCCAGTTGCACATCCCTGACACTTCACGCAAGTCCCACAAGTGATGGGTATTGTTTTGTTCCTGTTTCAAGGCAGGTTGAGATTTTTAAAACAAGAAAATAATGAAGAGAAAACACTTCTATGCAAATACTTGCATTCACATATACCTTTACATGTTTGTACAAGAGTTGTTGCATGAATTAAACACCTCCTTGTAAACTGACATTGAATATTATCATAATGGAGAAATGCTTCAAAGGAAGGCTTACAAACAGAGTTGATCTCAGTATAAATTTATATTCAATACCTAAAAAAACGTTATTTTTCAGGAGGTCATGAAAAAGAAATGCTAACACCTTTAAATAAAACATTTAAACCATTCCTCATCAGAAAAGCCGCCTTAAAAAACACTCAGCCTATTTATTGTTAAAACCTAGCACTTTCATTTTGACCCTTCCTATCTAACTGATAAGTAATGCTTGCAGATTAATATCCACCATAAATGCAAGTGTACCTTATAGGTCTGCTGTGCTTTTTTCCTCTCCTCTGTAGCCTCTGTAAAGCTCTCTGCTTTGAACATGTTTTTTTTAATTGCTCTGTGAGTATTTTGCACCAAAGCATTGGTGTACACTTGTTCTCTGAGCTTGGCATGGCCCCACTGATTATATTAAACCCCTTACAATTTACAAAGTGTTTGGATTCATTCGGTCTATCCATTTTTGCTGCCCAGCAAAAGAGCTGAAATGAATGAATCAATTTTTAAAACAAATAGGACTTGACAGCAGAGACACAGATTTGTGTGAATGGCAAAAGGTGCCTAATTAAGAGCTCTAGGGATGACGAGGCTTTCATTTCTCTAATGAAAAGGAGCTTTGTGAGCTTCCAAGTGTTATCCAGCTCCAGCAGAATGGATCTCTTCTCCAGGGAGAAAAAGACAATTCATTTTTCATGCCTCCACTTAGTTACTGTTACCCATTTTGCCTTCTGTGTGAAACTTGGGTCAAAGCTTTCAGGTACCAGGTTCCAGATACCTGGAAGGGATGTTTCCAATTTCCAGGCAGCACAGAGTGACCATTTCTAAAATCAAACTTGCTCACTGTGTCCCCTAACAGCCTGCCTAAACCACCTGGTATTTGCTCTCTAAAAAAGCAAAAGATCCCAGTTCTTTACTGCGTGTGTTCCAGTCATTATGGCAACACTGTGGTTGGATATAAATAAACCTGATTAGCCGAGCACACTGGTCTCCCTATTGTCTTCTGTAATAAAAATATACAGAACATAAAATAAAAGGTTAATAGGCAGGATTGCGTCAACTATTGCACTGCTATTAGGAAACCAGCTAGGAGGTGGCTCTGACCAACAGCAAAGCTTGCTCTGAACACTGCCACTCATTTGAAGTTCCCCAAGGGGAAAAGTCAGGGTGTTTCCACATTTGATTACTCCTTGTATGATTAATCTGGGCTTACTTAATCCTCACCCACAGTGCGCTACATGCATCTGCTTTAGAAGTCCATTTGAGTATTTCAGAGGGTGCTAAATCTGAAGTAAAGGCCCTTAAAGCAGCAGATTTACTTTTCTGTTTGTTTTTTTTTTTTAAATAAAGAAACAGGCCCTTATGTAAACCTGGGAGGACTTATGGCTGTTTTGGCCTACAGTCACACTACTGTGCAGCAGCAATTACTGTGTTTGCGTGAGGCTTGGGGCAGGCGCCAGGAAGAAGCCAAGCTGCTGAGTTTCCACCATCTTTGCAGAATTTATAAAGACTTTTTGGAAGTTGTAATAATACCAGCATCCAAACTGAGCCCATGGTTTGCAGAAAGAATTTAGTTGTACTGTTCCATGAGCAGCATAACCCTGGGAGCAATCTTATTTACAGACCCTGGATGAGGCTGGACTGCTTCTTAGCCCAAGAGAGTGCTTTGAAGTGCCTCAAGCTATTCACGGTCTTTTAATTGAGGTTGTTCTTTAACCCTCCACCATTCCCCATGATACTCTACCTTCTCAATTCTTTTGCTTTAAAATGAGAGTAGACCAAAATAGCAAGACTCCTTGGTGTCCTAAAAGTTCCTTGGCACACACCCAGGGAGGTGCATCTGACGCTGTTTTACCCAGGAAGAGCCCTGCAGGAACACACAGCAAAGCTTTCGGTGTGGCTGCACCCATGCTAAATCAGATGTGGCTAAGGAAACCAGGAGCAGAGTTAAAAATACTTTTATTCCTCAGAAGAGCCATGATTTAATGATGATCTGGGACAAGTTACAGGTCTTCAGTGAGTTCAACCTGCCTACAGGAAAGCATCTCATTCTTGTGCAAAATAAATCCTTGTGAAAGAGCATCCCAAAGTGCATGTTGTCCACCATGGCACCAAGCAGCCAGCCAGCCTCAGGCAGAAGGCAAACGGGGCAGAGGCTGATGCAGAATATTTATGTCTTGTGGGCATATTTATGGGGACACATTAGTCCATGAAGGTGAGCAACACTGGGCATTTTGTCCATTACAGCCAACAGCCAAGGTGGCATACACCAAACGCCACCTCCTATATCTCTATTGGCATTAGGGCATGTGGACTGGTAAGAACAGACATCATGTTTGTGCTTTAAGTGAGCCCTTAGGTCATGAATAAGAGAGAAACATCTTAGTTGTGCTTAACATTGAGAAGCAAAGAATAAAAGCAAGTGGGAGAAAAAAGCATTTCCCCCATATTTAAGCAGCACACCTGCTGAGGCTGCAAACCCAAGCACAGAATTTAATGAGAGGGTACAAATGAAATCTCCATGAGAGTCTGTGCACAGTGGTGGCTGCTCTGCATCCGAATAGGAGCAAAATGGCAACTTCTCGGACAAAAGTGCTTTCATCTGAGAGTTCAGCACATAGAAAACAGAGCATAGCTCGGTATCCACCTACTTATAAAGTATTAGAGGTAACAAACTTTAAAAAATCTTGTTTTTCCTGGCAGACAAAAAGGAAAATAATTTAAACTAAACTGGCTTGAGTGAAACATGAGGAGCTGCTGCCAGCAATCCAGTTTAGGACTTTGCTTTTTTTTTTTTAGTTCATAATCTTTCAAATGTACCCATTCACTTGGGCTAACTTACTGGTGAGCAGGACTGTTTATTTCACTAGCAGTCTTTAAAGCTCAGTGGGGAAAGTTTATATTTCTTCCCATTTTCTCCAAGATATAAACATCCAGATGGGTGGAAATTTTATAAAATGGAAGAGGACAGACACAATTTGCTTTTTCAGCTATATGTATACACACACACAACCCCATTGGTACCAAAAAATAAAGACAAAGGAACCTGCCTATGATTCCATTCTTCATATGCAAATTTGTCCTTAACTAAATGGGAATAACAACAAATTAACTATATGACTCCAAAATTCATAAAGATTAAGATTTGCTGGTTTGTGAGCTCAAATTACAACATCCATTTTGGCTGAAGGCAAACGTAGTACAGAACTGCATTTCTAAAATACAGCCTAACAACTGATGTTCAAAACCCTCCAAAAATATAGCTATTTTTGAAGATCTCAGTAAATATGTACACAATTATAAAATTTACTAGGAAGAAATACACCAACCTGTCTGCAACTCAGGAATACCTCTCTTACAGATATTGCCATCGCATCTTGGATCTGAAATGCAGTCTGCAAAATAAAAATTATAGCCAGATTTTCACCTATATATGTAAATACATGTACTTACAAGTAGCGATTCGGAATTTTCATAAAAGCCTCCAAAGAAAAAAGTTAACAAACATATTAAATATTATTATTATACAAACTATATTCATGCTGTGCTCAGAACACCAAAAATTAATTTAATTTGAAATACACCTTGAAAAATTTCAAAGTGGATTGAATGTTAAAATGAAAACTTGAAAAAGTTTGATTATGCTGAAAAGTATTATACTTGAGAGCAAGTGAAGCAATGGTCCATTGGGAAAAATGGAGAGCAGCCTCAACCTGCTCCTTTCAGGTTTCATTATAACTATGAATCTCTGCTTGTGCTATCTGGAAGGCTTGATAAGACCTGCCAGTTTTTTAAAGCTAACATTGGTTAATTTATGGTTTCACACAGAACAGATATTTTTGCATGCTTTGGCAAACAAGCAAGTCACATTTCAGTAGCGATGACTGAATTTATGATCTCTCAGTTTGATTTAAATCAAAATCCCTGAGTTCTGTTTTGATTTTGAAAAGATTTTTTTCAGGAGGAAGTCCAAAGGTTGTAAACCACCACCATTTTTTTAAACCATACAAATCAGTCAGACCTTTTCTCCTATAATTCCTGTGCATCTCACCATCACAGCAACCTTCTCTAAGGAAGTTTACAGAGAGTCCCATTTCCATTTTGCTCGAGTTACAGCAAACATGAAAACAATGGCACCAAGGGGAAGAAGAAAAGTGAGCTGAATTAGAAGTAGGACAATTAATATGAAATATGAAAGTGCCATGTGGAAGTTGGCACCAAAATAATTTGAATGAGTTTGGGTATTTTAATATGAATTTGTGTGAGTTGTTTGTCTCACGAGGGAGGAGTGGTGCGAGCAGTGCTGCTCAGTTAAATTGTAATGCTTGGGAAGAAGCAAGTACTTTGCGTCGGTTCACCAAACCAACCAATAGAACTTACTATTTCCAGTTTATAGGGTCAGGATGGCACAGACCACCCGAGTGAGGCTAGGGGCCAGCAGCCAGGTCTGACTACAAGTCCAGACCATCAGGAAACTTTGTGGTGACAAAGAAGGGTCCAAAGTGAAGCCAAGCAGTCAAACTGCAGCTTGGGGTCAGGTCCCATGATGGTGACCAGAGCCAGATCCAGCCCAGTGATCCCTGGGGACAAGGCAGGTCTGAGGTGGAGCCAGGTCACCAGTCAGGGTCTGGATCAGCAGGGATCAATGGCCAGGCGGGACCAGAGCTGTGGTGGGCTGGGACCAGCCCTCCTGTGATGCAGCTCAGGGCAGACCTCGGTGGTGCTGGGAAGGGTCATTAAGGCTTATTAGAGCCTTCTGGCCCTGACAGAGGACCATGCCAGCTGCAGAGAGCATTGCAACACACATGGGCACCTTGTGAGCAAGTCTTCCATGGGATAGCCTCAAAAAAAGACCATCTTGTCCCTCTAAGTCAACTACTCTTCTCTTCACAGTTATTCAAAAGGCTCAGCAGTAACTTGTGAAGCACCACAATGCCCTTCTTGTTGGTTTTTTTTCCCAGCATCAGTGGGAATTCAGTTCACCAAAGACTGGTATTCTGAGAAAGACAGACAAAACGCTGGGAAACTAAATGCAGGCATTCAGGCTTGTTTTACACAGTTGCAGATCTGCTGAGTTAAATCCGTGTAAGCCACAGGCACAGTCGGCTGAATAACCTCGTCCTCCTCCCCCGAGGCAGCCAGCAGTGCATACAGGTGTTCCCATACAGGCTCCTCCTTCCTTTAAGAGCCATTGAAGTGTGTAATTTAAGGGAGCTGATGAGACCATCGGTCCTGCAGTCAGTAGATGGCAGTTACACCTCTGCGAAAGTCTAACCTTGAAAGAGGGTAGATGTTAGTCTATGAAAAATTAGTTGATGGAAATGAAATAATACTTGAAAATAAAAAAAAAAAAACAATGACTGAATTTCCTTCTTTCAAACACCTTTGATGTGGATGACTTGGTTGGAATGTATCGGCTTGGCTAACAAATCATTTGTTCCCTCTGTCTTTGTGCTGCTTCTGTACCAGCACAGCCCATCTCACCCTCATATGAAACCCCAAAGCTTCTGAGCTTTCCAACTCCTATTTTTATGTAGGTCACCCAAAGAATTTTATTAATTTCAGACTTTGTAAAACTTAACTTTTGAGCCTAAGGAGTTCTGGCTGCATTCTGTGAACAACAAACACATGGCAAAGCCTGACTTGTGTCTCTGAAGTAACCAGAATCTTTTAAATCAGGAAAGAATGAGCTTTAAAAAAAATAAGATAAATCCCCCAGATCACAGGTCATATAGGCAGGGACTAGATGTGCTCCCAGGAAAATCCAGAAGGCCCAAAAGGAAAAATAAAAAATGAGTGTAAAAAGAAACTATTCAACTTCTTCCAATATCACAGAGTTTACTTCAGGCTCCGCAGGAATCTTGGGCCAAAATTAACACAGAAAATGCATAGAATTTAGTTTTATCTTAAGCAGGTTGGTTTTTCCTTGCTTCTTCCCCTATACAATCACTCATGGATTTAAGAGCATAAAAAGCACCCAAAAGGCTGAAATGTAATAGTTACTATTTATTTGCTTTTGTCTGAAATTAAGGACTATAACCTTGCCTCCAAGGGCAGCATTTTCTTTGATTTTACATCCGCACCCATTTAAAAATCTGCTTTCCAAACAGTATTTCATGAAGTTACAGACGCTGAGTAATGCTGTAATAAAATGAATGATTTTTAACATTTGGCAGACTTTCATTTTCTTGCTGGATTGCTAGTGGAGCAATAGCGGACGTTGCTCACATGTCCATGAGAGCAACTTCCTCAAGGGACTGTTTCAGCTCTCCAGCTCCCGCAGCTGCCAGCGGCTGCTGAGCCTGCCTGTCCCCTCTTATTTGTGACGGATAACACTTCCCCTTTGTTTACCTTCAGAGTGAAAGAATTTGTGTAATATCCTAAGTTTGGGAATAGATTGTTGCACAGATTATTCATGAGCTATGCATTATGCATAGGGTGTTGTAATGGCAAAAAAGAGTAGCCTGTACTATTGTATTTGACTCGTGCAGATATTTAATCTATACACAGCCTTATACATGGTCCACTTAGAGTCTAGTTTCTTGTGTGAATAAAATACAGGCTTTCCACAGCCTGCAGCAGGGATATGTACTGTAATGCTCACTGCTCTGCTGGAGGTGCAACCTGTTTTGGGCTCTTTCCTTCCCAGGGTTGAGCCAGCTTGGCTCACAACAGCACCATCCTGCTGCAACCAGTTACGGCGTTTGCAGTTTGGCCCCAAGCCCCAACTCTGCTGTCAGTCTGGCTGCATCATCCCTGAGTAGCAAACACCTTCGAAATAGGTTGCATTAATCAGAGGGAAGCAGCGGAGCTTCCTGCAGGTAATTCTGAGCAATTACTCATCTTTCCAGACCCTCCTTTAAGTTGGGCACAGACTGTTGCATTTGGAGCACATTACACAGCCTCACCTGCAGATGTAGCAGTCGGGCATCCAGGGGGTCTGAGCATCAAGAGCCACCAGCCATATGGCTCAGGAGGGTTGCAACATGAAATTGCCTTTCATCTGTATGTTATGCTGAGCTTTATTTCAGCATTCAGATGGAGGAACTCTTCTTAAAATGGACAGTAAAAGTGCTTTTTCTTTTGTTGTTCTTTTCTAAGTATCTTTTACCAAGCATGGTTACACACGCACACAGTGTTGCAGATAACCAAGAGCAGCAGTTGGAATTTCCCTTTGAATGCATAAAAGCAGTAATTGAGGAAGTAGCTAATCACGATAGAAAAGGGAACATGTTGTCAGGGGAAACAAATCTTTCAGAAGTTTCTAAAGCAGTATTTCATGAGGCGTAGTCCTCGTTCACTCCTTGCACTTCTGCCCTGCTGGGTCAGAACATAAAGCTGCCTTCAGCTCTCACCAAAACATTTGAGTCCTTATTAAAACCCGCCCCTCAAGTCTAAGGCTTTTTTCCTTTTCTCAGGAACTGTCATTTCTCGTGAAAAGCAGAAAGCACCGACAAAAGTTTGCATTTCAGTGAGAACTCCCTTTCCCAGTGGAAAGAGCAGGTTCAAGCTGAATTTAAGCAACACTTTTCCCTTGGCAGTGATCTTATATGCTATAAACCCACATTACTTGGGCTGTTTTTCTGTTAACAGGAAGAGATGAAAAAATGTTCTTTGTGAACATAGTCATCTCTTTCTGGGTAGAATTTTTAAGAGTAAAAACTCCTTTTGAGTGCTTATCTGTTTAAAGGATGTGCAGGATTGCCCAACACTAACAGACCCTAAGCTGTTCAACACAGTCCAATTTCTCAAATCTGAGAAAGCAATCAATTTTATGGTAAAATATAGGAGTATAAAAATATGAGATTATGACATTTCATGCGTGTTCATGCTCTATTACCGGCAGACTGAAACAGTAAAAGCAAAAAACTTTCCTTGCTGATCACCAGTCCTGCAGATCAGGTGCAACATCTACATATGCAAGTCCAGCAGCACCAGTCTCCAAATGCATCTTAAGAACTAAGCAAACATCATGTTTTTCTCCTTTCCATGCTAACTTTGTCTTCCAGGAACATGGAAAAGTATTTTCCAGGTCTTGTTTCTAGCACTGTAGCAAGAGCAATTGGATAAAGAGAACAGAAAGCACACCCCATGTAACCCCATTTACATAGGCTTGACAGTCCAAAGAGGTTCTACAGAAATAATTTAGTATCTTGACCTAGTGATGAACCTTTGAATGTTGACAATGACTAGCAAACCTCATTAAAAATTGGTCATTCTTTAAGAACAGAAAGGACAGTGACAGCTTCTGCCTCTGGACCAACCCAAGGTATACAGCAATCCAGTAACTGTGAGGCTCTGGGACTCCTTCCTCTGCCGGTGTGAATGCAAGAAGCTTTATTCGGCTGTGGGGATGGCTTCAGGAAACAGGCACAGAGCTCAACTTTGTCTCTATAGCAGCATCTCTAGCACTAAAAGTGCTTTGTTTGTACAGTGGGAGTGTATTTCAGTATCAGGAAAGCAGTCCTTAGCTACAAAGTTGGTGACTTGAAACTGTGGGTCACTGCAAAGGGCTGGAAGAAAGGAAGGGGAGGGTTGTTCCAACAGAGCAGCACTGTGTGAGGCTAGTGGCCTAGAAGAGCCAGGGGCTTTCTGAGAAAAAAACATTCACTAATTAGAATTCACAATCCTTAGTAGCAAGAGGTAGTAAAAATTATTCACCACCTATTAACAGTGTGTATTTATATGTACACATACACACACACCTCTTAAATCCAGTGCTTTCAGCTTCACAGCCCAAGCACACATGGTGGTAATTTAGTTAAGGCATCAGTCATAGGAGACTGTCAGTCTGTTAATGGTCTGATACCAGCAACACTGGTATCCAGCACTGGGTGTTATTGTCTCATTGTTTCTCTCACTTGTTACGGAGACAGGAAACCTTTTAGAAAACTGCCTTTCATTCAGCTCTAGGTTTGCTCAGCTCTTACTGCAGCAGAATATTTCCTCAGACCCAGACTCCTGCATGGTCTAGGGACACAAAAACAAGCTGGAACAGAGACATTAGTAGTACTCACCAGAATGCACATTTCTATTGCAGAGAGAATTATGGACTAGTTTTTATACAGAAGTAAATCTAAGTATGCAATTCTGAATAACTTGATTTTGTATTTAAATAAACTAGGATTTTCCCTGCCAGTGATTCCCTCTTCTTCAATATAATGTAAATAGCACTTTATACTTCTCATTTTTTACAGTCTCTCTGATTGAGTCTTACACTTTCCTTCAACAACAAAAATTATTCATAAATAATAATATATTTTCCCAGTAAAAGGAGGACATTTTGATTATTTTTCTCTTTGCCTTTTCAAATACCTTTACACTGTGTGACATTTACTCATTCAACTGGACGCCTGCTGCTGTACCAATTTTATTATTTTATTTCCTTGCACTTCTAAGGCTCGGAGAGAAAGAAACCCAGTGCAATGTATGGAACACCTATGAACTCAGTTCTGCCAGTTGCCAGTAAGGACAAGAGACCTGTGTGCAGAAATCACAGGGATACAGGCTCCTTCCCAGGGAATGCTGCATGCACAGAGCAGCACAACTTTCAGAAATGAGTTTCCTGGCACTTCCCCCATGGAAAAACAAACTCCTGTCCATGAGCCATTATTGTGAATAATTATGAAATTTCAGGCCACTGTGAGCAGATCAGGCCTGGAAGAACTCTCTATCCTCAATGTTCACGCATACCACTTATCGGTACAGTGACTAAAAACGTTCCCAGAGACAGATGTCACACAGAGGCCTCAGGGAAATGTAGAGTGGCAGCTTCAGCACATGGACGTTTGTGCATGCAAACATCTTAAAACTGCATACAATTTTTGTGCTAAAAAGCGTTAAATTAACACAAAACTAGAAAGCACTGTGCTATTAGTCCCCATCCCAGTAATCATTAGCTTCTTTAAAATGCTTTAACACCAAACGGGCATTTTTCAATTTTAAGCGATGACAGATTTTCATACTAATGTACATAATGTTTTAAGAAAATCTTGTATTAGAGCATGATAATAAATAAATTGTGCTAAAAGCTCCTCCGATCACTACACAGAAACACCTGCATGGATATAAACAGACAGACCTGAAAGCCGAAGATTAAGTCCTGCTGTAGGCAGGACTGAAAAAGCCTGGAAGAGTACATAATATAAAGATGTACCAAAATGTTGTGGGAGACACCATGATAACCCAGCCTCCCAGGCAAGATGGAGAAGTGGCATTTACCTGGCAGTGGGACACAGTGACTTTACAAAACATTGCTGAGTCCTTGTGAGCCTCAAGTGACCAGCGCTCAGGGAGCCAGGTCCCATCTAATGGATAGGGACTTGAGAGCATGTGCCAAAGCCTCAACAAAAAGAATTTTCTGTGCTCTCCATCTTTTGATGCAGCACCTCTCTGGCAGAACAGATATGGAAAAAAGAAAAGAAAAAAGCTATGCTATTAGTGTAGCTATAGCGACATTTACAAACCCAGCACAGAAAGCGGAACTTCTTTTAAAGCTTGTTGTCTCTTGCAGTACTGCCAATAGCGGGGAATTGGAAAGGACCGGTCATACCTGGTCTTCCAAAAAGAAACCCCTTCCCACTCCCTGGTCTGAGTGTCTGTCAAGGAAACCAAGCCTTTCCTACCACCAATAACACCGTTTATATCTAATCAGATGGGCACAAGAGAAAAGGCTTTTCAAACATGTGGTAGATAGCCTGCACTCCTGTCACGGCCCAAACCCAGTGCTCTTCATAGCTCAGAAACACCCCGCAAACACGCAGCAGCTGCACACACAGAGCTGTGCTGGGGCATGGCAAAGGCTGGGCTGTGCCAGGGCACCGGCAGCGGGACGGGGCTGCTGGCTCGGCCGGGCACGGAGCGCCGCAAAAGGCAGGCAGCTGAGCTCAGAGCTGGAGAAGCGTGTGCCGGCTCGACAGGGTGCCTCCATCCCAGCACTGGCACTTATTCGCTGCCTTGGAGAATTTTCTGCCTAATTAACAAATGAAGTGGGGGGTTTCTTTGATTTCCAGACCACTGCGTCACAGGCCAAAAAAGCTTCCTTTGCTTCTCACCCTGCCTCAATTTCTGTGATCACTGCTATTCTCAGGAAAACATCAGGCATGTTATAATCATCCTCAAAGCTTTATTTATCTCCCAGTGCAGAGTGGCTTTACCCTGAGGAAGCTGTTTTCACTGGCTGAGTGGAGGGTATGTCTACACAACACATGAACATGTGACGTGTGGCGCAAACGCCCAAGCGGCCTGTGCGATGTGGCCTCTGCGTGAGGCAGGACCCACACAGGGGCTTGCAGGATGCTAACAGCTTGTGCTGAGGTTAGGGTCCACACACAGCAGCTGCGTGGGCTGGCAGGCTCAAAGCAAGAGTGCAAGCACACTATTTATTCCTGCATGCACGTACCCTGACAGGTGAATATCTTGGTTTAAAAAACCTCTGTTTTACAACTCCAGATTATGCATGTAAAGAAACCTGCACTAGCTCTTAATGCTCTGCAAATTGCTGTTGAGGCCTCTGCGACTTGCATAACAGGAGGGATTCAGCACATGTCACCGAATGGGCACCAGGTCACTAAGCCAGTGGTGGTGTGGGGAGTCTTGGGTGCTGGCATTTCCCCCTGGGGAAAGGCGCAATCATAAGAAGAAGGAAAGAAAAACACTTTGGAGCACTTACACAGGTCAAAGGAGAGACAGACGCTGTGGGCAGCAGCTTCTTGTAAAATGGCCACGCTGGGCTTGCAGCTACTTGCCTCTGACGAATCAAAGGGACTATGACCAGAAAGGTGCGATGGAAAAAATGCCTATGAAAGGTCACCAGTTTGCTGGAAAAGCTGGGACCAGCTCCAGGTGCAGGATGCTGCCTCGTGTGCAGGAGTACAGATCTCCCGCCCCCTGAGGCTCTTCCAAGTGGGTCCCTGCAGGAGAAGCACTACCAGCTGCCTGAGGTTTCTGCTTCTGTTTGTGCTACTGCCTGCTCCTTCAGGACCCTGCACACCCATAAATATTGAACAAGGCAAAGGGACCAAGGGGTTAAAACCACTTCAGCAGCAGCAGCTGTGTTGGATAAAAGCATAGAAGATGTTCTCACTTAGATCAGTGTAAATCAGAAATACCTCCACTGACAAAGAGGCAGCAAAGTCTGTCTGGGTGAACAAGGCTGGAATCAAGCTGACAACAATTAGGACTCTTTTGCTGTTTTTCTCCTCCGCTCCAGTTGTTTACCTCTGCCTCCCTGCCTGCTCCCTGCTTTTGACATGTCAACTAAAACATATTCGTTCACAGTCTCATGAGTCCTTTTTTTTCAGAGCCTTCTTTGAAATGTTCAGATGTCAGATGGTCACAGGGTTTTGCCTTCAGATTTCAAGCTCCTCAGGGCAGAGACAATGTCAAATCGGTGTGAAGCAACTAAGGAGGGATTAGAAACAGTAACTGTGCATGTAGTTAACACATCTTTTCTAATCCATGTCCTTTAAGCATTTTGTAATCCAAACTGCCAAGAATCAAGGGCAGAAAGAGCAGGGATGTCCTGCTCCTTCCATGAGATTTTACTGCTAACAAAGTACTTCTTCTGGTGTGCTACAGCATATCCAACTCAAGCATGGCCATACACTGTGCTCTGTAATCAAGAGATCTTTCTTTCCCAATGCCACACATCTTAAATCACTGGCTTCAGTCACTTACAATGTGCCGCTCCCTGAAAAGAGTTAATAAAAATCCATAAAAAAGATGTATTATTACAACTTCTGGCAGTGGGCCATATATACCAATCACCTCAATACAGGATTTTTGGCACTATTTATGCTTAATTTTCTATTTAAAAGGCTATTTTATTAAGAATCCACATGTAGTTGCTTGACATTTCACTTTAGCATGGGTGAACTTTGAACAGACCCCTCCTCGTCATGCAGTGGGCGCCGCACTCCTGGACTCAGTGCAGACACACAGGATGGTAGTGTCCAGCATGCAGTAGCACAGCCTCCTACGCCAAAGGATGGAGAGCAGGAGGTTATTGGTGGGGCTACACAAAATACATCCCAAAATGACATCATGACTTTAGACAGACATGATGAGGAGCACTGTGCTGAATGCTTCAGCATTTAGAAACGGGCAGCCAAAGACCGTGTTGTTCAGACGCCTTCCTGCCTCCCAGATGGCAGACGCTGAGCAAGGTATTGTGCCACTGAGGTGACCTTTTCTGGTCCCCTGAGTTCATCCTCCCAATTTCAAATGTTAGTGCTTTAATGTCAGAATCTAACACAAGCCAACAGTTCAAAGGTGAAAAGCATTTTACAACAGAATGAAAATCATAACAGTGTTCAGGAGGCTCAAAATGACTCATTTCCCAAGGGGAAATTATTGGTATTCTCTCTCCAGCAATTCTGCTGGTGTCAGTGTCATTAAAAAGAGGGAGTGGGAAGACAGATAAACAAAGTCTTAAAAAGCAAATATGTTCTAACGGGTGGTTATCACTGTACTTAATAATTAGGGTACTAATTAAGAGGGTAAGTAACACACTAGCTATTAGCTTCTAGTAATTAGTGTTTTTTCTCTAGATAATAACAAGCTGAAAAGAAAATAAAACGACCTGAATCCATTTCTTCATTCACCCTGTCCACATCATGAAAACGTATTACACATATTAATATCATTCATTAGCAGCACAAAGCAATACTTTCAGATTTTGCTGTAGCTCAGCATTTCAACATGTGTTTTTTTGCATGCACAGACTGGACCTTGATGATGTCTAATGGGATTACCATTATATTCATAAGTCAACTCCTTAAACCACCTAGCCTTAACACTGGCATGATAAGGTAGCGAAGAGATGCATGCACACACAGATGATCCGAAGCTGGGCAGAATAATGCTACCATAGCAGGGATGAAGCACAGAGAAAGTCTTTCTGAGAGCATGGCAAACATTTTTCAGAGCGGTGTTCTCATAGGTGGAAGACCTGGATTTAAATTACCTGAAGCTAAATCAGACAGGGAGTGAGGCTGAGTTGTCTCATATACCTGTCAGGTTGTGCTCAAGGATAATTTACCCCATGATTTAAAGTCCTTTAATCTGTGACACAGGGTTTCCCTGTCTTCCCCCTCAAACCATGGCCCTGCAAATGTTACAAGAAGTGGAGAGCAGTGCCCAGGTTCAGCTGTGTTAAGGCCGGAGGAGGGCAGTGATTTCCTTTGAGAATCGAGCACAGGCTATATTAGTTGCAACAAATCAATAATGTAAAATGTAGTATTTTGCTAAAGCACCTTCTTTTTCCTAAAACATATGCAAATTACTGTGTCACTGGACACAATGTAGAGGTGTTAGATCCCACTGAAATAGAGTCCTACCTGTGGTAAAATACCGCTGCCAGTCTAGCTAGCTAAGTTAGAGAATGGTAATGAAAGACAATGAAGAAAATGTTACACCTTATGTCACTTTTAGAGTTACCTCTTAAATGTATTTTCTCACATGCTGCTAGGAAGCAGGAATGGTTCTCACACTGCTGTTGTCCTGAGTGAACTAGACTTTCCTTGACTTTTAGAAAAAAACACTTGAAACAATGAAATCGAGAGTTACTGTCTTTAAAGCTGCACTCCTATGCTCTCATACATTTTGGTACCATTTTATGAGCAGACATACACACATGCACACACATTGGTCCCACTGGGGAAACAGGGTTATTTAAAAGAAAAAATCATATAACTAAGAGCAAACATGGGCTTCTTAGATATTTTTTTTTAATTTGTATTACTTAAAATGCATCAGTTGCTAAATTTAAAATTTTTGGTAAGTAAACAGTAGGTAGTATTATAGAGAGCCACTCTTCATAAAATTCTAATTATCCCTTTCCTATTTGTTGTGACATGCCCTCATGCAGATTATGGGTTTGGACTGATGCCCAGTCTTCTACTTCGAAAATGCAAAGTAAGCATGAGAGGTCTGTATAACCCCCAGTTGGCTTTCTGTGCATGGATAGGACATTTTGTGAAACTGTGGCAAGTGAAAGTAGGCCCTCTCACCTGCTTCTTCTCATCCTTTCCTCACCCCAGAGCAATCGGCATTTCTCCCCATTGCACGCTCTGCAAAGTGGAGCTCCTCTAGACCCTTGTTAATGGGCCAGTAATGATGCCTACAGAAACACACTCAAATCATTCATAAAAGGCATTTCTCTCAAGATACACTCCATTGGCCCGCGGGCAGGATCCCCTCACTCAGGCCTGATGCTGTCCATGCAAGGTTGTTGGGGTAATGCAGTGTTACTCAGTCGCTGACCTGCCCTCTCCTGGGAGCAGTTCCGGTTGATGTTCCCATCTGCGCTCTGGGGTGTTGGAGAGTAAAAACAAAACAGCCTCTCAAGTGTTCCAAGTTTCAGATGGGAAGTATGGAAGAGAAAAGCACCAGTGGGCTTGGGAGCATCCAAGTCACAAATTTTTCTTTCAAATTAGCATGGATTTTTTGTGTCCCACTTTTTTTGTGCCTGAGCGCACAGGGTAAAACGCTTCCAAGTATGCTGTACAGATAACCTTCCCTCAACCCTGAGAGACGAGGAAGCCCAGCTCACGGGACACGGTGGGTGCAGTGCAGTGTCTATCCCCACAGCTCAGTGCCTGGTGCAGTGTGATCACCAGTAAGGATGTATGTGGCAATAACCACTATATCAGCCCTAACATACTGTATTGTGTATTTAACCTCAAGGCTATTACCATTATCCAGCTTAGCCAAACGAATGTAGTAGAAAAACATTTACAGTTGCCAGAGGATTAATCTTCTGAATGATGCATGGATTTTAGAGAAAATGCCTTTGATTTATATAATGCTATACTAGGGGATATAATTTCAATTAGTAGTTGCTAATTTTGATTTAGTATGTTACATACTGGATAGAGCAGATTTACAACAGTTATATTATCTAATTTATTTTAATATATATTTACTGTAATGGGAATGTATATTAATCAATAGATACACTGATTAACTAGGGACTATTAACTACACTGCAATGCTGGAATAACACGATCAAGCCAGTAACAGACACAGAGTATTGTCAGATGCTGTGAATGATACATCTAATTCTGAATTTTACCCTGGAATAGGCAATGATTATCAGGTTCAGAAAAGAATATATCAGTTTTAACAGGCAGCATGTCAGATGTAGTAGCTAAGCTACTTGCCCAGAGAGTCCAATTCTTCTCCAAGTGGATGGTTTATATATTTTAACATGAAATGTATCACTCGCCAAACAGGTTTTTTTCAGTATGTGATATATACATTCCACCTGTCAAGTACATTTTGATACTGTAATATATCCCATTGTCTTACTTCTTTCAGGGGAGTCTGTTTCTAATTCTTTACATGCTTCCTGTGTCCGAACAATATCAATAGCATCTTTCATAAAGTTAGTCTCATGATGGCTACACAAAACCTTTGCTTAGTGCTTTGCATAGAGGATTGTAAGCAGCTGAGGTGCCCTGGAGAAATCAGGACCTCGTAATGCTTCCTTTCCTGCTCTGCTCCTGGGCATGGCCCATGCTGCTGCCTGGCAGCATGGGAAGCTGCTAAAGAAACAGCAAGCTTTATCCAAAAGGACACTCTTTCCCCCCAGTCTCTGACAAAAGGTGTGGGAAGCTGTAAGACCAAAGCCAGAGGGACAGGACCCCTAACCCCCAACAAGACCCTAGGTAGGCTGCTTGTGAGCTCGTTCCACTGTTATGCTTACAAAACCATGTAGCAAGTTAATGTGGGAATAAAGGCTCTGTTTGGCTCTTTGGTGTGAAAGAATACCTACAAAACTTCCTACAGGGCTCTGGCTGTCTTTCCAAAGTTTAGTTTCAGTGGCACTCTACTGCCTTGATGGACAGTGCTCCTATGCTAAGTAAATAAAAGCAGAGATCTGGGAAAGGTCTTGCGAGATCATCTGAGAAACCCCTTGGTGCAGAGGCAAGACAAGAATCCCCAGATGCTCTCTCTCTTTCTTACAGCCTCTGAATTATTTTACACATACAAGTCAAAAGATCGGGGTGCTCCCAGCCATCACAAGGAAGGAAACCAGCACTCGGCTGTAACAGCCATCGATACTCCAGTCACACCAGTGAGTGAAGGGTCATCCCCCTTTTGCCCTTCTTCCTCTAGTGACCTTCTTCCAGAGCTGTATTTCTTGGGCTGTTTTCTGCTCAAGACTGTCCGCATGTCCACCCACTGGAATTGCAGCTTTCTGTAGTTCTCCAGCATCTGCAGTTCCATGGATGGAGACAGCCACTTTCCTCAGTCTGTAAGGACTCCAACAATGTCCCACGATCCCCAAACTTGTTTGTTTAACTGGTTCTCCAAAATCTTCACAACCTGCCTTTGTGGCACATTGCACTCTCAATCCCCCAGTAGTCAAGAAACACTTCCCAATATCCACCTTGCATTTCCTTTACTGCAAAATTTACATCCGCTTGTACAGAGAGAGAGATATGGGGCAACAGGGAAATAGTCCCTTCACCTATAGGATGGCTACTGTAATAGCCAAGACTTTTCTTTCCTGTGCCAAAACTCTGCTTTTGCTCACAAGTCATTTTTTCTGACCTCTCTTTCTTACTGCTGTCTTTCAGAATATCTCACACCTGTCCATATCTTTCTCATTCCACGTTGCTCAGAACTGGAGGCAGTCAGACATAGACCTTACCAGTTTTAAATGAAACAAAATAATATTTTGTGACATAGATAGGATACATCCAACAGCACATCCCATGATGACACATGCCACAATGCACCACATTGCTGGTCTATATTTAGTCTGTCAACTTGAGCTACAGATCTTCTGCCATTTTTATGTCTAGCAGTGTTTCTCCATTTTGTGTTTGGGTGCTGATATACCACGTTTATCTCTCCAGACAGGCAACTTCAGCACCGTATGGACAGCATTGGTGCACCCTACCATGAGAAAAGGGATGCCAGCAAGGTGGCCAAGCTCTGAGATATAACCCAGGTCGAGGCTCCTATACCCCAAATTGCATCCCATCAGCATTCCCACAGCAGCAAAGCAGCAACCCACATGCTCCTTTCCATGGTGGATGCTCTGGCTCACATGTACACCCAGGTTATTTGGCCTGGGATGAGAGGGGAGAGCAGACACTTGGCTGATTGTTGGATGATGACAACATGCAAAGGACCTACTGTACCAAAAGGGAAAGGGAATTGACACCTGTAGACAACAGTGATTAAAAATCATGTCAACAGCAGAGGGTCTCTGTCAGCTGACACCAAATAAAGTACTTCCAGTTCAGCAAACATAATTGGAAAACTTTGGTGAAAAGCAGGAGAAGGTGAATGGCTTTTTGATTACCAAAACTGAATTCCTCAACTCCTCTTCCCCAAAGCAGATCTAAAGAACACAAAATGTATTAATTTATGGGATTTCCAGGGCCAAGTGCACCAGAGAAGCCACTGTTTGCAGAGTAAGCAAAAGCGCTACTTAGCATGTGAAGAGCGTATGCAGCAGAGGAAAACAGAGGCTAGTTCCAGCAATAAAAAAATACCAAACCCAAAACATCACCAGAGTGTAGATTTGAAAACCATATGCAGGTTTCTAAGTAACCAGCCCAATTTTTTTCTGATGTGTTGAGGGCTGACTAGTTCCTACTGAAATCAATAGGAGATGTTGATTGCTTGGTACTTTTGAAAATCAGGCCAACTCTTCAGGAGCATAAGTAGGGGCCTGAAATGCCTGATTATGCCCCATTTGAAGTCTGAGCCTCTATACACAGTGATGTGCCTGCTGTTCAGAAACATGGCTCACAACATGCACTTATTCTGCAAGGATGAAAGAGGAATCCTCCCTGCAACAATCAGACCAGTGACAGAAACCTCTATTTCCACCACCACCAAACACTCCACGCCACTCCCCATAAAATTGAATGTACTAGCTTCAATTATGAAAGAGGAAAAACCCTTTTATAGATGCTGCAGCATATTATCAAACACTGTATGTTATATAATGCAGAGACAAAATAATGGAAATTTAAAATTGCAGGAAAATAAAAGCCATGATGTGCATATAACTGTGACCCATCCTAATCTACTCACAGGCAGAAAGTAAGCCAAGAGGTGAGGAAAAGGTGAGGCAAAGAGAAAGCTAAATACAAGCCTTACAGAATATATTTCCTAATTTAAAAATCCTCCAAATATTTGCTCTGAAGCTTTATCTTTCTAGTGCTGGCTACTGGTATGTTTCAATAAGCACTTTGTCTGGGTTTGGGGCAGGTCATGTGCTCAGCTGTTGTTTCCTTTATTATCATTTGGTGCCTAACGGCTGCATTGGAAAACACGTCGCATCCTTCTGTGAGCACCTTCCCACCTGATGCATGCTCCCACATCTGTAAGTAGTGATTTACTGTTGAATCATACAACAAACCTGACTATATCCTTTATAAATTCATAAATCCTGAGTAGGACAGTTTTCCTGTTATGGCTGCAGCATTATTTCAGTGGTGTAACCTGCATCGCTGAAGGAGAGACAGTAAATCGTCAGGCTGTGAAATCCATTGTATTTATATGAGGCTGGTTTTGGTCTCCATTTCCTAGTCACAAATAAACTGAGATCTTCTGAGTTTGCCACAGGGATATTTATAGATTGCAAATGGTGACACATTAAATCAATTGGCTCCTATATTTTCTCCAGGATATTTTATTGTTTCCTGTAAGTCAATGAATATTTTCCCCATCCTACAGACTCTTTTCCATGTGGAGAAAGTCTGAATGAGCTTAGGCTTTCTTTACACTCTTCCTTTATACTTACAAGGCTGTGATTTATATATGTACAGCCATACCCTTCTTGCAGCAGACAGAAGCAGCATCAGAAACTATTTTTATTATATAACTTTTTCTGTTTGACACTTTTCTGTTTTCTACCTACTAATGCCTCTGCTTGAAGTTATTTATATAACACAATCACAGAAATACCTGTTATAACATTTATAATAATGATAAGACAAAGTATTTTTTGAGAGTTTTTTGGCAGTACCATTGTATCTAGGATGTTGTCCTGGCCCGGGACCAGAGCTGTTAGATATGGTCCGATCACAAAATAAGGATTTTCCCAAATCCTGTCAACAAAGTATAAACCAATACACAGGAGCTGCAGCCAGATGGTAATATAGTCTCCTCTGGTCCCCAAAAGTTAAATATCAACAGTCGTAGAGGACCACACTAAGGAACACCTCCCATTATAAAATCACTCAAAAAGTTAAGAAGAAAATTAATCCCATGAAACTTACTTGAGCTGTGTGCCAGCTGGATGAAGTCAACTTCTTTCTAAAACAAATCAACAAGTGTGCTGGGGAATGGAGTCATTCTGTAAGTAAGTTCAAAATCAAAGATGATAAAAAACAACATAGAGTGCATCAGTAACCAACCTGATGGAACCAACAGCAAAATAAATGAGTATCTTTTCTTCTTTTCTTCCTGTCAACTGTGTCTTTAAGTAGTGGACGTTCAAAAGACAGGATCTATCTGTACACTCTATATACTTTGGTATACCAGTGTAATTGTCAGGTAGTGTGCATGGACTAGTCTGTGGTACTATAGGACATATTCAGGTTCCTGAAGAAGAAAAAACTCCCAACTTCTGCTTCTTTATTTTCTTCCCTAGTGTGGCTATGCTGCCAAAAGGGCATATCAAGAGTAAGTAAGTACAGCTCCACACCAGGGAGGTTTTGCAGCAATTCTGTTAACAGCAGCTATACCAGCAAGACTAATTTGCTGGTTGCTGATGAAAACCTGAAGTGTTTAGAAAGTGGTTCTTCTTTTTATTCACATGCTCAAAATGGCAATAAAGACTCAGGATTTTTATTTTGTTCTGTTAAAGTAAATGCATTTATGCTAAAAGACTTGAAACAAATTCTGCTTACTGCTGAATTAGCTTTATGTTCAAATTACTAAAATACAAGAAATAGGTTGTTGAATAGTGTAGCTTTATCCTTCTGCTTTGACTTATTTACTACTTTTCTGCAGTAGTTAGAAAACCTTAAAAATGACTATAACTCTCTGCAATCATATGTCTACACGCAAAGTTTGGTGTTCAGATCTTGCCTTTTCTGTCTATAGGCTAGAGCAGAATATCTAGAGCCTCAACACAGACATATGTGTTAAAGAAAGAAGGCAAAGTACACTGTAATTTCTTCTGCATCTGTCAAAACCAGAGCTCCACATTACACAGGACACCAGTGACAAGAGCAGGAGAAGAAATACAGAGTGCAGTATGTGCTCAGGTCAGGTGAGAAGTGATTAACATGTTTTCCCAGTCAGACTTTGACTGGTTTGAAGCTCTAGTAATCTTCTGGTATTTGATTAATCCTTTTATTTCTAGAGCAATCATTGTAGAGATCTGAATTTAGACAGGACTACAAATGATGTAAGATTAGCTGGCCTCTAACTCATCCTATAAAGGATAAGCTGTTAACATGGTATAAAAAGCTGTAGCAGCACAGGAGGCTAAGAAAACCTGAAGATACTGAACAGGGAGCAGCAGCCATCCAGGCTCCAGCAGTCATTGTGCCATGGTAGCAAGGTGCAGATGGCTCCACTTACCTGGCCAGAGGTTCCCAGCTCCATGCTGGGAACACAGCACCGTGCCAGGAGGTGGAATAAAACCCTTCCCCATGGCAGGTGGTAAGGCCGAGGCTGCAGCAGGGGACTGGTGTCATGGTGGTGCTGCCTCTGCCAGTGCAGTGCAGCAGGGGCACAGCTCACAGTGCCCAGCCACAGCCATCTTCACTCTTTAGACACTAAAACCTCTTTTGGCTATTAAAAGCCAGCACAGTTCATCAATAGGACACCCTAAAAGATGCTGAGAGATTAATAACATCAGGAACATGTCCTCTTATCGCAACCTAACAATGCAGATTTAGGCACCTCCTTGTCTGAGGACTCCGCAGCCCCATCATTCCCACACCTTAGTGCTCTGCTGACCTTCCAGCAGTTCCTGAGGCAAGAAGCTGGAGCAGATGTTGCAAACTAATATGATCAGAAACTGATCTGGACTTAAATATAAGCCTCAAACATTTCTCCTACCTCTAAATATATATATATATACATTCTGCTGTTAATCTTCTTCCTGGAGAGCAGGGCTTTGCACATCTAACCCCTAGCTCAATAAATTACTCATTAAAATTTAAACTGTTACAAGACATCTTTGTGTCCTTACTCTGTTTTATCATCATCCATCCCAACACACACGTCTCTTTGTAGCATGTAGTAGGGCAAAGATGAGCAGAGACCAGTGGTAAAGCTGTTGCTGTAGGCATGATACAGTTCCTTAACACAGAAGAAATTGGAGGTTCTTAAATAGCTCTGTATCCTATTTCAAAAGGACATAAACCCAATGGTCCCCGCCTGCCCCCTGTGCACCACAGAGCTGGGTATTTAGGTTTTGGGGAAGCAAGGTGTGTTGAAGTCACTGAAGGGTGAGAATGAATAGCACATTCAGTTTCTTTCTGAAATAGCTGCAAGTTACTTGTAAGAAAAGATGTGATGTTTCTGGGGTCGTCTACACAAAACCTTTGCTTTAGTTTTAACTAAATTAATGGAAACAATTTAATCAGTGTGTAGGCCAAGCTGGCCTGCTGTTCTAAAGGTTTATCCTTTGCTGAAGTCAACTTTCTGCCTGCTGACATACTGAACAGGCCAACAGTATCAGCAGAGGGTATCCTGGAAGAGACAGAAGAGAATTGCCAGTGGAGACAGCATGAGAAGACAGAAGAGACCCTCACAAAGGTTAACAGATGTTGGGAAAGAAGCTGTGTAGTGGGGAAGAGCCTTAAAAATTCTAAGAAAATACAAAGCAATAGATAAACATACAGGGTGAGAAAAGGACGGCAGGGAAAAAAAAAGGAAAAAGAATAAAGGGAAAGTTGAAACAGTGGTTTGATTTACCAGGTGTTGTTCTGTGCTGTAGACAATACAGTTGTGCTGTAGATTAGTTTAGCCTAAGACATAAAATGCAGTGGAAGTCACAGAAGATTGTTCAGAGGCCGATTGCTTTCAAGCATCCAGCAAGAAGCCAGGAATATCTGGACAAATTGCATTCCTTTTTAAAATACCCATGGCCTCTAGGAGAGTTGGAATGTTAGCACTAGCCCAGTAATAATTCAAACAGATTCAGTCTCTCTTGCCTACTCCCAGTGAGCTCCCAGACAGTGTGCATGCAAAGCGTGTAGCACAGCAGAATTCCTGTCTACACTGAAAGCAGGTATAAACATTTACATGGGAAGTTTTAACTTCAGTTGGTGCATTTTACAAAAACAAACCAAAAAGTAAACCAACAAAAATCTAAATGTGTCCAGTGTGCTGCTAGAACATATTCACTACCCTCCTGCCAGGTTTGGATGCATGTCTGCCTGTTGGGGGGCTCAGTCCTTCCTCCTCCTGAACATGTTCTGACTCCCAGGACTGCCTCCCATCCACTGTCTGCTGCAACCACCTTCTTTCCTGCATGGCCCAGCACTCCCAGTTGGCATCAGAAGTGTTTAAGGACAGCTGACCCTTTTAGCTTCTTGCTTCTCTCTTAAGTGTACACAGAAATGTGCAGGCAGCAGGGGCTCAGCAACTCTGCTTCCCCTTTATCCTTCGCCTCTCCATCTGTCAGGGGATGTCCAGCTGTAGCAGACACAGACAGCAAATGCTAGGCCCAAAAAGGGGCAGGCAAAGTGAAAGCAGTTTGAATTTTGGACTGGCTTTTTAGCCATGCCCTTCCCAGAGGCCGTGCAGGCACCTTCAGGTCTTCTTCTAATTGCAGACCTAAAGACCTTAATCTCATCTCCCAACAGTCAAGTGGAACTAGCTGCTCTGTAAAAGCTCCAAAATGCAGCAATTAAACTGAACTCATTTTTAAAGTCCCTGCTAGCAAGTGATCTCTGCAGAAAAAGTATTTGTATTTCACTCTAGTTTTCAGATATTTGTAGAGTACAACAATAGAAGGTGAAAGACACAGGTACTCTGTACTAAAAATACTTTGCATATGTGCTATTGCGTTCAGCTCATACAGAAATTCCATTTTTAGATAAAGGTGTTTTGATAAAGAGGCAAAACGATCTGTTGCAGGTAGAGAAACAAACTGCTGCAAACCCAGGGAGAGGATAGAGCCAAGTCTCCTGAGCAGTAGTGCTGTGCTTGAAGCACCACCTTTTTGCTAAACAGAATGGGGGAAAGGTTGCTTTCCTTACACTACCTTGAAGCAGCTGATTTGAACACCACCATATTTTTTCATATGGACAAGAAATTAGGTCAAAACTTTCTAGGAAATTTCTGCTGCCTATTTTAGAACACAGTTCAAAAGATCAAAGGAGAGAAATTCTATAGAAACCTGTATGCAATCTCATGTGGAAATGAAACATTAACAGGAAGAAATCTTGTGACTGAATATACTGCTGAGCTGACATCCAGGGGCTTACGCTTTTAAAAACCTCAGTACAGCTCTGCAGCAGCAGAATGTAAGGAAAAGAAAGCGAGTAAACTTAAACAACCCTTCCATCAGCACCCACCCCAAGGACAGAAACACCACTCATTTTGTTAACATTATGGCATCGTTTCTCCCTGTTCCCATCTCTACCAGCAACTTGGCTGCAAAGAGCCACTTTAGCCACAGTAACAAATCTTACCCAAGCAGTGGAGTTTTTATCAGTAGTTAGAGCTCCTCGCTCATGTTTGGCATTAAAGTGTTCTTTCTTCTAAAGCACTATTTTGATTAGAAGATCTCTTCCCTGAGAAGAAAAAAAACACTTAGGGCCAGATTTTTAAAAAGCTATTAGGCTCCTGCTTAATTTAAATGCATAACAGCAGGCAACTCAGCCTAATTCTCTACTTGAGCACACACTCTCCTGATTTATACACACAAGTGGAATGGCTTTTGCAGATGGATGCATATTTTACCTCTTGTTTTATACTCCTTCTGTTTTAATAACTTACCTTTACTTATGATTTTCTTAATTCGGACTTAAATTACATGAACAATCGTTTAGCACACAGACTCCATTGACCAATTTCCTCCAGTTGCTTTGCAAAAAGAGTTCATTGGACTCCTTTTATCCCAAGTCGCCTCATGGTTTTGGGCTAGTCCTATATTTGAGAGAAACCTGGGTCTTGTTGGGGGGGGAAGAGCAGAGGGTTTAACTCCACACATCATTAACTCCTCCCAAACAGCCAGAGGCAACAGTGAATCTCACACTAAGAAGACTTTTATCACTGATGTATCTTCTTGCAATTTCCATGCTGATCTCTCTATAGGTTCCTTTGATTTATGAGGTCATTTGTCTGTTGACAATTGATTGAATTAACTACTCTAGAAAAGCATTTCTGTCCCACAGCAGGGAAGGGTTTTTTCACCCTTTTTTGTTAGCTGCAGTTGAAACAAGTGGTTGGACTTGCAGCTCATCTCTGTATGACAGTTAAATTTTAAAACAGTCCAGCGACTTACAACTTTCTTTAGAAGATTCAAAAGAAACAAACATCTCCTTGATCAATGAATAGTGGTTTTTTGCACAGAAGAGAATAGCATGTTATGGGATGTAATATTATACTGGAATACAGCTTGGCTAGCACCAGTTTTGAAAACATTTCCACCTGATCATGCAATTCTTCCTAAAAGGACACCAGAAAATTAAGGTCCTACTGAGAATGAGATTGCCACCTGAGAATAGCATAAACATACAAAATAAGACAGATCAGACACTAATCCTGCAGACTTAGTGGTGCACAAACCCCAAGCCACAGATAAAAACTCTACTAATCTGGGGCTGTGTAACCTGAGTAGAGACAATTTCTAATACTGTGGGCAAGTAGGGACTTGATATCAGAGAAATGCCAAAGGAGATGTCCTAATGCCAACAGACTTGTGCACAAGTTTGTGTGGAGTGCTTCACAGGCTTGCAACCTTAGCTACGTGATGGGGAAGAGGACCCAAAAGAAATTATTATAGAGATGAGAGCAGAAAGAATGAACTTTTCACTTGCACAGCTACAGCTGACCACAGAAAAACACCAGTGTGGTTTAGGCAACCACCGACTACTTAACCAATGCTAAGGGTTACATCTAGTCTTCCTAGAAGGGCATTGCTCAGTTAAGTGCCTTCACTTACCATATTTTCAGTAATGCATGGATTGGATAATAAAAGACAGGGTCAGCCCAGAGTAGCTTTATCTGGTAGTGACCCTTGTTCACACCAGAGTCCCCACCAGCGAGGCAGTAAGACCTCTACTTCCTTGAAACTCAGCAACTTGAACAAGACTTGTCCCTGGAGGTTGGATTCTTAATTGCTATGGTGTTACTGTTTCTTACTGCCCTTAAACTTACCAGTATTTCAACATTCACGTTCTTTTCTTTCATCTATTTCTGTAAAATTATGCTAAGTTTTTCTTTCACGCAATATTGTAGTACCACTTTTGAGACATTGATTATACTCCATCATTAATATTTTCAGTGCGGTTTTTTCCTTAAAAACAGTTCTCTGGACTATCTTGTTTTTTCTGGCATTGATTCCCTGATTTTTTTTTTATTTTTTTTGTTGTTGTTCACAGCTCACTTCTCAAGGCCAAAACTCCACAGGCAGGGTTTCTATCACTTTTAGCTGGAGTTCTCACCTGATTAGAAGCTGCAGCAGAAAGTTTTATGATTGCACCCAGAGTGTGGGGTTTCAGCTTCTCCTGATGCATCACTATTTCCAGATTTGATTCCAGTCCAAAGTGTGCATCACAAGTTGGAATTAAAAACCAGTTCATTTTCTAGAGAAGACACGGAAATAAAAAGGGTAAAAAAATTCTTCCCCCCAGATTAACACTGAAGTAACTTGAAACACTGTTTTTCATTTAATTATGTTTCTTATTTGACCTGACTGTACGACACACCAGTAACAGTATTACTTTATAATCACAGCATCTAATCACAGTATAAAAATATTTCTTGGTAATGCCTAACAGTTTTTCTGAGCAGAAAATAAAATGTAATGTTCTTCTGCCTACAATATTTAAACTAAATAAAAATGAAATACACTATTGGGATTACACCATGTGAGATGATTGGAAATGCTGGCGTGATTTGACATGTAACAGCCCACTTTCCTGGTATTAGCAGGCCATGAAATCGTATAAAAATAATAAAACAGAAGAAAAAATAATCAGTTTCTTAAGAAAAATGCACTTTTTAATCTTTTCTCAAAAAAGAAACTTTCTGTTCTGCACTTTGTCCTACACCACTTTTAGGGTTGTTAAGAAGGAGCCTTTGCACAAATGGCACTAATTAGTCAGTAAAGGAATTAAACCCTTTGCAGACAAAGCCTAACCAAACCAAAATCTAGCAGGCAGTTGTCTATCTGTATCCTAACTATTGGCTTCTTCAGCTTCCGCCTGTGTCAGCTGCCATTGAGTCTCTATCAGACAGCTCAACTGGTGAAGTTTTGCAGCAACTGCAACTGCAACCACAGTTTAGCTCCACCATGTGCCCATGTTGTGACCAAACTGGTGACATTGTCCTACAAGGCAACTGGTGGGTCAAAAATCCTCCTGGGGGCAGCTCAGATGCTGAAGGTAAGGAAACTGGGGCCGCTGATGGACATGACCCTCTGTAGATGGGGACAGGCCCAGACCTGGTGCACACTACAGACTGGGTGGATTCAGCCCCTTGGACTGAACAGGTCACTTCTGTCTCTCTGGACAGCCTACAGTGCATGGTGCGTAGCAGAAGAGGTCCTGGGATTGCTCCACCTTTGCCTGTTCCCTTTAAGTGTTTTCTGTGGAAATGATCCAAACCTTCTAAACATGACACAAGTGTCTTTTGTTTTATGGGTCTATACAAGTCTTTTGTGTCTAGAGATGACATGAAAGTCTTTTGCTTCATGGGTATGTATAACATACTAGGAGCTACAGAGACCTGCTACCTGAAATCAAAGAAAGCAGTTAGGTTTCACAACCTAAACTGAATGGGCCATGTCAGCTGAAGGCCCATCCAGGAGAATATCCAGCTGTTGAAGGAGCTCATTTGGACAGACAATCATTTCCCACCTGCACTGACCAAAGGCTCCAGCACCATGGGAATAAAAGTCCTCTCATCATGAGCTGCCACTTCACAAGCACCCAATAGCAAAGAAAACCAATCCAGAATATTTCTATAGGATAAAATAGAAACAGTGTCCTTTTTAAACCCATTGCATTCTCTCCCATGTCAGAGACATTTCATCAACATTTTGTAAAAGCATACAAAGTCCTTTGGTTGGAAAAGCACCACATTAGTACATTCTGGCTTTCAAATGTGCATTTTTCCAAAATGATAATTTTTATGCATGCAGATACTTCAAAGTGAAAGATTAGAAAAAACAACATTTCTTGTTCATCCTCTATTTTATCTGTCATTAGAATGGTGATCTTTAATACCAAATGCAACTTCCACTTCAGTCAGCACTGAAGCAAATGAGTATTATCTGCTGAGTAACATCAATATTTCATCAGCAGTTCCTCTGTTTCGTTTGGAAGCTCCTGATAGAGGCACTGCTCCCCCTTTAGTGCATTAGCCCTGGAAAGATCATAGCAAAAGCTGTATGAGCAAAGGTCCTCAGAAATGGAAATTACTCCATGAACTTCTAATGCAAATAAGAAGAGATCAGTCAAAATAAGCACCCACAGGAAACCAATTGGAAGTGAAATATGGACTCAAATGATAAAATAGAGCTCCATTTATATACAAGTTGATGCTCACATGCATTTATTTCTAACATCCAAGGACAACAGTATGAAAACATCAGCCTAAGCAGCTGGTTTGCACTTTTCTTCCTGTCTGCAGTGATATCTTTCAAGCACAAAGAATCAGCAAAACTAAAATGATCTCAGTCAGGTAACATTGCTGGAATCATTTCATCAGAACTTCAAAATATTTTATTTAAGTAACGTCACAGTCCTGTAGGCATCACTGACTGAACTGACCTGCTAGCCTATAAAATCTGAACACATTAGATATGAGGCTTTTAGACACAATGACAGTTTTTAAAGTTTGGAAAAAACATACAGACGTTTGTGAGGATAAGGGCAAGCAAGCCCACAGGGTGCTTTATTTCCAGTTTATAAGCCACATGGAGCACAGAGAAAGGTATTTTAAGTTAGGACTTTTAATAGGCCCAGTTTGCTTTAAAGCTTTACAAATTTTGCAGTGAACCTGCCCAACAGTGAAACTGTGTTACGTGAATGGATGGAGGAAATTGGGGAGATTTGCGACCTTTGGAGAGGTCACAAACCACTCTCCTTTCCAGCAGGTGAAAATCATGCCAAAAGAAGGGGGCTTAGCACCTGCAAAATACTGACTGATCATGGTGAATACATAAGCATCTGTTTTCATGCACCAGATAATTGGGTCCTTGGGAAGCAAACAAAAAAAGATGAAGAAAATCTCTAAAATTCAGATTTTAAGCCACTCACTTTTTGCCAGCAATAATTTTATGTAAGAGCAGTGACTGAGCACAGATGCAACTGAGGTTGTCCTGTCAAGCAACCATCCATATCTCTTGGTCCTATTCCTCTTTAATGGGCATCACTTCCCAGAGATCAGTGTCAGAGCACTAGCACTTTTTAATCTCTTTTTTTTTTTCACCTCTTCTCTTCTTTCTCTCTGCACCCACTGAAAACTGTGTGAACACCTAAAAATATGTATGACTTGGCAGATCTACACTGGGGCTCCTCACACATCAGCAGTCTGCCTAAGGCATTGTGTCCAAAAGCTGAACATCATTATAAGTTATCCAACTAGCTGATAAAATGTTACTTCATTTTTTGTTTTCATGCATTGATTTCCCCCTTGATGTGACAGCCCAATCTCCCACTCACTCACTGTCAGCTGCTGTTTTCCATTTGATGCTGACATTCAGCCACTCAGTCTTTTCAATATGCACCTTCCTTAGTATTAAATACACACTTCCTATAGGTTTGGTGTGCTGAAGTTGCTCAGGAAAACTTTCTTTTAAATATAATCTAAAACATTTCTTCATTGTTTAAGGTAATCTCTTTCCCTTGGAGAATGACATCATCATGCTTTTATATGTATGCTGTATATTACAAAAAATATAATGTATATATTTATATTATATATAATCTGTATTTTATGCCTTTTATACATACAAAGCCAAAATCTTCAGTGACCACATGCAGTCACTATGGATCCGTGAGCACCCATCAGAAGTCTGCACTCAAGTGCTCACCAAAGTCCCCGTAAGGTATGTGCCCACCTTCACCCTCTATGTCTCTAAAATTCACTAGCAGACCTAGCTGGAAAGATGCTTTTCTTCCTCAACTGAAGAACACCCATCAAGCTTAAGGTATGTATTTTTGCTGGGTTTCAAGCAGGCGAACCAGGAGGCACTGCAAGTCACTTGCAGGTAATTGCATCTTAAAAGAAAATGAGCATTCATAGACTGAACATAGTGTACTTGTTTGATTTGATGTTTCAATTCTTTGCAGAAAACTAGGAATGTGTAAAGCACTGACATTTTGATTGCCAGGGTTGACTGTGTTCTCTGCTTTGTAAAGTTGGTCTGATATGTTAAAGCATTACACCCAGACTTTTGGATGATGGGTTTTCTGTTAGTGACTGACGTTCCTTCCTTGAGCTTTGTATTTAAGGAGAGCTTTTGAGATGGTCTTTCTTTCTACACTCCAGTTATCCCAGCCCAATCATTCTCTGCATGGTTAAAGCTATCCTGACTCTTTATACAAGATAAAAGGTATGCGCATCTGAAGACCAGATTCAGTTTGACTGCTGAGTTCAATTATCTACCACTGGGAAAGCACCAACATCACATGCTGTCTTTATAAAAAAAAGAAAATTTAAAGGAGCAGGTGTTTCCACTCCTGGTGCTCATCTTGACTCACCTTTAAAAGCCTTATTATCTGGGGATAAACATTGAGACAGTTTAAGATGGTTAATTCCTTCGTATTCCATGTTCTAAACTTTCTATAACATTCAGAAATCTTTTTCAAGGGAATAAGTAAATCGAACTTTTTCTCATAATCTCGTAACACGTGCTTTAGGTAAGTTCTGATGACTCTCTGCTCCTTAAGGGGCACTTATCACATCCCAGTGATAACTCCTACACATCCCCTTCAAAACAGGGAAAGATAAAACAATGCAGTTATGCTGGACAGTGTTATGGTGAACAAATAGTAAGTATGATTAGAAACAACAGTTAAGGTAACTGTTAGATCTGGAGAGCACCTCACTGAGAGTTGAGCTACAAAACATGACTTCATCAAATAATGACTTGCCCCCACTACATCACTTTTCAACATCTCTATATGAAACCACTGTCAAAATTTTAGGCTGTTTCTTGGAAAATATGGATGGATGTCCAAGACTTTCTCTTAATGGTTTGGGGGCTTTTGTTTTGGTTTGATTTTTTAAGGTTCTGGAATCACTTAGCACTTTAAAAGTTCTCAGTTAGAAGAAAAAAAAGAGGACAATTGCCCTGGTACAGAACTCTTGGAATTTTTAAGAAAAAGAGAGCTATATTGGACAGTTTGAATTTTGCATATATGAGTGTGTGAACATTGCATAACCCCTCATTTGCAGTTTCCAAATGATGTGATACTACTGTTGATGCCTGTAGCTACAGGTTGTCAAGAGAGAGAGGAAACGGCAACAGTCAGGAAACAGCAAAAAAAGCAAAGCCAATAGCAGTAACCTGCTATTATTGTCTTTCACTTACATAAAATCAAGCAAAGTTGAGCACTGTGGCCAGACTATCAGGAGATATACTTCTTTACAGACAGTGGGCAAGATAAGCAGAGAGCCCTCTGAGAGGTCTTGCAGTCTGGACCTGATCTTTACTTTGATCCAAAATAGCCTGAACTACGTGGCATTTGGCATGCTAGAAAAATCACAGGTTTTATAGGATTTTTCAGAAGGATATGCTTCCTATACAGAGACAGAGGATGAAGAAGGGTTCCTGTCACTGCTGCTGGCAACTGAGTCCAGCAAAGGATGTGCTTGACAGCAAAAGAGATTTCTATCATGGTCCTCTCAGCTTAAGGAAAATTACATTTTAAGTCTCAAACAAAGGATGAAAAGTCAGATTGCAAAAGAGCGGGTATTTATAATTGTGAACAGATTTGAAAAGAGCTCCATGTATATGGGCTGAGTACTTCTGAGTTTCTGACCACAAAACCAAACACTAAATTTTTTTAAAAGCTCTGATGCCTCAAGCCATGGTACAGCCTATATTAAAATACCTTTTTAATATTTCAAGGTTTTCTCAGTGCTAAGCTATTAAATGTGTAGACTGATTTCCTCAGAGCAAAATCCCTCCCCAAAAACCCAGACAGGATGTCAATCAAAGTAGTTAATTACTAACCAAAAAATCCCAGTAATTGACTGCATGGATTTTAATTTTATGAGATAGTGTTATCCTTATGAGAGCTCTCCAAGCTGAGGTTGGAGAACAATGGCTCCCTGAACACGAAAGCAGTTTCCAAATCACAGCAGAGATGGTAAGGTTTAATTTGACCTCACTTGCTCCAACAAAAATTCTGGTTATGTCCATGAAAATGAGTGAGAAATAGGTAGCAAAAGGGGTGACAACAAGAAGAAGAGAAGGGTCTTTTTGTGGGGAATTTGCAAAAAGCTACAGCTATAATTGCCTTGGGCTTTTCATCAGAAATGGTCTCTAGGAGGTAAACAGTTTAGCAGACTGGTAGCTACAAAAAAATCACTACAAAAGCATCTTAAAAGCGGTT
Organism: Elanus axillaris; assembly: GCA_026212715.1. NCBI lineage: Eukaryota > Metazoa > Chordata > Aves > Accipitriformes > Accipitridae > Elanus > Elanus axillaris. Next base: position 6,286,655 of record JANZLQ010000037.1, on the reverse strand, counting down.
ATTGCACAGAACTCTTGCATATTCTTTCTTCCCTGCCCAGCAATAATTGGTGTCAAACCAGGAACAGTGACAATGCAAGACCTCCACACCAGGTGATAGGTATTCTCACAAAGAACAGCAATGCCCATTATCAACATTTTATCTCAAGTTTCACACCTGGGTTTTTTTTCTAGAGGCCCTGCATTTATTTAAGAATCACAAGGAGGGTGTTTTAAAACTATTATTTAGGCTCAGATTTGTGGTGGAAAGCTCTAAAGTGTTACACAGAATAAAAACTGCACTGCCAATGCTCAAAGCCCAAAGGCTAATTAAAAGGCTCCACCAGCTTCTTGCTGCAGAGGAATGCCGATTTCAACTCCTCCACATGCAAGGTCCCCGCTCACAAGCACAGTCCTCCTGCTCTGTGCTTTGGCATTCAGCCTGATGTTAGCACTGAAAGGGGAGAGGACTTGGAAGAGCAGTGCTGAGGTTTGTGTGCCATATTCATCGCTGACAGCATCAGTGTCGCCTATCCACTATGCTGCTATTCCTAGAGGCTGGCTGCAAAGCATTCCAAAGCTAAGAGTAAACTGCCATACTGAACCTAAATAAAGTCTGTTTGAAAATTCAAAACTGGGACAGACAAACCATGGCACTCCCATACCAAATGAAGCGGTATGGCTATTACAGCAATTACGGCAGGATATGGAGTGATGCTAGACAGTCTTTCCTTCAGGTGGTGGGCTCTGGCAGGCAGATTTTCTCCTAATACATAGAAATCACTTTCAGATACACCTGTGTGTCTTGTTCAGTGCCAGTTTCCTTTTCACACAGATATTATTCTAGAAGTGTTTAAAGATGAGTATTTTTGCCGAGGTGTCCATAAAGTAAGCTAAGGAGATTTCTAATAACCCCCCCCCCCCAACCCCG
>JANZLQ010000037.1:6271151-6284448 GCA_026212715.1 Elanus axillaris | reverse complement strand
AGTTTGTGGAGGACTGTCTCCCGTGGGAGGGACCCCACGCTGGAGCAGGGGAAGAGTGTGATGAGTCCTGCCCCTGAAGAGGAAGGAGCAGCAGAGAAAACATGTGATGAACTGACCCCAACCCCCATTCCCTCTCCCCCTGGGCTGCTCTGGGGCAGGACGGGTTAGAAAATTCAGGACTGAAGCTGTGCCCAGGAAGAAGGGGGGGAAGATGTTTTAAGATTTGGTTTTATTTCTCATTACCCTATTCTAGTATGATTGGCAATAAATTAAGTTAATTTTTCCCCAAGTCGAGTCTGTTTTGCCCATGACAGTAATTGGTTGAGTGATCTCTCCTGTCCTTATCTCAACCACACGTCTTTTGTTATATTTTCCTTCCCCTGTCCAGCTGAGGTGGGGGAGTGATAGAGTGGCTGTGTGGTGCTTAATTGCTGGCTGGGGTTAAATCACAAGTGAAAAGCTTTGAAGCTGTAAGATGTATTTTAGGTCTGAAAGTTTGTCTCTGGAAACTTTAATGAAGGCTTTACATACAGATAGTAAACAATTAATGCTCAGTGCTGATGTGATTGACGTGTAGACATGTTCTCTGAACTGGACAGTTTCTCCAGATGGAAGCTCACAGTAATAAAATTTATACCTCTGCTTCATGTCAGCAGCAACTGAAATGACGTGGGACTAATAAGTGGCAGGTTTAATTACAGCTCAGTTACTTCATTAAAATAGCTGTTAATTTAAACAGGAAGGAGAATCCATTCTTTTGGTTGCCCATCAGAAGTGGTCCCCACAAAAGGGGAGAAGCAGCAGTTCTGCTGATCAGCTCAAAAGATAGTTTGAATGATGCATGGGAGAAAACACAAGAAAATGCAAAGGAGATCCTCTTTATAGCTGGTACCACAACTGGATTTCATTAGGAAAAGACTGACAAGAATATTTTAAACTCCCAAGAAAATTTTAAGCAAAAGCAGAACATCTTGGACAAATCACAAGAAACTGTGTTCACAACTCTTCTAGCTCACTATGCCATCCTAGTGGCTTTACAGGTGATGTAGTTCTTTACTTCATGTCACTATTCTCCTTTATGACCAAGCTATATATTTTAGGTAATAAAGCGGGTAATAGTTCCCCTCTGTTGGCCATTGCAGAATACTTACAGAGCTCCACATAACACTTTACTGCAGGATGTACAATTCGGGCATGGACACTTGCTCACAGAAGAGAATGAAGGCAGAGAAACACCCCACTGATGTCTCAGAGATGCTCTGCTTCTGCTTTGGCAGCATATCCCAACAGAAGGTTTTCACGTTTTTGATGAAAACAACATACTTATAAAAAGGATGGGGAAAAAACCCTGGTGACATCCCACTGAAGCTAGTTAAGACCACAGAAAACATGCAGCAAAGACAATTTTTGACCAGAAGATTTCAAAACAACTGTATCTACTGAATTACATATCTAATGTATGTAGCAAACCACTGATTTGAGGATCTGTTATTTCCTCTCTTTTCTGGACAGCCAAAAGAGAGGCAAGCCTGTAACTTCTTTCCACCTCTGATATTATGTTATATCCCATCAAAAAAGAATACTGCTTATACAGTACCTTTGTTCAAAATGTGATGTTCCAGCTCCCTCCACTTACCCAGAAAAAACCCTAAAAGCTATTGTGCATCCTGCTGTAAGTTAGAACATAGAAAAAAATCCTTCTCATTTGTCTTTACAACTACACAGAGTTTATGTTGACAGGCGATGCCCAAGGCCACATTTCAGTGTAGCCACAACTGTATCACACTGGGGTGATCACTAACCATGAATCCAGGATCTCTTCCTAAATGTTTCTCCTTCGCTGCAAAAGCCCCAGGCTCTGAAAGCAGGGGCAAGGATCTTGCAGAAACAAGCTCCACTCACTGCCCAGCCAGGATTTGTTCCCTGATTCATCTGACATGTGCAGCAAAGGAGCAGAGAACCCATGGAGGAGACAGCAAGGCTATCAGAGGATAATCACCACATGCCAGCTCAGTGACAAATGTACAATTTAGGAAATAAAAAGATACAGTTATTCACACAACTGTTCATACACACAACTACATTCAGCTAAACTTAAGCACATATGAACAATGGTTGAGTGCTCCAACCTTTCTCAAATAGGACAGAGGTTGCAGGAAAAAGAGTGAGTAACTCAATTACCTAAAGGCAGCACTTGGCAGGTTTGAGCCTCCAATCAAACAGAGGGATTAGACAGTCAGGAGAAAAGTGGCATAGCAAAGAAAAACAAAATGAAGGGAAACGGAGATGAAATAAGATTCTCTTATTGATTTGCACTGAAGATGAATTACTTATTTATCACTGCAGTTGTAAATGAAAGCCATGCTAAAGGGGTGTAACTTCTAAAGGAAAACAAATTAAATGTTTTCTTCCTTGCTTTGTGTAGAGAAGGTGCCCAACTTCAGAAAGTCACTGCAGCAAAGGCTGAAAAACAAATAAAACAAAATAAATGTGTCCTGCACCAGGAGAAGCAACTTAAAGTTCTGCATTTATTAATGAGTTCACAGCAGACCTACAGCTAGAATCACACACTTCTCCCACCTAAGGGCATAGCAAGATTTCCACAAATGAGGAGGATTTCCAACAGAAACCAGCAAACTTAGCATCTCAAAGTCCAGATTGTCAGCAAATGCTGAACCCCTTCCTTACTGGGGAACTGCAAGTCCAACACCCAAAGGTGATCAATGTGTGTAAGATCCTAACCCAAATCTCTGAAATCACAGACAGGCTCTGTAGGTTAGAAGAGGAGAGACCAAAAGGAAAACAACTTCCAGTGTCCACTGAGCCAGCAACAGGGAAAGATTTCTCCCCTCACATCCTCGATCTCTTCTTCACACCAGTGCCACATCAAAGCGCTCTGGCAGCACCACTGTGTTTTGTCATTGCTACTTCATAATTTTTTATAAACGAAGCCAGATACTTTAGCGATCACAAGTCCAACTTACAAAACACATTGTACACTCACAAATGATCTGAAAACTATGTTGGTTTTGGTGCCGATTAGACTTCCTATGGCTGGGAGTGAAAGCCCAGTTGATGTGGTATGCAGGGAGTCCTCTCTCCAATAGAAAAGAGGTTTCTAACCCAGAACTACAAGATAATGGACTTCAAAGCTGTGGGCTTTATGCATGGAAAACCTGTCACTGGTGCAGGACTGAAACCTGCTTATCTTGGCCTTTCACATGGTGTAATTTGACAGGGCCCATAGCACATCTAAAGGGAAGGAGATGGAAATGCATCTAACTGTATTGAATTTACTTACTTATTTATTTTTAAATAGTGGCAGAAGTTACTCTCTTCAGCTCATGAGCAGTCCCTGTAGAAGTGGATTAGTACATGGGGCACAGCAGGTGGTAGAAAGTAAAATCCTTTACAAGGGTTGCCCACGCTGGTCAGAAATATATTTGTAAGTTGAAGAAATCATTACACTCCTGAGAGTCCTTGGGTAAGAAACGAGTTTATCATTTGCTAGCAAATGATTTTGACCTTTCTGGCAAAGGTTAGAGGACAAAGATATATTAACTGGAATAATTTAAGTCAAGTGTAAAGTAAAAGTGTTACATGGCCTTAGGGAAGAGTCTGAAGTCTTACCTGCTGAAGGTTTCAGCATTTGGTGGGTTTTACCATTTTAAGAACAAAATCATCATCATAAATTTCTGGGGGTTTACCTGGATGGGACTGGAACAATATAAATTTTATTGCCCACTTCATCTGTCACTTGATACCTATACCACAACACTGCACCAGGCTGCCAGGCTTATGTTGTCAGCTTTAATGCAGATCATCTTTGTGATGACAGAGACAGCACTTGCACTCCACTATAATCTCCATGGGTGTAACTGTAATCAAGTTTATGTTGGAGCTGCACAGCAGCATCCATTAAGATTAATGAAGAACTCAGGTCCTCAGATGGCTGGATGAAGTACTTCAGATAGAAATATTTGGATAGATTCCTCACTTTTGCCTTGTAATCTAAGACTTGTTTCAACAAGCAGGAGCTCCCACGATGGCCTCCTGCTACCTGGATGCACATGCAGCCCATGCGCAACAGAACAAGCAAGTTTCGAAACCGACTTATGCTTCCAGATCAGAGTAAGGCAGCTCAAGCAGAGCTGAGAGCCTGGTCCAAGCATGCACCCTGCCCTGTACCCCCACCCCCAGTCAAAGCCCCAAGGAGCCTGGCGCAAATTTGCCTTTGCAGGGAAGTGCCTGCCGCAAACACTTCTGACCACATCATGCTGCCAGCTGCAAGCGCTCCTCTAGCAGATGCTCCTAGAACTGGGAGGGATGTTTCTGAATGCCACATTTACTTTCTCCTTCATCATAATAAGCCATGAAGGCAGTGACATGCAAAGATGAATAACTCACAGGAGTGTTACTCTCATAACAACTCACACAAACTAAAGAGGCATCCTTGATATGGTAACATACTCCCACGAGTGACCCCTCCTTAGCAGCTCATTGTGCCCATATCTCACAATCCCACAGCTTTCCAAGGAGCCCCCTGTGCATGGCAGCACCTGAACATGTTTGGTTTCACAGTCACCAGAGAAAAGTGCTGCCAGTCCCCAGCACAAGCATTAGCCTGGTGGAGGTCTCCTACCTGCCTGAGAGCTCCTGAGATCCTGTTTTATTCTTGGAGGTGATATACTCATAGATGGGGAATTACCTATGTTATAGTGGACCAGAACAGCAGCATCTACAAATCCATAGGCTGAGATGAGACCTTGGGTAATGTCAACTGTTAATTGTATTAATTCATTTCTGTTAAAGGGGATTTTTTAATTTGATTTTTAACAAAAGAAAAATTCCCTCACTACAAACCTTTTCCAAGACCTAGCTTCTTCATTTCTCCCCCTTTCCTTCTACTCCCAAATAATCCTAGGTGCATTAGGAAATACACACAACCAGACTTCTACCTGACTCTCCAATAGTTAAGGTCTGGACAGAGCAGAAAACATTATTACCAAAATGATCAAGAGTTTTCTTCCTAGTTTTATCATGCCTCGGCCCCTCCCATTATCATTTTGCTACAATATAAGACTGCAACTTCTGATTGAAATACACTTCACTGTAATACCCAGGGTAAGAGCTTGCTGAAGCAATACCTAAGTTCGTTATCTTAAACAGTATATCATTGCTTTTTCAAATCTCAGATGGAAAGCAAAAGTCCCTGTTGTGCTCAGATGCCTTGAACTTTGTTAATTCTCCATGTGCTACCCAGGTTATTGCTCCTTACATGAGGCATGTCAGACGAACATGTGTGGTCCTCTACTCTTACTCTGCAACATAATGAAAACCAGCTTATCTCATATCAGTTTCTAAAAGAGCTTAGCTATCTAAAGTTATCTAGGACTTGCTCTATTTTATGCTGCTAAATTAATGTTTGGGAAAAAAAAATATGTATGAGAGATGCAAATACCATTACTGAAAACAACCAGTTAGCCCAGTATCACATTCTGACAACATTCGAAGGCAACGCACAGAAAAGTTAAATGTTCAGTCCTGCTAATATGGTTTTGGAACATTACCTAGATATAGGAAAGGCAGAAACAGAAGCTTGGGAATACGGTGATTCAACCCTTACCCAAAACGTCAGCTAGCCAAGCCAGGGAGAGACATTTCTTCCTAATGCTGGGAAAATCCATCCGAAGGAAGGAGGTTGTATGCTGTTATTTTACAGGTGGCCTAAGTTCTCCCACAGTTTTCAGCTGAATGATTTTCTTTTCAGGGCAGACTCACAAAATGGAAGAGCACAATAAACACCCTCTACCCAGCATAATAAAGACATTTACACAGACTATGAAAAACCCAGACATTCATTCTCTGCTGATTCACAAGATGGATTTGAAACAAGTCTTCCCTTTTCCAGAAAGTGCTTTTGCTATGGAACAAAAGTCTGTCCCGAGGCTGCGCGGTGCAAGCCACTGAGCACATCCTCCTGGTGAGCATGAAATGTCTCTAGAGAAGCCCCAGGAAGTGAACCTTTTGGGACCACTGCTCCACAGCTAAGGAAGCTGGAAAACAAAGCTTCAGGGCCTCTCTTCCAAGGTAGCACGAAAGGCTCAGCCTCTCTGCCTGGAGCTCATCCAGTTTGTAACAGAGACTAATAGCTGCTGAGCTGGCAATGAAAAGAAAGTCTCCCCGGCCTGATTAGAGCATCTACTTAACAGGCAGAACACTGAGGTATCAATTCTGCTCTCATAAATATTTAAGTTCTTTAGATAAACTGGAAGAGTACTAATAAAAGACTGAGAACAACCCTACAGCCTCTACCATGGTGGCTTGAACATTGGCTGCTGAGGTCCTTTTAGGCAGGAGTTTGTCACATCTTCAGCAAATGCTATCACCCTGAAGTATGGTGTCTGAGGAAGAGGAGTATCTGTACTGCCTCCCACCTCTCTCCCTCACGTCTCTGTATAAATCCAGCTCTTCACTTCCATTGCTCCTCTGATGTTAAAGATATGTTTAAAAATGGGAATAACTTTTTTCCAGACTAAGTCAAGAATTAGATCCAAATTAATTTCTGCTTTGTTTTTTGTCTTAATGGAAAGAAGTATTTGTTAAAATTCAGACAACACTGACTTTTTCTTTCCAGCAGTAAAAAATATTCACACAGCAATAGCTCATACTCCCTGACACTTTGGAGAACTAGGAGAAAAGGAAAATGCTTTAATAATAGTAACAATATTTACAGTTTAAAACAATGTTTCCATCTCAGTGTTACTCAAGTTTTGCCCCAGAGGGTGAAACTGGTGCACCATTCACTAACTCAGACTGAAGTCCACAGCAGAAGACAACCATGAGTCAAACACCATAGATCATTCTGCTCTTAACACCATTTGTCAGCTCTCAAAGAATTTTTTGTAGTCAAATATGAGTTGAAGCACAAACTACATTTCATAAGATACTATCATCATTCTTTTGATAGTTCACTCAGTGAAACCCTCTATTTTTTCTGTGACAAAGTAACTTTTCCTCTGAACCATGTGTAAAATCACAGTTTTAGTCTAAAGAAAACTCCAGCTTTCATTCAATGAAATACCAAGTGGAAAATGAAGATGAAGAGTTTTCAAGATCTGTGGCAAGATCTTGCCAAACATTTCTCTGTTCTGGGCTATTTTAGCATTCAACATTTTCTAATGGCACTTACTGCTCCTCTAGTCATCTAAAAATTGAGGTTGGATGGTCTATTGAGAGATTTGGCCCTGATGTTACCAAGGCCCTAAATTTTCATTTTCTAAAAAATATTTTGAATGGGGAAAAAAAAAAATCACAGATAGCATCTTTTCCCTGTGATCTCTGCAGCAGCTACAGTAATCATATCCAAGCCAAGAGTTGCATCCAGCAATGGCCTTCATCTTCTCCCAGAGACCATGAGCCTATTACTCATCAAGATGTTCTTCCTTAAGAAACTGCTTTAGTGCAGTGAACAGCTTCCTTGGTCCTGACAGGACAGACATCACAAAGAACTACAAAAGACAGAGCCAGAGATCTTTTTTTTAAAGACAGAGGGGAGATAGAAGTCGCACAGTTTAGCTACAGCACAAAAGATCACAAAGGTAACAACCTGCCAGAAATTATGAATGCTTTGCTCCAGTTGGGAACATACCTTCTTTCCCTCCAAAGTAACAGCCCCTTTCTGTCAACCCCTCACTTTTGAACAGCCATCTGGATGCAAACACATGATTCGCTTACTGGCTTGGTCATAATTACCCTGAAACTTGCTGACAATTACTGCACCGGCAGCTCGATGCAGCTCACAATCAAAAAGAGCTGAACTGCCCTCTCCTGGGAGCAGTGCAATCAGCAGGGCAGCCTCTAACAGTCAAACGCATCATTAGCAGGTGGAGAAAGCTGTTGAAATGGGAAATGAATGCATGAGGCAGCCTCCTCCAGATGGACTGCCCAGCTTTTCAATTTAGAGTTTCACTAAAATTGCACTTCGTGTTTTGGATTCAACTTAAACAGCATTTCTTCTGCAGTCTTCAGAAATAGGTCTTTCTGCATCAATTTCTACACAGGTTTACACAGATAGGAACCTACATGTATTTTTAGATTAAAACAATGCGGCAAAGATTAAGTGAATGCTGTGTCAGAACAAGAGCTTACAGAGGAGTTTAATAAGACTGGCATAACACAGCCTGAACAGGTAACTGGCACTGTACATAGCAGAAGTTTGTTTGCGCTCAGGATTTTTCCAAATCTCCTGTTAATTTACTAGAAAGAAAAAGGGTCCCAGGTCTATGAGCGATGAGGGAAAGTAAATCAGCCTGCAGCTGTAACACAAAACACAGTGAAAACTTGAGCTCGTTGAAAATAAAAACAGCTTTCATTGATACTTGTTTTTATGTTACCAGACTTGAAGCAAAGGACCTGTAGCTGGGGACAGATTAGTGACAATACCATACAACTTCAGACATCATCAGCCTGCCCTTTCAGGTCCCTGCTCCCCATTTGAGAGACACTAACATAGAAGAAAGTGGAGTTAGCTTACAAAGGCTGCAGGATACAGATAGATATATATGTGTGTTGGGTTTTTTTAATATACATATATAATGTTTTAAAAGTACTTGTAGCAACAAGAAGCCGGAATTGTCAGGAACATCTCTCCACTAAGTTACTGGCAGAAATCACAAGGTGGGTGATTTCTGCAATACAGAGAGAGTGGGGGTTGGCAGACATTATGCTAATTAAGAAAAGTTATAGGGGAAACATCTAAAGCAAAGCCCACCAGGAATAAGATGGTATATGCTCTTAAGATTAAAAAAATATATTTAAATTGCCTACCATAACCTCAGATGTTTTAGTTTCTTTGGGATTTGTTTCATTCTAAAAACAAAGTTACATTTCTCCAATAAATTGTCCTTCTGCAGGCACTTGGGATGAGGATGACCAGGTGAGTCACTTCATGAATATTCCTGCATCCATATGGCACATACAGGAAATCCATTAGAATTAATATTTCTTTACACGGTTATTTATTTGAGTAAGCCCTCCCTTCCAAGTGCTGCTGCTGTTCTCTTAACATGATAATCCTGATAAATTACTCTTTTCTTCAATGCTCCATAAGCAAGGGACATAAAGACTCAGCACTGCTACATTAAGACCCATTACTCTGGCTCGTTGCAAAGAAAACACCATATTTTTAAACACATTTCCCCCAACAACAGATGCCTCTCTACATTTTAGAAGCTTCAGATGCCATTTTTAAGTAAGGGAAAAAGACCAAGTCAGCCACCACTTGTAATTACTAAAAATTCATTTGCTTCTGACTGCTTATTTTTTCCACATAAATTTGGGAGTTACTGCCATTCATTTCCTGACTAATTGTAGCTGCTTCTGGACTTCCAGTCTGCTTGGGGTCTTTGACAGGGCTTTTGATGAGATACACACACAATTGGTTGAGTATTTTGCATGTAACTGGATACAATAGATATATCTGCACTTAGATTTAAGCCAGAGTCACTCTGCTGAGTACAGCTCAGCTAAGCAAATTGCCACCAGCTGAGGATCTCCTGAGCTTCCCATGTAAGACTTTCCCATTTTCATTTGATTCCATTTAAACTAATTTCTATGAAGAGCAGTTAGGTTTTTTATTGTGGTTTGATCATAATCAGGTTTGCTAAGACTTTAGATACACGGGCTGCTTTGGAAAAATTTTAGTATGCTCTACCCTTCATATTTAATTTGTAGATAAAATTTTTCTTAAGGAACGCCTGTAAGCTGTGGGAGGGAGCCCCATGAACATCACGTTGACAGCTTGATCTCCTTTCCAGAACCAGCAGCTCTGCCAGACATAGGTCACATTCACAGGACCAAGGGGCTGCAGTGATTTCCAACACCTTCCTTTAATAGTCATTTTCCTCCCTGTTCTCCCCAGGCTGGCATCCTCCCCTAACTGGCCAGCATAGTCCAGTAGCAAGCCTTACACTCACAAGGAGGGGAAGAGATAGGCGAAAAGGCACAGAGCTGGCAGCACAAGCTAGAAAGCAGAAGCAGAAATGGCAGAAGAACCTGAAGACCACAAAGCCTTAAAGAAAAAAGGATCTTATCCTGCCTGCCAGTGGTGGATGGGATGAGGTACTGCTTATAGGAGAGAGTGGGAAGGAGAACCAGAATAATAGTTACTCTCTATGGAGTTCAGGAAAGTAGATAAACCTGACTGTCTCCTCCTCATCTTGCCCAGAACAGACTCGGTGGCTAGGAAGCCTTTCAAGGAGCAAAGCACCAGCAGCAGGTGGTGCCATCTGTCCCACTCTTAATCCCTTCTTACTCTAACAATTTATGTCCCAGTTAGTGAGGAAAGTAAAGAAACCAAAAAACCAACCCACAACTGCCTAATAGCCAGGGAGCAGGTGAACTGGAGGCAAGGAAGCAGAAGGCTCATTTCAGCTAAATAAAATACAATTAAAATAATAATAATAATTAAAAAAAAAAACCAACTGTGACTGTTAAATGATGCTTTTTCTCCATGGTCTACTCTTTTGCCCAGTGCCTGCAGATGAATGATTAGATAGAAAATGAAACCACAATATGGTTTTACCAGGAACACTGCTTCTCCTTTGGTGTGAGAAGATCCTAGAGACTGGAGCAGGACCACAGCCCCACCACAATGCTTCTCTTCCAGCTTTTCTGCTCTGCACTGGAGGGAATGTAACTTCAGAAATTATTACCTGAACATCCTTTGTGCCTCACACCTGTGTGTGCAGGCTGGTCTCCACTAGACAAAACCAGCCTATAGACACTTCAAAAATATTTTCTTGAATACTGCATGCAGTGTGAGTGGGAGCATCCATGAGACAAGTGCAGCCTGAGCTGCCATACATGCACCTGCAGATAGTGCTGGTATTGCTGTGCTAAAGGACTGGAAAGGGTGTGTTGGTATCACCGCGTGAGGTTTCATATACAAGTTTGCGTGTTCTGCTGCCAGGCAAGTTCAGCCGTTCTGAGCGCTCACCTCCACTGACTTCCTTCCTTCCTTCCCCTGCAAACACCAGAGCCCAAACCAATAAACCTTTCCACCTGCGTGGAGCAGTCCCTGTGCCCCTGCAGTGCTGCATGCTCTGGGCCGGTCAGCAAACCGCAGAGTGGAATGCTTCCTTGTCACGCCGAGCACCATGTTGCATGGGGAGAGCAGCTCTCACGACTCCCTCTGTTACTTGAAAGTTAATACAAATATCAACAACCCCTGAGCTGAAATACAAAGGCTGAGGCCGTCTTGGGAGAGGCTGCATCACATCCTCCCCTACTGTGCATCACTGTTACCACTAACTTGAGCTTCCCACCATGATGCCACCCCTATGAAACATGAATAGACGCTGCCTGGTGCATGTACCCTTCCCTTCTGTCACCTGGGGCTGATGTACATCAGACAGGTTTGTACCATTTCTACTAGGGTTGCTCTACCTATGGCCAAGATAAGGGATTTTCTCTGTCGAATCTATCTTACATGTCACAGGCAGTATCATCTCTTATCTCTATTTTAATATGTACCCATGTATTAAGCTCTCTGGAAAATGCTGAAAAATAAATATCAGCTCTACACTATAAGAGAGACCCTGTTGCAACCTCAGCAAAATTAGCCAAGCCCCAGTGTGCACTTTGGTTCTACATTGCATGTAACATAAGAGAGGCAATTTCTTCCACTTGGACTAAATCAGGTTGAAAATAATAACACTTCATTCTCCTGAGCTCATGACTAACTTTTTGGAGCAGATGTCAAAACAAACACTTAAATACAAGGTAAAATTCATGCCATAACAAAGCAGCAACCCCCCTTCAATTTATGAACTGCAAGAGTTGTAACTAAGTTAAGAGAAAAATAAAGGGACTCACTTTTGAATGATAAGGAAGAAATGACAAAGTATTTGGCACATCTTAATTAATTTTATTTTGGAACTATTCAGAATTTAGACTTTGGATGAATTCCTTATTGAGGCAAATAAAAAATTTGATCACACAATGAGGAATAATCTTCTACCCCAACAAATGAAACAGGGTTTAATTTGATTTAATTTCCCCTATGGTGCAATGAATAATATTCTTTCTGGATCTGTGTTTCTACTGACAATGATTGTGCTATTGCTGTGCTCTACACACTCATGGTGCAGACATTTTGCATAGCATGCTATAAGAGAAGAGCTCAGAGGAATCAAAGATGTCACCATGCTGCTATTGTACTTCCCAGGCTTGCCCATCCAAGCACCAAACTGTGGGAAATATCAAGATAAGAGAGGAAGGATGTTCCAAGGGTTGGAGGAGAAAAGAGAGAGAAGGTAATCCCCTTTCTATGCCATATACTTTCTAAAAGTGATGCCTGAGCACATTAAAAAGCAGTGGTGGGCACGTGCTCCTTTGCAAGTGGAAGTAATTTAAAAAAGGGACTAAACTAGCAGTTTCCACCCAGTGAGGAAGGAAAGGACCACTAGACACACTGAAGGGATTAAACATACCAGGCCAGAGCAGTTCCTGGAACAACTCCACAACAGGAATTTATTCCAGAGATTAACTCAGGTTTTGATTTTAATTTTCACACAGCACCACAAACACCTTTTATCCACCCTCTGGGTATCCCTTCTTCAGAGACAAACAACATTTAGCAAATGCTACTGCATGTGCTCACTGCTGCTTGCACTTGGTTTTGCTTTGGTTTTTAAACACTAACTTTCCATATCTTAAGCCTACCTAATCATTTCAGGTCTGTGGGGTTTCAGATTTGGTTTTGCTTTTAAGAATTCAAGTCTGCTCCCAGTATGATATGTTTTAATCCACCTCCTAGACATAAATTCAGGCTGAATGAACCATTTCCATACACTCTTGTTCTGAGCAGGACCAGAGATTACTGTGCTAGAGCACAGCACAAGCCTTGCTGCCCTTCCAACACCATTTCACAAACTCACGTCTATCTTTTGTACTTGCATGGGCACTGACTATTTTGCAACAGGAAGGAAACAAATCTTCCAGAGCTTTACCCTTCACACTCAGTATGAGAACTGTACCTTTTTTTAAACAGACCTCCAACGTTTGGCCTTTGGCATAGTAATTTTCCTCAGGCCCAGATTTCACATCCAGTTTATACAGGGTGATAGCACAACGAAGAGTCATTGAATACTTTAGAGACTCCTGCAATTGTCCTGAGATTACTCCTGTGCTGTTACAATATTGAGCATGTGTATTGCGTCTGGCTGAGATGGAATTAATTCTCCCCATAGCAGCCCTCATAGTGCTGTGTTCTGCATTGGTAGCTGGAAAGGTG
>JANZLQ010000037.1:6229763-6271051 GCA_026212715.1 Elanus axillaris | reverse complement strand
CCTGTCCAACTGAGGAGGGGGAGTGATAGAGCGGCTTTGGTGGGCACCTGGTGTCCAGCCAGGGTCAACCCATCACAGCATGACTGAAGCAACAAAAAGTTGCACAAAATGTTTTCAATTCTCTTTTGGCCACACCACAAAACTCCTGAGGCCCCTGACCAGGTGAGACAGTGACAAGTCTCAGGACCCTTCAAGTTAGCTATGCCACACTCATCCCTCCAGGCATCCATGGAAATTCTCAGTCAAATGCAGCTCTGACACTTTCCAATCATACATAACTTCCAGCAGAGCAGGAAAATAATGTAGACCCCTCTCTCATCACAAGCTTGGTATAAGACAGCAGCTTGGCATAGCCAGCAGTTTAATTCACACAGGGATGCTCTGCTCCTCACACCATGCTCAGAGGTGCAGAGCTCAGTGTTTTGAGTAATACATCGCAGAGATGGGGCTTGTGTGTTACCTTTGGGAAGCCTTGAGCACAAACACTGTTCTTCCTCCTCCCCTTACAAGTACATTTATTTGCAGTTCAGCAGCAAAGGCAGGGGAAAAGGAGGCTGGTGTAGGGCTTATGATACAATAACCACAAGTCACTAGTAACCAAACACATCTTACTTCCAAGCACTGAAAGACATGAATAATAAGTTTAAAGACATTTCCTGTTCCATCTGTATTGCAAGCACTGGAGTATGAAAGCTTCAGGCCTCCTTTGAAAAAGTCCTCTGGCAAAATGAAGTGACCCAATCTAAGACTGCTTTATTCAACAGTGACGAAGCCATGAAAAGACAGTATTCTTTCTGCTGTCATTTTGAAGTCTGTTTACTCGCAACCTTAAAAGGAAGTGAATTACCTCAAAAAAAAAAAAAAAAAAAAAATAATGCCTGGTCTCCATATAAAACCTCAATACCAGATAAATGTTCCTATTACAGAAATGAACATTAGCACCTTCAGATGGCATCTTTTGTTCTGTGGATTGCCCAATTACTTCAGAAAGATGTAGTGGTATTGTTGAAAGCTGATATAAACTCATTGATCTGTTCCTAGACTTACCAGTACACAAAGGATGGGAAACACTCCTGGATCTGAGTTTCTATAATGTGCCTTATTGATTCTCTAGAATGCCAAACTCTGGACTTGTTTATACACATGCTGCACTGCAAAGCCTCCATGCAGAGAAAATGCCCTGCCCATTTTTTTCCTTTTTACTGAAACATTTTGTATGAAAAATTAAATCAACTGTAATACACATGGATTTTTGCTCATGTTTACAGTGCAGTTCTACTCAGACAGAGCTGAATGTGGATGTGTACAATGCAGTGATTTTTCAGCTCAGACTAGCATAGGTTTAATAAACTTTTCAGAGCTATCCTAAGAATGTTGGACTCCGTGTGGTTTATTGATCAGTTTGTCTGTTCAGGGCTCCAGAGCTCTCCCTTCACCTGCAGAATCTGTCCATACAGGAGGTACAGGAAGAAGTGGGTCCGGTGTTCCCAGATCTGCAGTGTACAAGTCGTTGTACTCACATATATACACACAGAGTTTATTTGAACTTCCATAAAAGTCATTTTTCCTCCAAAAGCCCAGGGTAATAGGAGTCAGGAAAACCCTCAGTTGCCACAAAAAAGTCACCACGCACTTTAAGTGTGCTTTCAAGCTACTTTAACACCACTCAAAGCTTATTGTAACTAATGCCGCAGATGGTCAGTAGGATTTCAAAATCTGGTTTTGGTCTTTACACTGAAGTAATTGCTAGTCAGAAATATTTTGTTCTCTGGCACATGCCTGTTCTCTTCACCTGCAAATAAAGTTCTCACTGATATAACTTCAATCTCCAAGTGTGAATTTTTTGCCAACACAGTTCTACTGGTACTGTCTACCAGTTCCCTGATACTGTCTGTCTTAACCAGCAAGACTACTCAAAGCTAATGAAGAAATGACTTTTCCTAAGTACTTTATTCTTTAGCTATTTCTGAAGCAGAATAATGTCCTACCACTTACACTAAACTTACAATATTACATCAGGCTTGGTAAGATACTTCTCTGAAAAAACACAGGAAGCACACCTGACTAAGAACATATCATTTTCCATAGCTGGCTTTGGAATAGATCAAGATTTGCCCATACTAATTTTTATCAAATTAATGGGCATCACAGCCTGCACAGTACCCCCATGAGCAGAATGATGCCCAATGGACAACATTTGCTTTCATTACACCTGCAACAGACAGTGCAGAAAGCAAGGCAGGAAGAAGACACAACCTCCTAATGGTTTTATTCCAGCGTTTCCATGGCCTCTCATCAAAACAGAGTATTTTGCAACACACAGAAGATGCTGCTCTCTACAGGGTAAATACTGTGTTTCTCCTACCTTCTTTTGAGGCCGAGACTGATCCCTGGACTGACACATGCTCTGCACAGCTGTCTTGGGACAGGTAGGTTGCTTGCTCCAACCCTCTGCAGAGCTCACGCTTCTGTGGCCTCTGCATCTCCTCCGTCCAACCGCACGTTGCTCGGTGCCCCCCATGGGGCTGTTGGCAATCCACAAGCTTCCAGAAGGCAGGATTAGAGCTCACCAGATCTCCTGAGCAACTGAAAGGAGAAAGATCATCAACAGCAAGTGGGTAATGAACTGATCTTCTGGGGTCTGGGTTCTGAAAAGGAGCATAACAGAGGGGGTAAAGGAGAGAAAACCACCCAAAGTCCTAAAGACCATTTTCTCCCTGCCCACATCAAGGGGTGATGATTTGCTCCCCAATGGCCAGAGAAGCAAACACTCATCTGTGTATCAACTAGAAGAAACAGGTTACTGTACAACTCTGATTCATAAGCCATGTGCTCGCCCTCTCCCCAGGGATTTATTTCACCCCTGGAGTTTAATTAAACTCTCCTCCTTAAGCAAACAGTATATTCTTAAGAGATTCTGAGGATGATTTATTCTTCTCAGTCTATTTTCTTGCATTATTGTATGTAGTCATTTCTTATTTATGTCACACCTTTTGTGTATTCCATACAAAAAACCTAAGTACCGTACCATTAGCATACTGTAGCTGCACAGGCTCCTTCCAAAAATTTACAGTCCCAGGCTAATCCCAGCTAAGTACAGAAAGTAAAGATCAATTCTGCCACATCTGAATTAGACTGGATTTAATTCCATCCAACACATTCCAATGACAGGTCAGGAAACACAAGATTTGGTGAGGTTGTGAGCTGAATTACAACCACTATTAAGGCAGTGAACTGGAGATGTCAATTGTGGAATATCCTCCTAATGTTTATTAACTTCTCTGTCAATGAGAATTGCTCCTCTGACAACAGACTGGCTTGTGAAAAATCATTGTCCATCTGCTCCCAGGTCACATTTGAGAGTAAAGGACTTGCTTTCATTGCTGAAGTGAAAAAAAGTTGTTTGAGTTTAAAAAGCGCTAGAAATGCCTCTGCTATCACACCCAGCCAGTCACACCCAGAGAGCCGCTGAGCTCAGACTGTTTCACTGGGGCACTGACACAGCATATCAGGAAAAATTAGTGAAGCCATTTAAAGACTTCAAAATCTCCCACTCCAGAGCACCAGGGCTGAGGCTGCCACATGTGTAGCTGGAACTGAATGAAGGTCAGCTTCTTGTAGTCTCATGTCAGCGTGCCAGGCACTGCCTCAGCCACTCTGAAGTATTGGCTGTCTCCCAAACTGCCTTCAAAAAAACTGGTTCAGCCAATGCCATGCACTTTTGCTTGCCATTACCTTAAGTTCCAAAAATGCTGTTTCAGCATCCCCACAGTGCTCTTTACAATGCTGTGCAAAAACCACACAGTGGCCAGAAATGAGTCACTAAGGACCCTAACTTCTGATGCTGGCATTACCATGTACAAATGAGCTAACCATCATCCTCCTGACAAAAATTACTACTGAGAAGCCTGGTACACATCTAAATAATTGATTGGGACCAGAGTTTAGAAAGTTAATAAATTAGCTGTATGCTGCACTACCTACCTTCAGGCCCCAGAACTAGGCAGGTTGCATCAGGTACACTGACATTATAATACTAATCAGATAATAAAGCTACAATGTAAAACAAGTGATGTCTAGATAAAAAAATATAGTATGTGTTGGAGGTTTTCTCTGTGGGAAGAACACAGGCACATGCATTATTCTGGAGAGAAGTAAAGAATGACTTATGTAATTGAAACAACGGCAGTGTAGAAGGAAGGGGGCAAGAAAGACAGACGGTAATTATATGAGCTGGAAAGTGGCCAGGACACTAGGGTTAGCAGTTACACACTTTCAGAAACCATCATGAGATCTTATGTGATTACAAACCATCAAGAACCTAGTTCTAATTCTTATCCAAGCTACATTTGGCAGCAGGGCAAGGCAGTAATCCAAGGCACTGCTTTCATTTGGGCTAAGGGACAGAAGTCACCTATACCCTTGCATCTCTATCCTTTACTGCCAACTTCTTTTGATGGTTCTTCATCCAAACACTAGCAAGACCTTGGAAAGTGAGTCCCTGGTGAGATGTCACATTCCTGGAGCTGCACAGCCCTTGGCAACCATCTCCTCAAGCAGGACTTCCTGCAAGCAACAGCCAAAGAGTTCATGAGCACTGCCTGAGCAGTCAAAACTCTGCAAGCAGCACTGCAGAGGGTGCAGGGCAGTCACCTCCTCCAGTGGTATCCCAACAAATTCCCATGTTTGCAGATGCCCTTGTGCAGCCCTCTCTGAATGATGTGCAGCCATCACCTCCTTTGGGGACCAACAGCAGCACCATGGCAGCAAACAAGCAAAAAAAATTCTCTCCCCTAAACATTAAAAAGCCAAATTTCATTTCATCAGATCTACCACAGCTGCAGGGATCCTTTAGATCACAGAGAGTGTAGATTATGCTACTCCCAAGATACAGTGTTTGTTTCTGCTTCTCATGCTCTTACTACACGTTATTTCCCCAAGTTTTATTTGGAAAGGATGTGGCTCTCAGTTACACTTATCAGCACTTTATTGTAAGTAGCCAGGATACCATGGAGCCATTCATTACTGTCAGAATTGCAAGAGATTATCCCAAGAGTTAAAATGAAATGCCAATACCAAGATTCACTCTTTACAATACAGTGCCTATTATTTCCAGACATGATACGTAAGTAGTATAACAGCTTAGGTGTATTAAATGTGCCATAAATATCTAAATTGCTGTTGATTTTTTTTTTTAAAGGATCAAGAGACTTAAGTAAATATCAGCCCACTTAATTGGGAACAATTGCAGAATGTCTGTCAGAGCCCCCAGAGACCATCTAGATCCACATTCCCAGCTAACAAGGGCTGCAGAGATGAAGCACAAGAGAACATTTTCCTCAGCAGAGCTTTCCTGTTAAACCCCAGTATGTATGGGATATGCATTTATCAGTAACCAAAAGAGCTATAGGCCTAGATTTCGAAATACAGCAACTATTTGAGGCCCCTGTCTCATAGTACTTCAGTTGACTTGTGTTTTCCCTGCCGAGAACAAACCATTAGTTTTAACAGTGTTTGTATGAACATGCAGAATGTTCTCATCAATGTACTGCTGGAGTCGTGAGGTTTTTTAAGCGTGTGCTTTTTTCATTCATTAGTTATTTGCATATTTGTTTCCCTTTCTGCTTCAAAAGCAACTCTCATAAGATCAGATCTACCTTAGAACAACTAAGATTTAGAAAAAAAAAAAGTTTTTTTATCTAAAGGAATGCCATTCTAAGCTTGAAACTTCCCAGCAGCTATTCCTGTATATTTCTTTCCAAACTTCAGCCTCACGCATCATCCAAAGAAATAATTTTATAATAGGTAGCAATACAGAAACATGAAAGTTGCTATGGAAAAGGCTCTTTGGGCAACCCCCAAAGACCAGTGGTTTGAAGCATAACACAGCCCAGTTTCATACAGGCTTGGTCAGGAGATTGCTTTTGGCAGTCTCAGTACCTAAGGTACTAACTAGCACTAAGGTACGCCTGGCCAACCATATGTCCCTGAAAGGTCCACTGAGCCCCTGCTGAAGAAAAGGGTCCAAAGCCCACCATGAGGGATGCACATTTTATAGTGTTTTCTGTCCTGAGTGTAGACTCAGGGATGCTTCATTTGGAAAATTATATTCCAGATTAGTAGATGGTGGAACAAGAGAGCAAGCATTTCATGGCACTGCACAGGATTTCCTCTGAGGGAAGGGTACAAGATCTGTTATTCAGCACTTCAAGGGATATTTGCCCTTGAAAGTGTTGTTGAGAGAATGCCAATATTCAGGACAATCCAAATGCTGGGACATTTTTGCCCCAGATAACGTTAAGGAGGAAAAAAAAAAATTGAAAAGCAAGCTCATTCTCTTCTTAATAACAATTTCCTTATCTCTTCTCTATAAATTCTTCCTCTCAGGGTTTTATGTCTTGGTCATTTTTAAAATCACATCAGGCACCAGCCTGCTACACAAGTAATAAACCTTCAGGCAGTTATTATTCAACAATGGACTTAAAATTAATGTAGCAATTTTTAGTTACCTCCAAGCAAAACAAAAACACATTTCCTAAAGTTTCCAACTTTAAAAAAGAAAAAAAAAAAGCATCTGTCTTCTTTAGGAACAGCAGAAAAGAAGTGTACAAGTTGCACTGCAAGAGAAAAAAAATAAATCAACATATGGAAGATGACTTCTTGTAATGCTTCTCACTGGCTGCAATGCATTTTCACTTGGCTGAATCTCACCTTTCACAAGCCCAGAGGCAGTGATGACTCCAACAAGTGCAGCAGCCAGAGAGGATAGGATTGCATGTGGCTGTCCGAAAATGCCAAAAAAACAAGTCTGAACTAAGAGACTCTGCTAAGGGACAACTTCTCAACAGGCATTCAGTAGAGGCTAGGGTTTTTTTTCCAAGGGTGGAGAAAGAAACAAGGCTTATCAGTGTACATTTAAGCAACAAAAAAGAGAAAAAAGAAAGAACAAGAGGAGAGGACAAGTTCAGCCCTCATCAGACACTCGCAACTCAAGAAGGGGTTGTTGACATTGTTTTGCCCTGAAAAGGGATGCAATTTTAACTCCTTCCCCCAGCAACTTTACACTCTACTTTTGGGTTTCTTTGGGGGTTCTAATACAGCAATGAGATACACACATACACACATTCATGGGTGCAGATTGCCACCCTGGAGGGCTGGAGATGGCCAGGGAAGTGAAGGGTAGCTGCTATGAGTGTCATTGGTGCAACATTAAAAGCCAGATTAAAAGCTAGAGAGAGGCCAGACCTCCTGATTTGCCTGAGTTTTGCTGCTGCAATACTGTTCAGCACAGACGGTGGGATTTCCAGGGATTACCAGATGTGCAGTGCAGGAACCTTTGCACTTTGGGAAAGTGCCAGAATTCTTTTTTGTTTGTTTGTTTCAGGGTTGGGTTTTTTTTGTAAATCTATCATATCCAGGGTTGCTCTGAGAACAAAACAGCATGTAGTAGAAAAAACCTTTACTGCAAGAGAGCCCAGAGTGATGGAAGACACACCTGTGGTTTGCTCTGCGTTTCACTCAAGGTGAAATTTCTCTACAGATGAGTCCCCTTCCCAGCAAGGATGCTCTAGGAAGCAGAGCCTCTTACCTAGCACAGGGGTACTTGTCTGTGCTGGCACCAAAGAAGGCACAGCTCCCCACAAAACCCCTTCAGATGTCAAAAATCTTGTGGAAAAAGCCTTCTGTGGGCTGTCCATTTAAGTCACTGCTTGGCTCTGAATCTCTCTGAGAGCAGATTAACCTCAGAGGCAGCCCTGCCAGACCAACAGATTGGCTTGAGAGGAGGCAGACAAGTGACCCAGGTACCATGAACATAAAACATAGGCTTGCTTTTGAATTGCACAGTACCCAGCCAGAAATTCTGTCCTTGATGGCTGGTCTACAAGACACAACATGCCTTCTGCTGTGCCAACACACAATGACATTTTATTCAGAAATTCAGCAGAATGACATCTGCTGCTGCAATGGCCAAGTTTCTGCTTCAGCAAAACTTGGACTGGATTTTAGCTAAGTGGCCAGACAGGTGATAACATGGTGAAGTCTCCACCCTCCTTTCAGTGTTGGCTCTTCACAGGGATGCAAAGGGGCTAAAACCTAATTTTGTAGGTGTGGAAAAGCTATGCACTTCAGATTTCTGTGTGTACCGTGGGCACCACAGATGTTGTCTTGCTTGACTTCAGGGAATAACTGAGTCTGTGCAAAGAGTGCTAAGGTCAGCAGAAAGGGAAAACAAAGAATGTCACAAACAGACCTTAGGCACCCCAAAGATACATAAAAAGTGGGAAAGCTCTGGGTGGGAGAATGCACCACCCTGCCTCTACAACCTGTTGTTACATTCACTCTATGCACACTCAGGATGCAGGAAAATCCAAATACAGCAACTCCTCTCCACCAAGTTTTCAGGGAGAAAAGTGTCTGGAGACATGCAGGAGCATTACCAGGCACAGAGATACAAACAGTAGAAACCTAGTGCTACATTCCCACAAAGAGGTGCAAGTCACTGGGCTGGAGAAGTATACAAAAACTTTCCTGGAAAAGGTTCTATCCAGCTACATAATTTGTTTGTGTTTTGAAGAAGTTTGGATCATCTTAAAATCAAGCAGAGACTACTGAGAGAAAAAGGCCTGCAGGCACCAAGCTATTTAGCTTTTTCTAGTGCTTTAGCTTAGCAAAGTTAGCAGCCAGGCTGAAAGCAGCAGAGACTCTACAGTCGTCAGTCAACAGTGCCTATATCCACAACAAAAACATTCGGGGGAGTAGGAAGGGCATGACACAGGGGAGGAAGAACAAGGACTTGTGAAACTCTAGAAGTTTACATGTTTCATCCTTGGGTTCTGCAAGAGGTCTAGATACACATCACCCCAAACCCCACAAAAGCAGTAAGTACTTTGCAGCAAACAAGCACTCTTAGGTGGATGTCATCACTCACATCACAACCAAATAATTCCAGACTAATACCTGAAATCCTGGCAAGATTAGCCAGTGCTCACACAGTGCAGCAGATATCCTGATTTATGCCTGCAGGAGACAGGAGAAGCCATGGCTGCCTCGCTACTGTTGTCATAATGTCCCCTATTTCAAGGAAAATTCAAGGAATGAGTGTTTGTGAAGACTTCACAAATA
Source organism: Elanus axillaris (assembly GCA_026212715.1). NCBI lineage: Eukaryota > Metazoa > Chordata > Aves > Accipitriformes > Accipitridae > Elanus > Elanus axillaris. The sequence continues at coordinate 6,261,928 of JANZLQ010000037.1, read as the reverse complement.
GCTGATCATGCAGGACACAAAGCAGACAGATCACCGGAGAGGTTTTCAGGGTTATTTCATGCACAGATCCTGAGCTGGTAACACATTGGATTGTGGGAGCGCTCTTCCCCTTGGCAGAAACTTGAGAGCTTGCCTCTCTGCAAAGCGGGGAGGTTTGACTCTCAACCAGCCTCAGATGAACAGCTTTCTCCATCCACAGCCCCAGAAATGAAAGGCAAAACCAAAAATACCTTTTTATTTTCACGGGTAGGCTGTGAGACTGCAGACCAGCCGTATCCCTCCCCTTACACAGAGACCACTCCTCAGCTTCTCACAACATGCCTCACGACTGCAGCTCTGCCAGCAGCATGCTCGCAGCACGTGTTTCTAGTTATACCCTTTTAACCTCGCTGGCTTCACATTACAGAAGACCAGTATAAGGAACCCAGGTTCACCATAGGTGGATGGAAGCAGGAGAACTTGATCCAAAAGGAGCAAAATCCTGCAGCTGTCATTGAGGTAAAGACTTAGCATGAAGTCTTAAATCACAGTGACCAGCAGGAGCTGAAATGCACATGTGCGTGGGATTAAGTCTCATCTAACTCCAGGCTTCCCATGTACAAACATTTTAACAGCTACCTCTGTACATGCAGATTAAAAACATAAGCAAAGAAATGTAAAAACCAGAAGTGTGTCTTCAGCATGCACAGCTGGGGCCAACTGGCACACGGCTATCACGAAGCACTGCACTGCTTCGGCAGAGTCTCAACCAAAACACAATCTCCCCTCTCCCTGAAACACTCCTGAAACAAAAACCTCACAGATCAGACCTGCCAAGTCTCCTTTATTTGGACTGAAACTCACTCACACTTGGCAGCAGTTTGGTGCAATTTGAAGCTGGCTCAGACCTAAAGTGAAGAGATTAATGGGATATTTGAAATCTCACTCCCATTTTTCCTCAGATCTCACTTATGTAGAAGCTCTGATGTTGGTTGCTGAGCTCCTTAAACATTTTCTGCACAATGTGCCACAGTAAACAAACAGATTTAAGCAGCAAGTCTGTTTAAAAGGAGTTTATTTAGAAAGCACATGCATCACTAAAGAGAGCTTATTTCTTATCTAACTCCAAGCACTTAGAAGGCAATCCTTCAGGGGTGTTCTGCAGGCAGTGTAAGATTAATTTTGTTTGCAGCAATTATTTTCAGGATGTTCTCCATTCCTATTAAGAGGCTGAAAGTTCACTTAGTTTCTTGGCTTGGGGATTAGAGAAAAGCTGGCGACTTTACAAAAAACTTTGGGTCAAACTCACCCAGAAGAGTGGCCTTCCCTGTTTGGGCGGACTGGCCTTCATCAGAGGAAGCAACAAGAGTCTAACGCACTCAGACCTGCAATCAGAGGAGCTGATGGACCATGATGTCAGACCTACTTCTCAGCAGTGGCCTCATCCAAACAAATCAAGGCCTTCAAACACTGCCTGAATTAACTGAACTCCCACATGCACATTTACTAGACAGACAGACCAACCAAACTGGAGTTGCTCTTCCTGCAGAGAGGCTGGAGAGGACCTCAGCAACAGACACATTCTGAACACTGACTGTCACGGGACTGACCACACCATCCATTTTTGAAAGCCAGACAACACCCCAGTGACAAACTGTACCCTTTTTACATAAATCACAAGTCACTGAGTTCAGGTAACAGACAGCACATGTTCAACAGCGCCTAGCAACTCTTCAGGCCAGCAAAGACTCTGAATTCCATCTGGAAATCAGGGAAAAGTTGATATTCTTCCTCAGTCTGGAAGCCCCTGAAGGGGTCCACTGAAGCCTGCTTATGTTCACCATGTACTCAAAGCTCACAAGTGGGCAGGGGCTTTTATTTAAAAGGTTACAGGAGAGATGACAACTTCAGACCGTAAGTTTCCTTCCTGCCATGCTGATGACTTGGTTTAGTGCTGACTCAGGAGAACAGCAAGCAGCTACTGAACCAACAGACACATTTTCTTCGCTGCTTATTCACCTCAGGATTTAAATGTGGAAGGGGAGAGACCCATAGTCTCTGCAGCTTACCTCAGGAGCCGAGAAGCCGAATTAATGTGTTTTAATCTCAAAATATTATATTGTAATTCGAGTTACAAGAAGATTTGCACATTGCTACTCCAATCTGAAGTGTTTTATTCTTTTCTAGTAGCAACGAACCATATTCTGTTGTGTGGACTCAAACTTTCTCATTCACACAAAGCATTCCCAGCACCCTAAATCCCACCATGCCATTTCTTTCCACCCTTCCTTGCTCCTACTCCCATGAACGTGCCCAAACCACTAACTTCTACACAAGTGAGACTGTACGCTCCCTCTGCTTTTTAATTCTGGTTTTCTGTTTCCTGTACGATACATCAGGCGGCACCGTCTAACTGATTCAGGCAGCTCCTGAATGTTTCTTTATCTTTTTTTGGTGCCAAAGCCTGTGGCTGCAGATCTGAGCGCACCCACTTAGCACCAGGCCCACGCTGACTGCATGCCTGTTGAGTAAAGAATTATCAGCTAGAGCAAACGGCAACTGTTGTACAAAGTGGTTTAACATTGCAATAGTGGTAAAAATATTCCAGAGAAAGTAGGTGCTTCCATTGTTTCAGGAAATTAATTCCATGTGGCACCCTATTACCCCGACATTGCCAAATGCAGTGTTGTGCAAGTATATTCTAAACACTAACTCTCTGCCATGCGCATCAGAAAAAAATGCTTACACTTTATTTCATGTAGAACCCGTCACCCATGAAACATAAGGCTGATGACTGACTGGTATGAAGAAATGACAACCACAGACTACTGAGGAAAATAAGTCAATAGTTGCATACAAACTATATAACCCTCTGGCAGACCAGCAAGAATGAGCTGACCATCATGACACCCCTCTCTCACTGAAGAGGACAATGCATGGCCAGGGATGCATGCTGGCAATTCAGGCAGTGAGTGCACCGAATACTGTTTGTAATGTATCATGCAAATAAAAAAATCGCTTTATTTGCTATTTTTGCACAATAATTTAGAAAAGTTACAGTGCCTTGGCATCTGTCCTCTGCAGCCTCTTTTTGTCCTCTAGTACAAAATCTTCCACTGTAACATTTCCCAGTGAGCATTGCTTACCAATACAACAACAGAAAGTTGGGTTATTGAATGGGATTTTCAATACACAAATAGCTAGGCTCTTGAGCATAGGCCTTACATTATTCTACCAGTGACTTTCTTGGAAGCCCCTTTGGCTTTCAGATTTAAGGCATAGAGCAGTGTTCTTCCTGCCTGCAGCCAAGAAGGCTGAGCTGAAGTCTGTCTGCCTCTAATTTGCTTTTAGCATCTTTACACATCTGATTATTTACTGTAACAAGGGACAGATGTTCTGACAGACCCATTTTTCAAACAAACCAAGTCAAACATCTTGAAAACATCTCTAGCTACCTGGAATAATTAAATTAAAACACTCTGTAAAAGCAGGGGTCAATGATACCAAGCTATGGCATTATGGCATTTCATAGATGACTTGGCTGAATACAGAAATGTCATGTTTTTTTCCACTGCAGCGCTCCCTGACTCTGTCTCTGGGTGATGCTTTCTATGAATTTATAGTGCCATGAGTCTTTCCGCTCTCTTTCAAGGTCACAGCATTACATACTCTGACGCCTCTCACAGTTGCTCTACATTTTCAGTTTCTGCTTACTACTGCAAGCTGGCAAACACAACAGTTTATACTTTGGATTTAATGCTGCAAGTCCAAGTCACTCAGTTCTAGAAAAATCACCAAACCTGCTACTACCACTAATATACCCAAACACCACTTGTGGAAGGAGTGGAAAGAAAAAGTGCAGGATTTCTAGTCTTTGGCCTCTCCTTTTAACCAACTCAGTTTCCTAAAGAAACACGGGGCAAGTAAGTACCAAAAATTTGCAGGGAGAATACAGAAGGGACTGCGCAGCTATCCTAAGCCAATGTAGCACCCTGAAATGTAAGAATTGCACACAAATTCCAGTGCAATTTAAAGCTATTTACAGGGTAAGGATCCTGCAGAATGCTGGGTGCTTCCCTGGTGTTTAGTACTGTCAGTTCCACCACTGTGAAGGTAACTGAAAGCGTTCAACGATAGGAACATCAGACTGGAAATCAAACACACGGGGAAAGCTCAGTTCAGACCTATATATATACACGGCAGTTATTGGTGAGCTGCATTTCACCTATCTCCTAGCTTCTCTCAGAGGAACCCTTTAAGTAATAGGGTTTGGACCCTGGGATCCCTGTGCTTTAGGCCTTTTGAATGGACTGAATATCTGGATTTCAGCTACCTGCTCGTCCTTCCCAGACACCTCCAGCATCACTGCAGCAGCTGCAGCTCCTTTCAACAGGGAGCCTTTGGAGACCACCCTCCACGAGACCAACCAGCTCACTGAACACCAGGTTTTTAGTTATAGAAAAGAGTAAAACATCCAAACAAAGGTGCAAAAGGTGTACTTTGGTTTTATTCAGCCCCTTTTTCTTCCTTACCTAACACGTTTCAGCTCCTGAAAGCCTCTCCTGTTTCTTAGGTTTCTCCAGTGATATCTCCAAGCACTGCTACTCATTTCTGCTTATGTCACCTGTATTTCTAGGTAGGGTCTTTTTGATAAACCAGATACTTTTGAGCCCATTTCCTTAATTCTGCCAGACTGGCAGTTATATCCATTAATCTAGTGACTGTTCTCACAGTCCCTGAAGTCTTTTCTTCAGGGCTGCCACATCTTTTTATTTTTGAGGAGTAACAGGCTGTTCTGAACTAGTCCATCCACCCAACACAGCAACATACTTCTTTAAAACTTACAGTTTATCCCCAAATTCTTAGTAACACAGAAAGCTTTCTTTGGCAAATGTACTATTTGGCAAAGCCAGATAGCAATGTGGCACAGACCTCTTGCTGGCATCATCCAAACTTGAACTTTCTTTGTATTGTGAAGTTGCTAGTAGGCAAAACTCTTCCACAGAGCAAAACATGAGTAGGAAGAACCAGCATAAGACTAGCTGACAATGAGTAATTTCCCCCTCAGGGAACACATGGGACAATACCATACAATAAGTACAATAGGTTCATGGTTTGTATCAACAATGCAGCAGCGAGATATCAAAGCTTTAGGTGATATAACTTTAGAGACATAAAAGAAGAGCTCTCTGTAAATGAAATTTCTGAAACTACCCTAATGTTTCATTATGTTATGTGCTCAAAATAGGTAGAGATACCCTTTTTGCTGTGTAATAGGATTTATACCTGCAGCGATCCAAACTACTGATACTATCTGCTTCTTTCTAATGGTCTCTGCTAGGGCAGCCCTGGAGATTTTTGTTAAGAGCAAGGCCCTGTCACAACTGGTATTATCCTGAACCTTAAGAGACACTGACCTTCCAGCCTAAACCTGAAGTCCTCAAGCATCTTTCTACAAGGCTGATATCAAATGTGCACAGTGGGTGATGAGGTCGGTGAGCCAAAACCCATAATCCTTTATGAAACATCAAGTCCTGTCTGGCTTGCAGAATTGTCTAAAAATATCTGTTACAAAAAGCCAAAAAATGTCACACAAAAAAGCGTGTGGTTGTAACTTGTTAACAGAGGTTGTTCACAGAGCTTTACATAGGTAACAAGCATGAATAATTTTCTGGATGGGGTAAAATATACAAACATGTGGAGGCTTACAAATAAGTTCAAAGCAAGCCTTTTACTATTTTTAAACAGTCTACTAACCATATATGAAAAATTCCTGACTGGATTCTTCAAACACAAGTGACACTTGAAAGCTGACATGTCTGTCCAGATCCTGCTATAAAGCACCCACTGGAATTTACCAGTTCTATTTCCTGTGTTACCACTATCACAAAACCACCTGAAAAACCAAATGCACATTGCGGCAACCAGCACCAATCCTCCTCCCATGCACTCTGGGGTGCATAACCTGTGTTTGGCTTATAAAGGTTTGGAGCAAGAGCTGGTTCTTTTCCTTTTAACTTGCACACAGTACTTGGTATAACGAGGTCCAGGAATGCTGATTCTACCGATCACCATAAAGCAATTAAAATGCTGCCATGACTTCCTTCACCCGTTTTACCCCTGATTACTACTATCAACTCTAAAGTCTTCACGAGTCTGCCTGTGACCATTAACAAACCTCAGGAATAGTAAAGCAAATCCTAGCAAAGACACCCATCTTTTGATGTCCTGAAAGTGAGAGACATTCTTCCTCTCCACAGAGCAGTGATACCGAGTTGAACAAAAACCACTGCAGTGAGCCCCATGTAAGTAAAGAATACTTTAAGGTAGGCACTTCTCCTTCTCAGGCTGTTTTTTTTTTTTGTTGTTGGGGTTTTGGGGACAGGTTTTTGGGGATGCTTTTCTCCCCATTCAAAGTTGACCCAAAGTGGTGGGCACCCCTCCAGAGATGGACAGTCCCATTACTCTGTCCTGATTTCAATGTCACCCTTACAGGCATCACAGCTACTGCTGGAAGGACATGGCTATATTTATCAGTGGTTCTTCAGATTAAAAAATTAAGACATTCTCCTCACAACAGATGCAGAGCAGTGGTTCATAATTCTGAAGAGAGAAAAGGCAGGGTCTGATATATTTAACATCACACATTATCAGCTTCGTAGTGCTTAGCATCACACATTTGCTTTCTTCATGACGATTATTCAGTCTGTGGCTCATGATCAGCCCTTTCAGCAGGAGTGTCAAGAGCTGCTCAAGAGCAATTGGGTCACCACCCAACATGCACAGCACCAGGCACCCACAACACCCACTCCAGGAATAAGACAGACAACATGGAGAGTGGTTATGTGAGCTCTGCCCTAGGCAATTTTTCACTTACTAATGTCTGCACACATTTTAAGTGACTTTTTATTTAAGAATACAATAAAAGCAGTTACCATAGCAATTTCCACATCACTTGATACTTATGCTACCTCTGAGAGTCAGAGCACCTTTTTATAGAAATTCTTACCAACACACCATGTGAACTTTCTGATTTTTAGATGTTTTTGGAGGAAAAGAAACATCCTAAATTTCCTGAGATTTCAGAATCCTATTGAAAATTGGTGCCTTTGTTTCAAGGGGGAACACTGTATATTGTACAGTATAAACTTAATGCATTTCAGAGGAGATAAAAGAAAGTGGCTCATTCCAGAAGTATTCATCATCCACAAAAAAAAGATGGAAATGTGTCTGCCAAAAAGAAGCCTCTTGCTCCATCAAAGATACAGCATGCTTAAAGAGAAGTTTTGTTTCCATGGTGACTGAATTTGGAGTAAGAACATCCCCTGCATCAGACATTGCTAAATCAAAAACCCAGTTGCTTTTGTTCATGCAGCGAGCTGGTTTTTTAACTCTGTCTCATCCAAACAAACATTTAATTAGTGTTTTCCTCTCCCGTTTTGCTGTGTATGGCTTCTCTTTGTAAATGAAGCAGGAAAAAGCAAGAAGGTACAACTAACTATGAGAAACCTGATCATACAATCTTAATAATTAGAAATAGCTCTAGTTTTCAATAGCATACTAGCATTTTTAAAAAAAAATATATTTTTTTAAAATATCAGCAATAAGCTCTCTGTTAAAGACAATTGCCAATTATGCATAGGCCAGTGATATACAAGTTGATCTTTACTTTCCTCACCTCTCAGATATAAAAGCTAAACCTTCCCTCATACTATCAATCTCACAATTTCCTAAGGAATGGGGAAAAAAAGGATTTTCAGCAGCCAGCTTTGAAGGGACAGCTACCTAGAACACACTCAAATGTAGGAAAGGGTGATTCAGAGCTGAAGGTCCTCAACAACCACATTTTGATCAGTTATACCCCTGTTTAAAATTCTTATCTCACCTGTATCACAAAAACTGGCAATGGCTCCACTTCAATCAGTCAGATTACTGCTGCTCAGACTAATACCAGGCACTGGACTCGAGACAAAGGTCGTTAGCTTAGGCATCTCACCTTAGGCATTGCCAAAGCACCACATGATGCAGAAGATTGTGTGAAGACAGCAAGAGGTGGACTGGGAAACCATAGCTTTGTGTTGAAGTGGAACCAACAGGCTGACAGTGTTGTGGCTTTTCAGCACTGTACGGCTAGGTGACAGTGGGAAAATTGGTTGAATCCTTTGCTGCTCTGGGGATCTCACGTGCAGTGTATCATTTTTGCCACTGAAATTGAAGGGCCAATTTTAGCACTTGGGTCTTGTGTACAATCACTGAAACCAAAATCTGACACAGACACTAAAGCAACCAGCACCTTCTGGTAGCTGCAAATGATCTTTGTCATATGCAAGTTATGGGAGCTCTATGGAAAGAGAAAAAAAGTCCATAATGGCTCACAATATTAAAAAAAAAATAAAAAAAATAAATTGTGTTTGAGATACAGAAACTGGAGTTAACTTAAGAGGGTACTTGACAGAGTTAGCTGCTCCAGCATTTCTGACCAACATTTGCCAAGATGCACAATCCTTAAAATCGAAGAATTTATTTTTTCCAGCAAATAAAATGCTTCAGTGCTTCTTTCTATATAAAAGAAAGAGTGCCAGCTGCAAGCAAGAAACCTAGTAAAACAATGGACATTGGATGTTTCCATTTAAACATATCTGAAGGATCAGAGTTGTCATTATCCAAGTTGCCCAACACTTTCCAGTATAAGGCCCTTTGTCAGTTATTTATGCCATTGCCAAGCATTAGGCTGAAAGTTTACATGCTGGGCGTATGCCTCAAGCAATTTCTTTTATCTTTTTTTTTTTTTAATTTCAGCTAAAGCAATACAGCTGTTTCTGAATTAAAATGAAGCTGCTTTGAAATGGGCTGCTTTGCCCACAGTAAAAAGCTTTCAACCTTTCAACCTTTCCCTCGTTTGGCTCTACCCACCGTGCAATTGAGAATGCAACTCAAAGCTTTGGCAACTAGTGGCACTAGAGCAAGAACATTTTCTGCCATCTCCAGGAAAATCCACCCAAATTTAGCCACTTTTCCAGCTTTGGAAAACAAAACTTCAACTGGTATGTGCCTATAAAAATAAGTATTCAAGATCCTTTTCCTGAAGTGTAGCACTCTACACTTTGGCCTTAAAATGTAATGTTTTGTTGACTACTGTCAACAGCATTGTCCAAAGTCCCATGTTATATGCAACCAAGCAGGCAGAAGGCTGACGCTGAATAAAATATACCTCTTTCAGATCCCTTGGCTCTGACCACTTTTTCAACAGCACTTTGCCCGTCAATAATTCTCACTAGACTGACTGTAGAGACAACCAAAAAGAAAAAGGCACAAAAACAATCAAGCCCAATTAATTTGGAAATTCAAAAGGTTCTTCATCAGCTTCTGAAGATGGGAGTTTTTCACAGCCATACAAGAAAAAATTGCGACTTTTTTTTATTTGGAGGAGAGCAAAATTAGTCTTTCAATTAAGCTTGTGTACAAAGGTTGAAGTTTTAAGTCCTTCCAAAGATCATTTTCTTCTATTTTTATCAAGCTAAATGAAATGTTTTCACTCAAATGTTATCTAAAAACAAGCCTGATTACTAAGTCAAATCTTGTGATATCAACAGTTTAATTCTTCAGAAAAAATTATGATGAATGGGACTCCTCAGCTCACTTAATGACAGCTGTCTAACAAGGTGGAACAAAGTGGTCTCTAGAGATTCCTGTCTCTCTTCAGCTGCCTACTGAATGTAGCTAAGACCAAACAATTTCTAGGCAGCAAAAGCTAGATGAAATTACTCCTATCCAAAGATGAATTTTATTAAAACAACTGGATATCAACTATTTCTGCTCCCAAAAGAACTGCAGGATGAAAGCTTGGCTTGCCTCAATTTTGCATGTGCTCATGGCCTTATGTCAGGGATTCCAGATGCAAGCATCAGCTTGACTTGTGTTGCTTTCATCGTACTTTAAAGAGTTTTCTTTAGAACTGCAATATGAAATTCTTAGAAATACAGTAACATCTTTTTAGTGTTGAGAAGCATTTCTGGATCCTGCACAGTCAAAGTCTGCAAGGAAAGGTTCTCACCATGCCACAAAGAGCAGGGAGGATCCAGGGTGGGAATATGGCCCTTTTACAAGTCTCAGCCATGACTGTCATCTTTAAAAAGATAAAAGAAAGGAAGCAAATAAAACCTCTTTCTTTACACATGCCACTAATGTGCAAGCATGTGCCACTACTCCACTACAAGAGGCAAAACCAATCTGTTGCATTGGTTTGTGCTGGCATGCAGTGAATTTTCCCTCTAATTCCTACCAAGGGAGCTCAAGTTCTTCTGTCTCACAGTCTCTTTCTTTGATCATGTTACTTGAGCTCCTTATGGCTGTCCACTTTAAAATACACCTGAACCTTCTGTTTTATATTCCAAGTAAAATAGTCCCATGTAAGGGTAAATCCAGCATCCAGTAAATCCAGCATCCATATGCTGATATATTTTGAGGTATACATTATATCTGAAGTTGCTGCTCATATAAAAACAAGCTTTGCTTTTTACCATAATCTACTACACACAGAAAGACTAGAAGCTCAGGGGTGTTCATTTCTTCCACAATGTTTAGTCTCATTAACTTAAGAAGTAGGTGACAAAACAAATACATCTATTCAGCACAAATTGGGCAGCATCCTTTTGAGCTTTCTTTCCAACTGTTCATAAGTTCCATTCACATGAACAAGGAAATAGATACATTAAGCATTAGAGCTTAATAAAGGTTTCCAATTACTGTTTTCCTCTTCAATCCTAAAACTGACATTTATGATCTTAAAAAAAAGTTGATGTTATGAAAAGGTTCAAATACAGAAGAGAAGATTGGACATCTATTGTGCATAGGCCAAGAATTTTAAAAATTAGACTGGGAAGAGAAGCACTTTGTATTTTCAAATCAACTAAACCCAGCAGTCAATAGGTTATAAATTGTTACATAAGATGCCTGTTCATACATGATTTACTTATTAGCACTTATGAAACAACAAGACTTTACTAATACAATCACGAGAGCCTGTTACTCAAAGCACCCTTTACAACCTTCTGACAACTGGCCGTTCTGAAGGATGAGTAAAGGATAGCAATGAACAATTTGGAAACAGAGCATCATGTCACTCAGCCCTATCAAAATCCACAGACTGCAAGAAATTAGATGGCTTAGTGCAGTGCCACATCTCCAGCAGCACTTCAGCCTGTCAGCATCTTGGCACAGAGAGCCAGCAATTCTGCATTAGCCATTACTTGGCCTGCAGATCCAAGAGTCTTTCCAGGCTCACTGGTGCTCTCCTTCCAGTTATTCTGATACCGAGAGCACTGTGATTTTCTGCCAATTTTGCATACACTGCTGTTTTCAGAAATTCCAGTTCAGTGTTTACACGTGTTTCACAATGATCACTCCTAACAATCATTGAGAGAGACAATATTATCATGTTTTAATTTCCTATGAACTGCTGGCTAAGACTACATAGAAAGTTGTGAGTGACAGACGGTCCAATTTATTTTATTTATTCTTTCAGCATCTTTATAGAGCCATAGGCACTTTACACATTTTGCCATTTAAAATCATAAATGCTTTGCCATCATCCATAAAATTCTGCCAGTTGCCTTGGCTGGTACCTTTGCTATATCATCAGTTACCAGTCAGCATCACAGGCATGCCAGCACCATGGCTGAAGTACAGTCGAGAGAACTACAAATCGCAAACTGCAAACATCTCTTAGAGAAACTGACTGTCAAGCAAAGCCTGACTTGTGGGCAACCATAGTTTGTACTGGGAAATCCTCTTGCTGGCCTTGGATGGTGAAAGTCAAGTAAGCAAAGCACAACACTCTCAGCAGCATTTACTTTGTCATGGCTCAGTTAATGACTTTGTAGAGACAAGCAGAAAGTTTGAGAGCTACTAGTTTTATTTCTCCTGTTAGCTCTAACTTGGCTGACTCAAGCAGATGGGTTACTTAGGTGAATCATTAATAAATAGTGGAAGGACCATCAGCTAGAAGTGACTGCCTTGATAACAGACAGGAAATGCTGATACATTACTATCTTTCTTTGAAGTATGTCTATGAAGAAAGACTCTTCGTCAACAGCCAAATTAAAATAAAAAAAAAACCAAACCTAACAACCAAACCCAAGCCCAGAAAGTTATGAAAAGCCATTTGAATTTACAGCTCAAAATCAGCAAGTGTGGAAGTAGATACTTGAGAGTTTTTCTGAGCAGAGACGGGCTGGAGCACTTTGCTCAGGCAGGAAACACCTCCCCATCCAGCAATAATGGAAATTGCTTACTAGTCTTTTAATTTCATTATCTTTTTTTTTCCCTGTCTGAGAATTCTCACGACAGATCCTACAACACAAAGAAATAGCTGCTTTCCAGCCAGTCGCAGATCTAGCCAACACGAAAGTGGGATCCTTACCATCTGCTACGTGGAAGCAGTTCAGCATGCCTCATTTCTGCAAGAAAAACGATGAAGGTAACTGTTGTGTTACTCACAGTTATATTTAACAACAAAACCCCTGAAATCTCACTTTCTTCCCAGTCCCAGGCTTCCTAGAGCCCACTGTCAGAGTTGCCTCTCCTCCCAAGCACAACTTGCTCTGGAACTGTTCCCACCCTCTTGGTGTCTGGACCTTCTTCATCCTACCAGCTCCAATCGCAAATAGTTTGTCTACATGTTTATTTGAGGGCAACTAGCACAGAGTCCTAATCAGAAGAGCGTGACAAGTGTTCCATTATTATTAAACATTTCCAGTTATTTTATTGGGGATTTTAATTTGACTCTTCTTTTCTTTGTTTTGGCACTTACTGAGCTATTAGATTTTAAAAAATATGTAATGTCATGGAAAAAGCTAGAGGCTTCTTCACTAAGACCAGCAACCATGAACAGAGTCTGGTTTTATTATTCATCATGTCATTTAGGTTCTCCTTTGTCACCTTGTCGCTCAAGTCACTTCACTGCACTGTGCATTTACCCAATTGTCAACCAAGGGAATTACTTCTCTGCCATAAGACAAAGCAACGTGATAACACAGGCCCAATCACTCAGGCAAAGGAACAGTTTCCACTTTGTATATATGGAAAACGGTAATTCACAACAGCCTTAATATGTGAAATATTCTGGATCAGATAACATAACCATCAGCCTGTGCTCCTCGGAGGCCAGTAACTCTTGTTCAGCATCTCACCTAGGAAGAAAGTTTGACTATCTGAAAAAAAGCTCTAATTAACTAAAACTCCATTTTGTAAAAAGAGTATCCACACAGGAGAGTTTGGCAAATATTTCTTTTCTGAAGCATTTAATTTATTTGAACAAAACACTGCACTTTAGCTTTAATTACAGTTTGACCAGCTATACTACTGCTTCCCAGGGAACTACAAATCTGCAGCATAGCAGCAGCCACACTGGCTGGATGAATGGATGAAATTTCTTTTTTATTCCCTTTCTTTCTTTCTTTTTTTTTTTTTTTTTTTGTTTGTTTGTAAGCACTTTAAGTCAGCTGTTTGACATGTCTTTTCTCTGGTTGAAAGCCATATTGGATATAGTTTTACAGTCCAATTGCAAATCCACTGCCTAGGGAAGCTGCTAATCCAGAACCCTACAGGTGTACCATAATCTGAATTAACATTTCTGGAACTGCTGAAGATGTAGGAAAAATATTACTCATTTGATAGATGATTGGAAATACTTCTCCAGGCAGGCAAATTGAAAGCAACAGCTTCCCAGCTCAAACCATACCCTTACAGGTGGGTGCCTGAGTTGCGAAGGGGAAAGAATTTTTTTTAACGTAAAGACAGCACTTAAGAGACTATCACTGTAAGCTTAGAGTTTACCATGGTTAAATAGTCACACAGAATGGAGTAAGGAGAGCAGTGCTGAGAATCTGTCTTCATGCTGCAAAGGAAGGATGTTTTGGGGGGAGTTTCTAGACAAGCTGCAGTTGAGCCTGAGTGTTATTTATTCAGGCATCCCGAAAACATCATTCAGTTGCTGTGTGGGGAGTGGCAGAGGAGTGCAAGTAACATCTCCTGGTTTGGAGCCAGTAGGGTGATGGCTGAGGTTTCTTCCTCTGCTTCATCTCGGCAGCCTTGGGAGGAAATGAGACTGGCACAAGCTGATGGTACGAGAGTCTTGGAGACATGGGCAAAGTGCTCTTTGCTTCATGAAACTGTTCCCAGCACCTAGCACTGCAGGGTCTCCGCACTCCCCGCTGTCTCATCTGCTAAAGGATACCCAGTGTGGGATTCCTGAGGATCTCTTAGCTCCTGGATCATACTGTGACCCCGGTGGAAAATTAATTAAGGCAATACTCAAAACTGCAGAACAGAAGAGTATTATCCACATTACTAGTATTACAGTGGATTTGTTTTTTTCCTTTCAAAAATCCCCAGATACTCCATGGGATCAAATTCATGATCTTTCCCACTGTAAGTACAGTCTGAGTAGCGCAGTTTCGCACATGGGGTATTTCCCATGACTCAAGGACTGGAAGTCATCCTTGCCTCCTGGCATAGCCCAACACAAAATCCACAGCTACCAGAGCTTCGGGACACTTGCAGTTCTTGCGAGTGTGATATTCTGCCTTTGGGACAGAGATGACATATCACATGGTTACATATTTGCCAACCAGATCTTCCCCTGGTGTGGATATAAAACTGTGGGCAGGCAGACAGACCTTGGTTCTCTTCCTAATAAAAAAGGCTATTGCTCCCACATGAGCCTCTCTTCAAGGATGATGGGGAGGCATCGCCTCCCCAGAAATGCCACATCCTCAGACCACACTAGGACACATCTTGGGTATCTGTTACACATGCATCAAGTTTGAACATACTGTTTATGCCTTCCTGTCTTCACAACTCAGGGTGACGTTACCAGAGACATGAACACTAGAAATGAGCGTTCCTGCCAAGCGGCCGCCCCACAGCAGGACTTGCAGAGGGCTGGGGCCAGTGCCCTGGAAGGGGCCGTTTCTGGAGGTGGCTCCCACTGCCCTCCAGTGACTTGCTTCCAGGATAACCCTCTTCGGCAAGAAGCTGGCTGCTGACTGAGCTCCTTTTAGAGCTGCAGCTCTGCTGATCCAGCTAGCAGTTATGTCTATAAATTCAGACATGGTTTTGATGTGTTTTACTAACTATGTCTGCTGTTTTCAGAGGAAAAAAAAAAAGCAGCTATTTCTTGTCAGCAGAAGCCAAGTCTACAGATCACAAAATGGGCAGAACTAACAGATAATGAAATGCTCTGCCTACTTAGTGCACGTGCTGAAATCATTAGCACTCCTCCTTCTAGCAAACGTTTCTCAGCAGTGAACTGAAATGTTTTCAGTCAGATTCTGGACTTTTGTCACATGCAGAAATTATTGCTCACTTGCCATGTTTCACCCCAGTTTACCAGTTTTGACAGATCACCTTGGGAAAGGCACTTCTGTTACAGAGTAGTGTTTCTGCTCAGAGCACCACCCTTAAACACAGCCAGGCCATTAATCCAAATCCCCTCTACTCAGCCAAGGGGCTCTGGGTTATTCCAACTAAATTGCTGTGTTGGGTTTTTTTTTCTTTTAGTCCCTGAACATTTGCAGGACAGAAAGTTTTAGATTCACCTCCTGCTTCCCCAACACCTTCATTGTGCCACAGCTATATGAGCTCCTGCAAGCCTGACCACTTAAGTATCTATGAAGAAAACTTGTAGTATTAAACAGCTGCACAAACACTTCTTGGGGATGTTTCAAACCCACCCTTATATGTAAAATTTCAGTCACAGAATAAGGTTCAGTTTTCACTATGTCAGACCTCATTATATTCTGCTGTTGCAAATGGTGGAATAATTTATCATGTCACAGTCTGATGAGACTCCAGTGCCAACGTTCCCCTGACCCACATACTCCCTTCTGAGTCATTTTGAGGGAAGTATCTAAAGACCTATATTTTTTAATTACTTTATAGCATGTGATTAAGATAACTTGGAATAAACTCAAGGGAAAATGAGGGCAGAAAAATTAACTCTTGAGACACTCAGAAGTTGCTAACATGAAGTGTACTCGGTTCTTCAATTTAAAAAAAAAATTATCATGTAATGACTCATCACCTGGAATTACCTCCTGTCTGAAAGCCAGGTTGTGCCATTTAATTTTTTGACTTCCTAGAAATTCACATTTGAGTTTGAATTCTGTGAGCAAGTTTTAGCTCCCAGACAATCATATTAAATCACAGAAGCCAACGCCTCTCATCCAAACTCAGACAATTTAAAATCCTTACCCAGGATGCGATTAGAGTCCAAGCTGGGGCTAGCGCTTCTAGTGGACACATGGACCACTTCAAGTGACTTCTCTTTGCAACACATTCTCCAAAATTCTCATTATCCCTTTCCAGCCCTGCTTAGCTACTTCTTCCTTCACAGGCTGGATTATTTCCAGCAGCTGCCCATGGCTTCCCTACTGTAGGTGTATGGTGTCCACCTCCAGCTGCTGACTCAAGCTCACAGACCAGATGTCACTTCCTCGTTCTTGGTGAAGTAACACAGAAATGGTATTAACTCACTAATCATTCCAGTTTCATTTGTACTATTTATTCCTTTTTTTAAAAGTAAGAGTGAGTATCAGTGATCACTGCATCAGCACTGAGATTTCTGGACTATGATGCTGTGGCAGGAAGCATACAGCCAGAGATGGTGGGCTGCAAAGACCTGAAGAATATATATTTTTAGACCCCAGAGAAAGAGTTATCAACAAACAAGATCTACAGGTGCTTCATGAATTCATAGACATGACAGGTACTCTATCACTGGGAGAATTCACACATGATAAAATAACTGATTTATCTCAGGGTAAATTGTGTTGCTTCCTTTAGAAGCAAATGACAAAAGTTAATGGTACATCTGATATTACCAAGTTCTTTTGATTATTTTTTTTAAATCAGTCAAGACACTTCATCTGAATTAGTTTTATTTATAGCTGTTCAAACCAAACCAGACAGGAATTCCAATTGTGGAGTTTCAGATCTCTGTGGAAATCTCTAATTCATTATGCTATTATGAACTAGGTTAGTTCAACATCAGGGTTCCCCCCCATATTATAGCACCTGTCATAAACCCTGAAATCACCCAGCTCCAAAGACAGGCAGAGCAAGCCTGAATACATGGTTTCATTGCACTGCTTATGTAGGGTGTAGCTGTGGTCAGTCTGACCACCAAAGAAAGCTAGAAAACCTTCAAGCCATTACAGTAATGCTGCCAATATGACATTTCAGGAACACAGATGTTTTCTAAAGACACCGTTGAACCCCAGCATGCTTTGTGTTGCTTAGTCTTATGGGAGCAGTCATTCTGAAGTAGCTTGTCATGGTTTAGGAAGGGTGATTTTCATTTTCCAACTATGCAGCTTGATGTCCCTGTAAAGTGTTTACAGCAAAATCCCAAATTTATCAACCCAGTATCTAAAAGCCTCAGTTCATGGGACAGTTGCCTCTGAATGACAATCCACGCTTCCCGTGGCTGGCTCATTGCCTACAAAGAAGTGAATGAGAGCTCAGAGTAAATGCATTTCCACAACCACAGATAATATAAGATACCTGAGCTTTTCCTTCACAGAGGTTTGGCTTTTCTAGCAATCAAAACACAACAGAGTGCTAAGAAGTAGCTCTATCTATGTCTCCTGACTTGGCTGCTCGCTGTTGCCCTTCCCCATGCCTGCTCAGCCAGCATCCTTGATCCCTTCCACAGTGCCTGGCCTGTACCTCCCCCTCCAGTCTCACAGAGGAAATGGGCCATCATCTTTGTGCCCATCATCTGCACGCCCATCAGCAGAGCTGGCCAAATCCTCCCCTACCCCTCATCGGGAGATGAATATACAAGCGATGCAGCACTACAACTACAAATGTTACCCCATATCAGTTACAGATATGGGGAGAAATCATAGATTAGTTAAGGTCAGATATATTCTTTCTCTCAGAATTTCCATGACCATGTTACCTTTCTGGTTTGTAAGCTGTCATTTCATTTTGGGGGTAAATTGATCCCACCAACCTGGCAGTACATGTAACACTTTATGAAAATAGCACTAAAGCTTCCACCTTAAGCACTGCGTGTTGTTAGGCTTTAGCAGGACTGGGCCTTGTGCTTCTAATATTTGAAGTCTAGGTTTTAAGATATAAGTCTTCAATTTAAGAACTAGTTCTGTAATTCTCTCTCATTTTATCCCTTGTTTTAAACAAAGTCTGATTTAACTGGTCTATTTTTCTTTTCCTTGTAACATGCAAAAGTGCCCAAGTGCTCTGAATATAGACATCTCCAGGAACAGCAGTACCATGTGAAACCAAGTGCTCACCATTTAATTTTTACTGGTGCTAATAATCCTGAATGCCAGCACACTGGCCTACAACTTTACCATCTCCTATATCCTGTCTCTCCAAGGTAATGTGATGGAGCACAAAGGAATGAGGGTGTGTCCTCAATTAATATTTGTAAGAAAATTCAGGGATTGTAAAGGTAGTAAAACAATCATTGATTTTACCGCTACATACTGGCTGGCAGAATGGTACATGCCATGGCATGGAAGGATAGAAAATGATGCTGCAGAAATGAAAGTATGCAAAGCTATCCCAAGGGAAGCTGGAGAGAAAGCTTGCTAATTGATCTCAAAGATTTTTATTTCCAAAGATCGGGATTTCTCAGCAGACAGTAACTATGCCAAAAAGATTCTATGTATATTAAGGCTGCCACACCTATTTCCTTTTTAGCCATCAGGAAAAAAATATCAAGTCAAAGGCTCTATCAAACTTGTCAAAACAAGAGAATGTTCCTACATGTCAGCCTCATCAATCAACTGCTGCCACTGCAGGAAATGCAGTATTAGGTTTCACATGGATAATAAACACTTTTTATATTTGACATTGATTTCTAGCTTATCATTTTTTTATTAATACCTCAGCCCATAAAGGAAGAAAGAGTGTAAAAGCAAGGCAGATTGATGAGAGTCTTAGTGGACATATTGTATTTGATGTTGCTGATGATTAGCATTGACCCTATCCAATGAAGAAGCTAAACTCTACTGTCCAGGACAACTGGTCTTCAGTGCTGTAAGGTTTTTATAAGGCCACCTATTTTAATCTTGTTTTCACAGTTAGAAGAGAACATGAAAGATGATGCTACAACTGGGAGAAACATCTGCTTTCCATAGTAGTTATATATTTGTCCAAAACTGAAAAGGCTAGGTAAATCTCACAGTGTTTTCAGACTTATAATACTTTATCAATGATTGCTGTTAATTAGGAAAGTAGCTGTAGGCTTCATTCCTATGGCAAAGGAGACAGCATTTACAGAAACTGTATCTGTTCAGCTCCACAGACATCTCAGTCTAATCTGGCCTCCCTATCCCAGAAAGACAGGATGAAATCAAAACTCCCAGGCCCACCAAAACACAGAGCTCCTCATAGCACCTGTCGTGGCTTAACCCCAGCCAGCAACTAAACACCACGCAGCCGCTCACTCACTCCTCCCCCACCCAGTGGCATGGGGGAGAATCTCGGGAAAAGAAGTAAAACTCATGGGTTGAGACAAGAACGGTTTAATAGAACAGAAAATAAGAAAGTAATAATGATAACAACACTAATAAAATGACAACAGTAATAGTAAAAGGATCGGAATGTACAAATGGTGCACAAGAGTAATTGCTCGCCACTCACCAACAGACACCCAGTTAGTCCCCAAGCGGCCATCCCAACTCCCCCTCTGCCCAGTTATTTCCTGAATGTGACGTCCCATGGTATGGAATACCTCCTTGGCCAGTTTGGGTCAGCTGCCCTGGCTGTGTTCCCTCCCAACTTCTTGTGCCTCTCCAGCCTTCTCTCTGATTGGGCATCAGAAGCTGAAAAATCCTTGACTTAGTATAAACATGACTTAGCAGGAACTGAAAACATCAGAGTGTTATCATCATTCTTCTCATACTGAAGTCAAAACATAGCTCCGTACCATCTACTAGGAAGACACTTAACTCTATCCCAGCTGAAACCAGGTCAGCACCCATGCACTGAGATGCAGTGGTAAGCTGCTTCCAATTTGGCAGGATGCTTCACCTGAGGCAAGTAACTCATCCTTGACTGCTGGGCTTTTTCCATCTGTATACAAAGCAAAATTACTACCTGGCAGCAAGGGGGTGAATGATTATTTAATGTTTGTGAAGTGCTAAGAATTGTTATGACAGACCTTGCTCCTGCCAAATGCAGGAAAATCAACTAATCCATCTCAATGCCAATCCATCTCTGTTCCAATCAATCTAGTAATCAGCTGTCTGAATGCTCTTTTCTATCAGTTGCACATATATTTTTTACCTTGTTTTAATACAAGCATAGTTTATTGGGCGGGGGTGGTGGGGTGGTTTGTAAGACCCACATAAGAGTGAAATTACATTTCACACTAGTTTTCCTTCCTTACAAAGTGCTTACTCACCTCTCTGTTCTAGCATCAAGCCAGGCACCAGGGAAATACATATGCAGCTTAATTTCTACAATCAGTACCTTGATGTACCTTGAATGAAAAAACTGACCAAGTAATGATTAAGATGCAAAAATGTGACTTTTTGGTGAAGCAAATGGTTGGAAGTTGCTCTCAAACTACACAAAATTGTCTCTGCTATGATGTTAGGCAGCTGGTGTGCTGTGACTGCTGTTTATTGTGGTAACCATTGTCTAACTGCTACCTCCAACCCCCTCATCTATTTGGTACTGTCATCCTTTCTTTCTTACAACTCAAGTATAGTGTTTGTCACAGGAATGTGCTTTTGTTCTGTGTCCTGTCTTGCATAATGGAGCCTTAATATCAGCTTCTACATGCTTAATATTAATGTTTAGCATTCATGTCTTCCATTATGGCCATTCTGCATTGGCTTGTGCTATTCTAAGGGAAAAAATAATCAGTTGCGTGCCTTCAGGGTAATCCTGGTCTTAAGGGAAGTAAGGAACTGAATTTAAAATTCAACGCCTCATAAGCCAGGCAATTTCTGCCGATTCAGGTGTGTGTGTGACAAGCAGCTGCCCTGGGGAACATAATGCTGATCTCACACTCACAAGTTCCACGAGACAAGAGGGGAAACCCTTCTGCTTGTATCACACCACAGATGAGTCTTGGGACAGCTGTGCCAGAGTGTGAGGATTTTAATAGGACATTAGACAGGTCATGCAGATGGGCATGCAGCTGAAGTGGAATTATTATAAAAGCTGGACTTTAAAGTCTGCAGAGACACCTTCTTTAAGAAAGCATAACTCTGCAGCCCCTGGGTCCCTAACTCACAGTCTTGGGACCTACTTTTCCAGCAGACTTTTAGTATGCTGAACAATGGCATACAGCAAAGTCATGATAATCAGGAGAGTCTCAGGATAAAGTGGCAGCACATAAAGCTAAACCAGCTATGTTAATAGTGCCCTGGGAAACATAATACCTGTTCTTTAAGTGTGCAGTAGAAGCTTCATTAAAAGTTTGTTTTGAAGTAATTTTTCTGCTCTTTGTTCTCTCTTAGTTCCTTTAAAGTTGGCTTTTTTTCCCTTGAAAACAAATCATACCTAGAATAAAGAGACTGCTGACCTACATTCTCACAACTGTATTATACTTAATTGTGAGGCATGTCAAATGAAATTCAGGAGCAAAGTGATCAGCACCAAGACAGGCTGTGAAAACACCTACCTCTCAAACTCCTAAGCCTCTCATGTGAAACCATTAGAATAATCTCTTTGAAAGATCCAAGCAGGATTCCCAATGACTGAATTTTTCTTCTGAGACACACCGGAGCAAGGCTTTTCACATCATAGAAAAGCCACTTAACTCCAATGCACGGACCAACCTGAGCCAAACACAGGCACATTAAAACCAGAATGTACATTGCCTAAAACCACCTCCATATTCAGGGATATTATGACCAGATTGCTGTGGTCTGTCAAAATAAGAGCAAGGAGTGTATACCAAAGCAGGAGATGCCCACAGCTGCGTATTCTAAGCTAAATACCGCTAGAGAAAAAATAAAATAATATTGTAATAAAGACAGTATTGGCTATTTTGGTTTATACACATCTAAAAGGAATGTCCTATCCAAAGGTCTCCATCTCTTGGGAACAGGGATAGAAGCTTAGAAGATGCTCTTGGAGTAAGGAGCCTGTGGTGGTGCATTTCTTTCTCCATCGCCAGGCTGATTTACAAACTTGGGAAGGCTCGCGAGGCCTTAGCATAAGTGTAATGAGTTGGGCAGTTCAGCAACCCTTGACTGTCCCAGGAACTTTTACACAGCTAAAACAGGGAGATATGCTGTGCGTCTCAAGGACTCGGGCTGCCCAGTGAAGGCAGGAGGACAGGAGTAGAGATAGCCAGTTCTTGTAACAACTGGCATCCAGTTCTTTCTCATAACAACCTTGAGACATTACAGTCTTCCCCAACAACCTTGGAGCAACCCATGTCTGTGTTTTGAGTTATTCTCCAGCAGTATTGGAATTTTCCAGCACAGCCGGGATTTTAGCAGTTTGTTGATGACAAAAGTCAATCATCTCTTGAACCTATAAACAGTGGTACTGAGTGAGGCCCTTTGAGCTCTTGTGGACCACAGTGGGCTGTGACCAGCATCTCCCTCTGAGTGGGGCGCCTCTCAGAGCTCACAAACTTGACGGTTTGTGAAAATCAGAGGTCTGTCACTGAAAGCCAACACGGCCTGTGCTGATTATCTCTGTTCCTTGAGGCTCAGCCCTTTGCCCATTGAGAAAGATGCCAAAGCATTCAATGTGAATGTTTTCACTGACCTCAAGGAGAATTTTTAACAGGTATACCTCATCTTCTCTCCCTTTTACTCTCTTTTGTATTTCTCCTAGTGTCTTTATGCACGTGTGTGTACTAACTTGAACAGTCTATAGTCATAAGGCATATTACAAGTTATTACTTTCAAATTTATAATTAAATTACTGTCATGATTTTTATTCAAGTGTAAATGAATTTTAGGCTGCTATTATACTCATAATCCCTTTAGATATAAACTGTTGACCAAGTCTGGGACTAGGAGTCAATCCAGCTGCGCCTAGACTCTGACAGGAATTTAGAAAGCAAGGAGATCTCCTCTGAACCTCCTGACTCAGTGGGAGGGTCTTCTTACCCTTTCCCACATTCGCTTCTACCCTATTACATTTTCGGTCCCTACATACATAAGTTTAGTTTGATTCTGATTTAATTTTTCTTTCTGCATTTTATCAATGTGCTAAGTAACAAAGTAAACCTTGCCAATGAAATCTGTGAAGTCACACTTTTATACAAATTCCTATTAAATCATTTTTCTATTGCTAATACAATTGGAGCTGATTCTTTAAGTGATCTGATCCTCTCTCATTTTTAAAATTCCCCCCATGACAAAGCCTGATTCTGCTTGACTTTGCTTCAGTGTCCAGGCATGGACCCTTGCACCCTCCCCAGCACAGACTATTGTGTATGGCACCGCATGGGGCTGCTGGCCACAGCCGCATGTAACAGGCCCATCCATGAAAGCTCTCCCTGACTCTGGACAGGAGTTGTATTTACTGGCTAACAAGTATCAGTCCCTTTCCGATTCAGGACACTGAGTTGCTAAAGAGACTCTGTAAAAAGCTGGGATATTTTACAGATCACCCTTGGCTATCATGCCTGAAGTCACGTTAATTTTGGGGAACAGTTTAAAACATGGGACATGCCTCAAGCTCGCTGAAGGGTTTGCACCAGCCCATGACCCTTGCCAAGCATGGGAGGATCTGGTGCCCAGCCCTTTTACACTGTCCTTCAATTGTTTAGACACGCTCATTTTCTGTGGGTTTGGTGCAGAGCCAGCAAGTATTTTCTACCCAAAATCACATTCAGAATGAACCGTTGAGTATAACAAAGAGCCACAAATCAAGGTGAATTTGAACCCTGTAAGTAAAAAATTCCATAAACCATGAATTTACCAGGTAACAAATATACCAGGAAGTAATTCTGACACACATGTACAAAATATGTTTACATGCATATATGTGCAGACGCAGTTTATATACATCTCAAATAAGCTGTTGCTTATGTAACCATTATTCTTATTTTCATCTTCAGTCAGCTGCAGCAATGGATTTCAAAAGTTTCCTTGACTGTGCACAGCTTATATTTGGTGGATTCTTGACTACTTTCAGAACAAATGCATATAAATGCAAAAAAGAGCAGGAGCAAAGACTGCTGAAAACTACTTTTAAATATCATTCTAAATAAAATCAGCTAAAACCATATTGTAAATGTGTCTATTTCTATACACCATTGTTCAAAAAACACAGCTGATTTGAGAAAAAGTATGTTAGTGAAGACCAAGGAGATTCATCCAGTCTTATACCAGCTGAAAAGAGAACTATAGATAGATACAGTAAACTATAGATAATTACAGTACAGATAGTAAACTACAGATATAGATGAACAGCTTGAAGTCTTTATTGCATTTGCTTATTTAGATAGCACTGAAAAATATTATCTAATCTCTTTCTGTTAACACAAAAAAATATTCAGAACATGCTACAGATTTCATGTTTCAGGCAGCATATAATTTCCTAAGACTTTATATATGTTTTTTCCTTTGTGCAGCACCATAAGGAAACAAAGGCCAGTAGTAAATTTCCAAGCTCATTTTAAGAGGCTTCTGCTTATCTTGCGTTATTTTCTTCTTCATTGACTCTCTCAATGGTCTCTTGAATGAAATACCTAACACAAGGGTGAAAAGTTTTCTAGCAATCAAGCAGCATATGAAAGATAACATTAAAAACAAATTGCCAACTTGGTGCAAATATTAACTCTGATCTTTGAGAGAGTGAAAGAAAAGGATCTCTTTGTATGATGATGCAAAGGGCATCACGAATATTTGCTATTGCGTACTTAAGTTAATAACTAGGTACCACCACATCTGGGACAAGGAAGCAGCCAAGGCCAATGAGCTGCTTTTGCTGGATTTGTGGGAGCTTCCATTTGGAGAAGCAGGAAGCTATAAAATAGGAAATGACTTAAAAAATCACCTTGAGTTGAGCAGCAGCCAGAGATGCTCGCTGGATGGGATGAGCTGTGTTATGTGTCTGCAGAAAACCAACAGGCAGACCTCAGCCTGGACCTCTCAGAGAAGCTCTAAGAGAAGGGGTGGAAGGCAGACTGGCACTGAAGAGAATGCCCTGAGAGCTGAAGGTTGAAGGAACATGCCTGGCCTCAGCCAGTGAGGCCAGAAGCATAAAATAAACCAAGTTGGTCCCCTTCACGGTGGGGCACATTCTGGCATGGTGATGCTCCAGGTGAGCATTTCAGTGACAAAAAGCAAATCCTTCTACTAATCTTCTGACCATGCTGAGCTGTGAATTTCAGCCTAGAACAATACACTACAGCCTCAGCCCTGCTGTCTCTTGCTCTGGCAGTTCATGAAATATCCTATGGATGTTTCATCCCGCGAAACATCCTTACTCACCATTGCCACTTGGAAACTGCTAATTCCCAAGACATAGCTCTTAACGAGTCCCACGGTATTTACAGACACACTCTTCATTTGGAGTGATGTTATCTTGCAGATTGTTTTCCAGCATAAGCAGTACTGAAGCACACCAGGGTGTACCTGACAATCATCATTTCTGTCACCCAATACAGTTGCACAATGACTACTCTGAAAATTGAGGTAAAAAATATCATTCTTTTCAGAGAGAAAACACAGCTCTGCCAAGGATGCACCAAGTAACATAGTTTTAGATTATTTTAAAGTGAGATTTGTCCAACAAGTCCTGCATTTTCATCATATCAAAATTCACACAACCCAACCAAAAGAAACTCATCTCTCATATCCATTTCTGAGAAGACATGGCACATTTTTGCTGTTCTCCAGACGTACACCACCTATAACCAGAATAATTTTTTCAGCATTTGTATGATTATTCTGAACAGACTTCTTATGAGACAAATCGCATTCTTTTATAAAGAAAAGGCTATTATCTGGATCCATATTACCATTCTTCACCAAATCTATTTCATCTTTGTCAATTTTTAGAGTCCTCAAAAGACTACAACAAGAAAAGTTCATGGTAAAAAGTTAACCCTAAACCTGAGCTTCTCCATTCAGGACAGGTCATGACATAATAGCTACTGACCTGTTGAATTCAGTTTCAGAACATCCCATCCTGTACCTAACACCTATGCCCAGTGGAGCAGCAGGGCCTCTGTGAGCCCCAGGTATGTTTTGCAGTCCTTGCTCCCATTTGTGCCTAAGTAAAGACAAAGGCATTGCCTTCTGTGCATATAAAATGAAGAGTAAATCCTCCAATCTATGCCAGTCTGAACAATCTCAGATAAAAATACTGAACCTAAAGCTCTGCCCAGATCTTGCTCCTGCCCCATTTCCCATTCAGTTTTGCTAACATAGGATAGTCCACTTGAATAAACAACCGAATGTTGATATTTATCCAAATGGAACAAGTTGCAATGTAAACTTTTGAAGTTTGCTTGTGTGCGCTTCAAAACCAATAAACAGTACTTTTACTTTGAACCTTCTCTCTCAAACACTATGAAAAAGATACCTTTCAAGTGAAGAAATATAATTCAAATCAAGACAGTACATGCAGGGTGAAATCCTCTACCACATTGTAAGGCAGCAAGTACAGTATTATAGCTAAGCTGTACGCCACTAAGACCAAGATTTTGTAGTAAAAACATTGACAGACCCTTAACTATTATAGTGCCTCCTGGCAGTGCTATAATTAGATTGAACATAACTATTAGTCATCCTAATTAGTATACTCATTCCTTGTTTAGCACAATAAAAAATACAAAGCAAGGATGCCACTTAATTAGGTGACCTGGGAATTGATGCCTACCTATATTTCACTTTTATTTTAAGTGTCCTTACCAAGATTAAATCTAATATTTATAACTAAGTCTGGGTATTTATATGGCTTTCCACCTGTACATAAAATCACCTGTTAAATTAATATGTATTAAATGCCTCAAGGACATTTCTTAAGTTATGCTAGCAGTTCATTTGGAACTGTATTCCAAGGAAAGAAATGCATCACAATTTTAGAAACTCAAGGATAATTGCATGTTCTAAGAAGTGTCTTTCTTACATATCAAAATTTAAAAGAAAAGAAAGTACATTCAGTTAAATCCCCCACCATCTTTCCAGTTCTCCTGATGATGCCTCATTGTTACCTTAGTGAAGTGCTTGGACCTCTTTGAAACCTCTGCCACTGGGACTATCTAATAGCTCCACTGTTGTAGGGAGAGAGCAAGGCAACATCAGATCTGAAGTCCTACTGAACTTCACTTAATCCCAGCAGTACGATATATATCCACATTCAGCAAGACAAATATTAAAAACTCTTACACTAGCCTGAAAATGTCAAGCTGTGAAACTGCAGCTCAGGACCTGTCTGTGGATCCATCCATCAGTGGTCCCACATTGTTACTCAGTTTTAGGGCACAGGCATGCATGCAAAGAGGGCACATTTGCTCTACAGCCAGCAATAAGGAGGAGGAGTTGAAGTCTGATGATGAGGTAAGACCTCTACTAAAAAAAATTCCTACCTGCTCAGAACTGGATCTGTGTTTTCTGCTCTGTTGTGACTTGGAATTCACCTCCACCTTCTTCTTTTTCATTCCTTGCTTTCTCCATAGTTGTTGCAGGAGTTTCACTTCCAAAGCTGAAAAACTGCTTGGTGATACTTTGCTATTTACTAGCGCAAAGACACTCACCAGTGTGTGGCAGGATGCAACAGTCTTTTATTAACCTTTGATTGGCTAAGGCAGCTTATAAAAATGCTGGCAATTTGAATGACATGAAAATACAATGGAAATCACAATTTTTCTTTTCTTTTTTTTTTTTTTTTTAAGAGTAGAACTAAGTAGCCACATGCTTTTATTAGAGAGGTGTTTTAAACCAGTGGAAACTTGGTGTAAGTAATCCCTGGTACTATGGAACCCTCCTGCACTTCACAAGTGCCCTAATTTCTGCAGTGCTGAAAAGCCACTGAAAACACATCTAGGGCATCCGATAAGCTGCCTGGGGACTCATGTTTGATTTCAAGTCTCTGTCTTCACCTCAAAATTGGCAGATCACAGTGGCCTGTACACTTCCCCATTTCACAGGTCAACTGAGGAGTTATTTATCTGAGATTTATTGAAGCTAGTGGTCTAAAAGGAGACCAGCTGTTAGTTTCATAGCACCAGAGATGCTACAGAATTGTTAATTATGTTTAACAATTTTGACTGCACTAGTTTCATATACAGATTTCTTGAAAACAAAACATGCTCATTTTGCTGTACACAGATACACCATATACAGTAGGAGACACAGAATAAAGCAAGCAGTTGAGAGTTTCTTGCTTGCTCCTTTAACTGTATGAATGCAATAACACCACTCTGTTTAAGCCTTGAGTGAGCAGAGAGCCTTTCAGTCTACCCAGAGTGCAATACCACACACAATAAACACCTTCCATGTGATACAACGGCATTTTGTAATAAAACTGCTGCTCAGAACAGAGCCCACAAGAAAAATGAAGACAAAACAAAAATGTCATGACATTTGGTATAGAAACCAAACACGCTTTCTTGCCAGGTACCTACTGACATTGCCAGACTTCAACCTCCTGCCTCCAGCCTGGAAAGCCGACCACAGCAGTTAGCAATCTGTTCACAATACCATTAACCCGATTATCCCTTAGTGATGGAAAAGTGTCTAGAAATGCCACAGTGTCACTGCTCTGTGACAAATCCCATTCCTTCTAAGTGGTGAGCATTTAATATTTACTATCCCCAGATTAATGTGAATTTTAAAAAAATAATAATTAATGAAGAAAATTGCTTCTGTAGGCAGACTATGGTAAATATCAATGTGTTTCATCAGAGCTCCTCTTTCATTAGTTCTAGACCAATTACAGCAACTATTTCTTCTGCAGGATAATTCTTCAAGTTATTAAAAAAAGACACGTAGAAAAACCAAAATTCTCTCTCACTTCCTCATTGCAAAGGACATTCAAATGGTAATTGTTAAATATATGGGGA
Source organism: Elanus axillaris (assembly GCA_026212715.1). Taxonomy (NCBI): domain Eukaryota; kingdom Metazoa; phylum Chordata; class Aves; order Accipitriformes; family Accipitridae; genus Elanus; species Elanus axillaris. The sequence continues at coordinate 6,232,920 of JANZLQ010000037.1, read as the reverse complement.
GAATGAGAGGGTTATTGTTTGTCACGGGCTAAGAGAGTTGTCAAAAAATGTAGAAGAGTTGATATTCGATGCCCCCAGCAATAGAAAACAAAAGAATATAACTCAGGTAAAAAATTTAAGGCAACAACAATAGAGGTGCAGGGAATAATTTTTCTTACCATGATCAGTTTTCCAATTTTTTCTACTTCAGCAGGCTGGAAATGTTCAGACCATGGACTCCCTGGTAAATCTTTTAGGATCCTTCAGGAAAATCTTTCAGTGATGTGGCTCCAAGGCACTGGTGTCAGGCTGTCAGGGTCCAAATCCTTCTGAAAAGATGCACTGTGCTGGTGGATTTCATGTACATAGCGAGTGCACGAATAGCGAGAACAGGCAACTACTGTAAATGCTTTGTCCATTATTGCCAAATAGCCAGACGCTTCTGCTGAAAAAGTCTGGAAACGTGTTTAACACAAACAGATAAAATTATGTTGCAGGGCTTCAGCTTTGGCACACACAAAAGTTGGGAGTGGGCATCATCTATCCAATCTGATGAAACAGCACAGGTCAGTTTGCATCGGATCACATTGTATTTGCCAGATTTCCTTCATAAATGATAGTCTGTTAAAACAAAATGGAACAAATGAAAAAAAGTACAAGGCTAAGATTCACAAGACACTAATGATGCCCCAGAGAAGTGACACTTGGGTAGGCTGTGAAAGGGACTCAAGATCAACACAAAACTCAGCAAGTATTCATTTAATCTTTTTTTTTTTCTAGGCTAACATAATTCTTGTTACTTTAAAACATAGCCTGTAGACTGTGCACCTCCCTGTCCACTTAATCACTTTGCCTGAGGGGTGGGACATTAGGGGAGACAGTGTTGAAGCCTAATGTACAATATATTTGTAATTTAGAAGACGTTCTTTGCCCTCAAGTCCTCCTTCCTCTCTGTTCTCTCATCTCCTCGTTCCTGTAACAAACTGAATAGTCTCCTGCAATAGCTCTCCTCTATGGTCTCTTTAAGAGCAGGTTTTTGGGGTCACATCATTTAGTTCTGATTTAGTACAGGCTCTCCCATTAAAACTAATAATGTAGAGCAAGGCTCTATTTAGCTGTCTCCTCCTGATTCTGTTTATGTTCTTTCACACCACCATTGGAAATACATTCTCATGGCTCAAGTGCATAGTTCTTTTTCCTTCACATCGTTTCTCCAAAATTATACTTTTTTCAGCAGAGACTCCCATGTCCCCGTGCCTGGCAGTGGGGGCTGCGGAGGTGTCTGTGAGGAGGGTCCGGGGCTGCCCCTCGCTGGACATGGCTGGTTCCAGCCCATTCTGCAATGGCCCCGCCACGGGGCCTGGCTCAGCCCCTCAGCAACACTGGGGGAGCCTCTGAGATAATGTATTTAAGAAGGGAGAAAATGGTGCCCAGCAGTGAGGGTGAGGAAAAAAGGGTGAGGAACAGCCCCTCTAACACAACGGTCAGAAAAGGAGGAGTGCTTACCACCACCTCCACTCAACGTTATAAATTATTTCTCCACTTCAAATTCCAGTTAGAATCCAGTCTTGACAAATTCTGGAAGTTGAAATAGAGAGGGAGGAGGTGATTTGTTATGTGAGGAGACATTCAGTTCCAAAATGAAACTTTTCTTGCAAGTACAGAAAGAGTTAGCTTTCATCTCCACCAATAACAGTATTTTGCGACTGGGGAGAATGGAATAAGCAATGTAGATTTCTGCTTTTCCCCCTGAAATACAAGCATTTATTTTTGAAATATAGGGCTGAAGGATTTTTCTCTAGGAAAAGTTTATTCATAATAAATAAAAGAAAAATAGTTTCAAGCTAAACTGCCTTCCAAATTAGAGCTTGACTTCAGCTTTTCCCATTTTATGAGTCAAGCTTTTTGCTTTTATTAAGGGCAGCTGAAATTTCAATTTTCTTGTGGCTGGATATAGTTCTTCATTCAACCCACAAAAAATATTCTATTTATTGAAATGTTTCAGTTTCAGATCATTCCAAGCTATTATTTGTTCAGCTCAGCTAAACTGAAAACCAGAAGCATATCTGTATTGAAATATAGTAGAATTTCTTCCATCTCTATCTGTGTCAGCCTAATCAGGTCACCAGTAGGAACTGTTGACTGGTAGAAACACGAGGCTTTCTCTTTATGAAAAATGACTGACCTTGCTTTAAAGCAATTTAGTTTGTGTCAACATTGCCTTTCTCATTAAATAATAGGCTCTAAGTGGCATATCCATTCTTCTTCAGTACAGACAAGAGCTCTCCAGGCAAGTCCTGGGATGCTATTTTTAGGCATCTCATAGTAATAACGTGTTCAATGCACTGTTTGGAGTATGTCTACAATAATTATTCCTTGTCTGCTCTGTTGTATAGGTCAGCTCCAGAGAGAACTCATAAAATTGTTAGATCTGCACCTTTACTTGGGTGCAGAAAGGATATCAAATAAATGTAAACATTTGGTAGCACTTGGTTAGCTCTAAATAATACCATTGCAACAAGTTCATTAAATGTATACCTACCTCTGTCTGAAAATGCTTAACAACTTCGGCATAATTCTTCCTCATTTAGTTGCTGGAGATGATTCTTCTTGCAACCACTTGTCACTAATTCTCCTACTTTTGGTATTTCCTCTATATATTACCTGGACAGTACGCAAGTATTGGAGATGATAACACAGGTAGTTTCCTCTGTCAGAACTGAACCATCAGTGAGACATATTCTGTTCATTTGTCTTTTTTTTTTTTTTTAATATTCCTCATTTTTCCTTCTTCCCCCTCCCCCCTTTTTAAAAAAAATTATTATTATGGTTATTTCAAATCATCCCATGCTGCTTTGTAGGAAGGTTCTCAGTCCAAATCTCAAGGTGACATGTATTACATTAAGCCTGCAGTATTCCAAATAATTCCTTAGAATTTGTTGTTGTGATTACATAGTTCTCAGGAAATGTGCTCGCCTGCAATTAGACATTAGAAAGATGCAAAGTCAGCCTAAGACAACCGAATGAACACATTCAAATACATATTTATACCATCCACATTATTAGACCAAGTATTTAAATATCTTTGCTCTGTGTATTGGTGTGATGGGTTGACCATGGCTGGATGCCAGGTGCCCACCAAGTCGTTCTATCACTCCCCCCCTCTTCGCTAGACAGG
>JANZLQ010000037.1:6203370-6229663 GCA_026212715.1 Elanus axillaris | reverse complement strand
AAAGGGGAAGCTTCCAGCAGCTTCTCACAGAAGCCACCCCTGTAACCCCCCCCCACTACCAAAACCTTGCCACAGAACCCCAATACAATTGGCTACTAAGGATACAGGAGAGGCAATGGGGCTTACAAAAACTGTTCTTTAGTGACAAGTCATCTCTACTGGGAAATCATCTGAGACATTAGTCATGTTGTAGCATACACACAGCTCATCAGAGCTTTTTAATGATTTATTAATGTAGTCAATCTGGTAGTGTTTTAGCACTGGTTATCAGAGTGCTGCAGTTAATAGTGTTGATTGTAGGGTATAATATCCTAATGTGTCCTTTGCAGTGTAACATAGGCTAGACTGGCACTGCTTTGACTAGACCTAAGTCTTATTTTAACAAGCAGATGTCTGTCTACATCAAAAGGAGATTTGTCTTCAGCCATACACAGACATTATTTATGGGATCCCTTAAGGTTCTTGATCAGGTCTAGTGCAGTGTCATGTCACTATCCTTCCTCCAGGTAATGCTGTTAATCAACATGATGTGATTTGTCATTTCTAGGCTGATGACATCCAGCTCTGTGACTTTTCAAAGCTTAGCATTGCATATGCTGTCACACCATTTCAAACACATTGAACTAAATCAAAACTGCTTTCAGTTGAAGTCAGATAAAAAGAGAAGGCTGTTAATGGGCCTAGAACTTCTGAAAAAACCTGCTGTCTCCCAGGCTAAACTCTCTAAGTGAAAAAATAATTTAAATTCTTGTGTGAGGAGTTAGACTGTTAAATTTGCTTCAGCTTGGTTCAGAAAAATCTCAAAGCAACATAATACTTTAAGGACTGATTCTTATTCGCACTCCAGTAGGTCAGAATAAGCCCCACTAGAAACAGCACTGCAAGGGCAGAGGAGCAGACAGTTTGGCTACCTGCCTTATCCAGACCATAGCCACAGATGGAAGCAACACCCATTTGGCAATCCAATTAATATTATATAGTTTCCCCAGAGAACTTTATGTTTTGTTCCTCAGAAATCAAACTAGACTGAAACATAGCTGTGCAGTAGCACTGAGCACCTTCAGTGCCAGACAGCGTTCAGGGAGGATTCATGTACTTTAACACCACAATGAGTTATCAGTGATGATAACATAAACTTGAGAACTTGATCCAAAGTATGAAACAGTAGCAGACTATGCCAAAGCTAAGACATTTTTAGTCCCATTCCTAATAAAAATACCACTACTACAATAAACCTCCTTGCTTGTGATTTCAACAGCACCGTGGCTAAAAAAGATGTAGGAAGAAGACCATGCTGCAAGCCATGCAAACAGGCTCTCGAAGGAAAAAAGGTTGACTGTTTACTGAGGTGAAGTATAAGAAACTGACACAAAAGCAACAATAGGGTGAAAGAAAACCAGGTTTGAACTAACAAGACCAAAGCAGTAAGTTAGTAAAGTGGTGCTATTTGTTGATTTCTCCAATGTCAACAAGAATTAATCCTTCTTTTTTCTTCTTGTTTTTCTAAAAATTTAGGGATTTTTTTCCCCTCAAATAAGTCTCCAATCTTTTCAGGCAGGTCAGGGTTTGACAGAGGGAGGGATACCAGGGCAATAAATAATTAAAAAGGCTGCTTCTGAGATTGTCAGTACTGATTATACACCAAAGCAATCTCCTGATAAGCATGAGTGAAAAGGAGACCAGAATATTTGACTACATGAAAGAAAGTTCCGATTCATTAAAGACTGACAAGGCCTAAATCTGTTGTGTGATATGCACATATTTTTCACATTAATACTAAAGCAGAATAGAGAAGTTTCCTGAGACCCAATGATTAAAATCTAGTCCATTGGTTTTAAATAAACTAGTCTAGTTTTTTTCAGCATACGGCTAGGAAAATCGTTGAAGAGATTATTGCTGCTTAGATTAATTTCCTTGGCTGTTTAAAACAAACTTTGAAAATTATTTAAAAGGTGGCAAAATCCTTATTAATTGAAAAAGTTGAATTTTGTCCAAATCCCCAGGAACTGTACCTAGTTAAACACCTGTTTAATCTAGTCATACAGATCATCAGAAAATTAAAACTGTAGGGTACAAATTAGTTCTAATCCTGGAGATGCTAAAAGTCAGCATGACAAGTTTCCAGAGCTGAACTATAAGGACAGAAAAGTAATCATATAGGAAAAAAAAATAAACAGAAAACTTAATTAGGATGCAGGGAAGGACCAGAGCAGTTCTGAATTTTAAAGATGAAATAGCACTTTTTTTGTCTCTAGCTGAAACACTTTAGCACCTTGTACTTATTTGCCTGAATAGTGACGAGATATCCAAGAAAAATCTAACAATTCTCATTGATCTCTAGGATCTTCCAAAGATGCTATTCACTATTTCTAAAACTGAAATGTCTGTTGACAAAGGCATCAGTACGTACGGGAAAAGAGGAGGTTACTTGTGCATCCCAGTTTTTCTAAGCATCACAAGCAGAGATGCATTGAAATGCTCACTGGGCTGATTGCTGCACTGTACTACTACAGGGGGAAAAAAGTTTTTGTTTTTGCAAGGTTAAGCATAAGGTTTGGAAAAACTTGCTGTGAGCATCAAAAAGCTCAGGCTGCAAAAAGTATACATGTGTGCCAATTCTTTAACACAGCAGAAACCACAATATGCACTGCATGACCAAAATTCCACATATGCTATTCCTGAACCTCAGTTACCTCCAACAGTGTTAAATTATCCCTCATGAAAAAAGAGTTAGTACATAAAAACAAAGAGACGTGCTTGCATGCAACAATATAAACTGCTTGCCAGCAATACTAGAAATTGAGGACTTTGCTACCAAATGACTTTAAAGCCCATGAATTTCTAGAATTAACAGATTATGTGCTATAAATATCACTGCAGTAATCCATGTTCCCAATATTGACATAAACTTGTTTCAAGAGCATTAAGGTCAGTTTACTTAGAAGTAAATTTTATTTACTTATGTTTTTGCAAAAGCCAGCTATCTTTTATCTATTAAAACACCAAGTGAGTATTTCTTTCACCCCCTACCCCAATAAATGCTGTTCTAGCAGTTCAGAAATTCCCAGTAATTCTGATGAGAAAAGTAGGGACAAGAGTACTAATTCAGAAGGTTTGGGTTTACAGAATGAATAAAACACTTGAAAAGATATGGAGGTATTTTAACTGACATTTAAACATTCATAATATCAGAAACAAGCTATGAAAAGAAACTGAGATGTGGCTGTATTTAATCTCTGCAGAATGTTTCTGCCATCCTTTTCTTCAGTGTAGGTAATGAATAAAGCTAGAAATAAATTCCTGTAGAAAGAAGAAAACAGAAAATAAATAATTTGCTGTGATTTGTTTCTGCTGTGGGAATTGTCTGTAATCTACAGCACATGGAAGCAAGCAACCAGTTGGAGCAGCTTTTGTAGAAGTCCTTTGAGAGAGCAGAAACAAAACCACTGCAGGTAGTTAAGGCTCTGCTCCTTTTGGACCAGGAACAGAAAAAGTCAGACTTACTCTGAGACCTATTCACAGATCAATTTAGAATGTTACATTTTTAGAAGTGGAGGCATTGTCATTCTTTAACCATAAGAGCAATCACTTAAGTTGAGAAGATACAATCTTTTCACAGTACCATAACATTAGTCAGTTCTAATTTAACTATTCCTTTGTTGCCGCGTGTTCACATTTTTGTAAGTATTAAAAAAAGACATACACATCTGAAATTCTAGGATGATGTTCAGTGTTGGGTAAACAGCTCCATTTTTCTCTGTATTTTGATCTTGATATTGAAATCCCATTAAAGGATCACGGGATGCTACATTCAGGCTTGTGGTTCAGGCCCTGAGACTGATTTATATTGTATCAAAAGGATATGTGAACCAGACAACACTGATGCAGGTATTTTTCCATTCAAACCCAGTGGTTTTGTCCCCTAGTGGAAACACTGGAACTACAATAGTGTACAGGGAGGATATGGTTTGCAGGACTTTCAGGGTTTGAGCAACCTAATCTAACACTGAATTTAGTCCTGCTTTGCGCAGAGAGGGTGACCAGGTATCGGTATCGCCTAATGTGCTTTCTAACCTGAACTACTCTTTGATTCTATAATTGCACTGTGTATTAGTGGTTGATAATTGGAGTTTATATTGGTATCATACCATGATGCTATACACACCAGGTAAGTCTTCAAGGCTTTTGTTCTAGATCACTAGTTGAACTCCAGCACAGGGTAGACTGTAGATTATGTTAAACAGATTTTGATCTCTCTTCTGGAGATTACGTCCTCTAGGGTTACAATACCCAGTTGTGCACTTGGTCCTTAAGATATCTTAGAGCCTCTCTCTGCTGTTGTCCTCATGTAGCTTTGAGAGAATCACCGACTGCTTCTCAGCTAACTGACCTGCACAACAGGCCACAACAACGATCCCTCCTTCTCAGAGCATCAAGAGGGTTCAGTGAGGAAAGCTGAGCACGGACACTGCCCACATCCCACCTGCCCAAGTCCCTCTAAAGCCAGCAGAGCAAATCCTTCTGAACTCATAGTTGCCTCAAAAGACAAATTATCTGCACAATGATTTCATATTCCCCAGTTTCTTGTACCAGTGGAACTGAATATCTCTTGCTTTATGAATAGGGTTTTGAAGAGCTAAATCCAAAAATAGCTACAAGTTATGCTTGAAGCTGGATAGAAGAAGTAGGGAAAGAAAAGTCAAATTAACCCAGTAATGTTGGTAATATCCTACACATCTACAAAAAAGAAAGCTTCTGTAATGACAATATCCAAAAACTCTGCTGAAATTCAACTGTGATTCAGCAAGAGTAATGCAGGTCACAGTTTAAGCTTTTCACATAATTAGTTTACATTTAATCAGACTGCTGGTATGTAAACATAATTACCATTCTCAGACCTTTAATTGAAATTGTCACAGCACTACTGCTAGCTACTTCTCCAGATCTGCTACAGTGGATTTCCTTTTCACAGACACTAAGTGCGCACGACAGTTTTCTTGAAGACTCTGCCATGCACCAGGCTAACCCATACTGAGCAACACTTCTCCCAATCACACTGATGAAATTAGATGAAACACCATATTTCAGTCCTAATCATACATGTAATAAATTAAGTTCAGCTGGTGTTAATCAGGCCAAGTACATTTAAGCTAATGCATTACCACCAAAATCATGTACAATAGTTTGTAATTGTGCCAGTAAAGATTGTCTCTAATGGGATAAATATACATAAACTACGATTTATGTGCAAAAGTATCAAAGACCATTCATTTGTAAACTTTGACAGGGTTCTTCCTTTTTAAAAGAGCTTACAATTCACCTACCTGGTCAGAAAACAAAATATCTTCATTAAAATAGGTGCACAGTGGTCTTTAAAATTCAAGTTATGCCTACACCTAAGTCTTACAAAGTATAAGCCTAAGTATTTAGGAATAGTGTTTAAAAAGATTTCTTCTTTTTAAATGTCCATTTACTTAGTATACAATAAAAAGAGCAGGGCAGGAGCAGCCTTGTACATGCACACTTCTCACAGGTATGCTACTAAAACAAGACACCAAGGTCTTCTCAACTCCGTCACCTTTGTCTCTCACACTGAACCACTCTCAACTAGGGCTATCAAATATTCTTAAGTATTTTTAAGAACGAGGCTTATCTTTATTTTTTAAATGCTCTAATTCATATTTTCTTTTTGATAAACTCCAGGAGTAGGGAGCAGCAGCACCAAAAAACTCCTAAACTAGTACTGAACTTTTGCCCTCCTTGTGGCCCTCTGATTAGCATGGATGAGACAACTGCCACGGAAAAGTGACAGTTAATTTCATTAATCCCAGCTCAGGATGCAATATGTTGGCAACAGCCTTTTTCTTTTTTTTTCTTTTATTGTTGGTGTTTGGTTTGGTTTGGGGGGGGGTGTTTGGTTTTTTTTCCTTTAGCTCCTTTTGTTTGCTTGGCCTGCCTAGCAAGCCCAGGCTTGATTATCTTTTATAGGGATGTGGAGTGAATGCTATTACACTAACAGCTGCTCAATATCTGATGAGCAGCAGCCAAAGTTAGCCAGAACAGTCAAGACAGTGTGAAGCTGGGGGGAGATAATGTACCCTTGCAAATTTTACTTACATTCTCCACAAATTTAAATTACTTTTAATGAAACATTAGCTGAAGATTTGACAAATGACCCCCTGAGACTTAAAGTTTCACAGGGAACTTGCAGTGAAATTAAATTAATAGGCAAATTTTCAGCATGCAGTTATTACTGTTAAATCAAAATCTTTTTACCATTTAATTTCTCCATATTATCTTATGTTACACTCAAATAATTTTCCACTGTGCAAATAATACCTATTATTTACTCCTTCTTACTTATTAATGTCAGAATGTCTCTTCCCGAATTCCTTTCAGAAAACTGAACATCCTTTGAAAGGTATCTCCAATATCTTGCCTAGCACAAATGAAACTAAGAGTTTTCAGAAACATTTAACACATTCAAAATATTTTTTTTGTGCTGCATACCAGTTGAACTTTTAGTACATTTTCCTCCTGAAATAAAAGTTTTAAATGAAGAATGAATAGCTTCACTGCCATTTCTGTGGAAAAAAAAGAAAATAAGAAAAAAGAAATTACTTCACTGTTGAACTGAGCTTGCCTCCAGCAGATGTGAACATTTACAAAATTATCCAGAAATTATAAGTGCAGAAACAATACTTTGTAAAATGATGCTCCAGCTGTGCAGCTCTAATAGTTTTCAGTACTGTCTTAATACCATTGCTTCTGGAAATGGACAGCAGTATAAAAAGGAAAGAGGTCTAAAAGTAAATATTCAATATCTTCATAAATCAATCAGTCAGGATTCACAGTCAAAAATGCTTAACTTAGATAAGCAACTCAATGAATAAATAGCCAGGTCTCATATTAAGTGACTAGATCATCTATATCTGTAAAAGTTTTCCAAGGATTAGAAAGTACTAAAATCCAATTCCATGTAGCAAATAAGGTCTCGCATCACCAATACTCAATTCCAGTCTGGTTCAAGACCTCAGTGACTAAGAATCTGTGACTACTTCTTTTGAATTAGTGACATAGTTAACCAACATCAAATATAACGACAGTGCCAAGAGAAACCATCTTTGCAGGGGCTTTCCAGGGGTCCCATGCATTTCAGTGAGAACCCAAGTAGCTCACAAACACTATAGAAAAATTTGCCACAGTTTTCTTAAGATTAAGCTTGTTACTAAGCCAGGTCCATTAGGAGCTCCTTGGAGTTAAAGGCTGTCCCATATAGCACATGACAATGGTGAGTATGAGTTATATATTCAGCTCCTTTAGGTGGGATTGGAAGAGTGATTTCTAGATGCTAACAAAACTCATCCCAGGCACTAAAGCATCTGACATACCACACCAGTAACTGGCTGTTTCCCTTCTTACTCTTCTAAATCCACATATATTTAATAGCATTGTCAGTGTTTCAGGCTCACTTAAGCTCACTGATATTAGAGACACAAATTAAATTATACAGGTCACATACACCTATTTAAATAGAATCATAGAATCATTTAGTTTGGAAAAGACGCTTAAGATCATTGAGTCCAACTATTAACCTATCACTACCAAGTCCACGTAGATTAGAAACATTAAAAGACAGAATAGAAACATTTTAAAAGACAGGATAGAAACATTTTTAAAAATCCAAATTATGATATGGAAAAAAAATCCTACAAAACAATACAGAAAATGAATACTGACTTTGTCTGAAGGCTTTGAAAGATAACACTTCAAAAGGCTATTCAAGTTTGTGGGATGAAGAGCTCACAGTGTTCAGAATGACAAAATGAGTGCTGAAGGTAACAAGGGAAAAAACGAACCTCCACTCTGAAACCCTGCACCATAAGGGGCACAGAGGGTATCTGTGATTCTTGTAACAGAGGTACAGATCACACAAACTCTGTAAAGCATCTATATTCTTTCCCCCTCAGGTATATTTATAAGAACAACTTTGAGGCACACAGGGCTAAGGATGCAGTGTATATTCACCTACACAGGTATCTTAAATCTCAGCTTTTACACAAAATCTTTTTGTTAACTCTTACTCAACCTGGATTGCTGAAATCCAACTTCAGTGATTTTTGTCTGCAAAATCCAAGTCACAAAGCATTTTAAAATGAAAAATAAATGAAAATACACCTATTCCCTAAGTTCAACTTTTCTTGAAGTCTGATAAACTAATTCGACTACACTAAATACATCCTAGTCTGTACCTATGATCTCTTTTATAAATAAGACAGTGAGAAAGTTTCCTATCTTGAGAACTGAAAATGTCTAGGCAAAATACATATTTATAGTCATGTGCCATAACCATACAGCATGGCTGATGATCATCTTTATATAGTTTAAATTAATTTTCTATCTGAACACAGGAAGCAAACAAGATTCTTGGACTTGATTGAGCCTCTTATGTCTAAAGAGTTGGTGTAAAACCTAACATATAAAATTGAAATCTTAGAACATTCCTCATATATGATGATTTTTTGTGGATTTGCAGACTTGCCTTGCAGACACAATTAAGGAAGAAATGTAGGTGTATCAACTAACCCGAACACATACAGTAAGTCACACAGTATTCATCCTAAACTAACTTGAATTTTGTAAGTAAGATGAAGAGCTCTTTTTCCATTACTAGCTCATTCTGGCCAGGTGGGCCAAATAATTCAAGCCCATTGTTCAAATAAACTAACCCAATTTATGAACAATAAATCTGGCACAGGCACAAGAGCATGTTTTTCTTCTGTAAAGAAGTTTTCTGAAAATTTAGTTTGTCATCTTCATTCAGGAAGTTCTAACATTCACAGGAGATAACATGTAAGAACAAAAGCTACAATGCAGACCTGCAACCTGGCTTCTGCAGCATCTCTCACAGCAGAAGGAAGGCACGCTGTTGTAGATAACGTAAAGAAGAATCTTTATTAGGCTACTAAATGAATGAAACTATTTTCCCTAGTCCTCCAACCTGGGAACTAACCCACAAGTTTTGCTGACTAATGGAACCAAAGATTTTTCCCATGACATGGCCTGAACTTCACAGGGAAAAGGACTACACTAACTTGTACAGGGTTGGCATAAAGTCGAGAACTTTTTAATAGTTCAAGAACTACACACACAGTTGTCGCAATCTCTTCCTCTTTCACAGCAGATCAGCAACCCATCACTCCAATGACAGTACCTGAAGAGTCAATCCCTCTGATTAGCATTTGGCAATGTTTTGAAGAAGAAGGCTGGAGAATGTGTTCCTGTTAATCAGCTGTTTCTGTTCCATCAAACATCTGTGCTTTGGCTGACTCACTTTAAAATATGAATGAAACAGTTGAGCTTCTTCCTTTTAAGAAAGTAATCCTGTATTCTGTACTTGGGCTCCTCCTATAGCACTAACACAACAAATACCTCCTAATTATTAAACTAAGCGTTGTAGCTCCTTATGCCAGCAATAATCATCCTTGAACACTGACTTCCTTATAGACCAAGTTTTGCCACTGTTTAATGTAAATTCATTGTCTGGGTAAATTGATCAGACAACAAAATGAGCTGAGCTCCATGTTATTCCAAGATGAAAGGGAAGGTAGTCTCATTTCATGTGCTGATGGCCAGGAGTGAACTGCAGGACTCGCTCATCCATTTCGGCTTTAAAACTATAATAATAATGTTCAATTCTTCTACCACAATGGCTGAAAGTGGGTTCTGCATTAGCTTAGCATCAAAAGCCTTCCTGAGGTCTGTAAGGAGGTTTGCTACAGAATGCTATCTCCAAATTTCTTTCACCATGGTTCTCGGAGCATGTTGCTATTTTCTATTACAACAAGAACTGTAATTGCTTCTGCGGCCAATTATGTGTGTTCAAAGGGAGCAATAGCTGCAGGAATACATCACTTGATGTTATAACATGTTATAATTAGGTTTTCAGCCCTAATCACTGAGAAGGATAAAAACTTCCTTTGCAACTTATAAATGCCACTATCAACAAGCTATATTTAGTTACCTAAGCAATTCATGTGATTGACACTGGGTTCTTTGTGGAGCAGAATTCCATGTGTAAAGTTCATTGAAGGCTGTCAGTGAGTTAACTGAATTTTGCCCTGGAGAGCACTGCATTAACATTCACTTTTCCTTCGAGCAGCACAATTTGGCTTATCATGGCCCATCAACAGATAGCTTAACCCACTGAGGCCACAGTAAAATTCCTGTTTAAGGTCAGTCCGCTATTCCTTCGTATTTGCTTTATACCTGCCTTCACTCTAGAAAGGGAAGTGAAGAGGTCAAAGAGGGAAACCAAAATCTGTATTTTAATTATGTGAAAAAACCGAACATCTTGGTAAAATTCATCCCTGTTACTAGTAAGAACTATAACAAAACCCTGCAATTTTTACATGTTGTAAATTTGTTACAATTCAAAAGAATAAAAGCATTTCCTATGAAGTTACAAAGCTCTTCAGGGGAATTCATTTTGATTTCCACTCTCTTTGACCATGTAACAATATAAATGTAGGCAATAAATTTGTCTTGGAATAAATTCCCCAAATCTGCTGTTCTGAAAATGATCAAACAAAATGTTTCAGCTTCATCATGAGATTCTTTCAGTTTTTCTTAAGTTGACAATCTACTACAAAAGAGAGAGATTCATGAAGAAAAGCGATGCTTCAACAACTTATATTTTTCCAATTGGAAAATCACAGAAAAAGTTATACTAGCTCTGCCTAGAGGCAAGATGGGATGCGCCTGGCGGGGTGTGGGGTGGGCAGAAATCATCTTCACCAGAGGTCGGGGAAAAAACTGTTCAATGAACTCAGTCCTGCTCCACATTTTCTGTTAAATACATCATTAGTACATGTTCTATATAAGAAACTAATCAAGAAATAAAGCTGTCGGGTTTTTTTCTTTCTTGCTTTTTGTCTCCCTAAAACAAATTTAGTCATAAAGCTGTGCCAGATTACTGTCCTGCTAGAGAGAAAGTCTTTCTGGGCAGAACAAACAGCAGCAGGCACAGTCCCTGCCAGCGCTCCCCGAGTGCAGCCTGGAGGAATGGCCTGGCTGCACCCGTTGCCTTCCCACTGGCTCCTGTAAGCGAAGTGGCACCAATTAGCAGCCGCTGTGGAAATTCAGAGGCACATCTCTGAGGAACATGGCTGATGTAAAGGCCAGCTTCAAAGGAACAAGCATTTGTACCTAAAACAGAGTCACATCCAGTAATGCAACCAGGCAACAGAGTGGCAGCAGTATCTAAGCCCATTTACAGCTTCTCTATCCAGCTCTTGACACTGAAACTGTCCTAGAGAGCTAGGGACTGAACCCAGTATTGTCACTTCTGGTCTCCACTCTTCCCTGGAGAGCAACTGATCCCTGCGTGTCTCCCAGCTGACAACATACTGAGTCACACTGACATTTCTCCCTCCTTTTCCATCAGAGCAGCACGGCTTTAGGCCAGCCGTTGCCCAGAGAGCAGCAGTCATCTGCAAACTCTGCAGCAGTGCTGAAACTGGCAGCCAGGGCTTATTCAACAATTTACCTAAGATTTAAATATAACACTGCAGAAGTGGAATAACCGCGGGTGCTAAAACTTCCTCCACGGTGTACTCACCCTTTCTCTCTGTCAAACCGTGATTTGGCTACTCCATTGCAATGATCTATTTAGCTCGTCCAGCAGAATTACAACATTGCTTGATGTGAAAGGTCAGAGTGTGGTGGTTTTCTTTAAAGAGCACATTTCCCCATGCAGACACATGCACACGCAGGCAGGAGAAGCTGTAGCTTTCAACACACCATAGTTGCAAGACATCATGGTATCAGAAGCATCACTATAGAAGCAGTCAGACACTGACATTATCAGAGAACTAAGGAAGCAAATGGCCAAATAATTGCATCTTTGTTAGTGCCATTTTACTCCTTGCAGGAGTGTTGTAGGTGATAATTGACATTGTCATGATGTAAACAGCAATTGCCTCTGGGCACTAATGTGGAACATGTGCTGTTTTGAGAGATCCCCGACCTCTGTAAATGAGCAGAACAGTCTCGGCAGCAGTCGCGTCATGTATTAGTCAGCAGCTTCAGCACCGCAGCTGCTGTGATTCAGCTACAGCTGAAGGACCTGCTTCCCCTACAAGTGCAGGATAAATTCTTTTGTGGACACAACTGACTTTCAAGTCACTGCTCTTATCTCACTGGAATTGAGAGTTGTACACCAGATAAGTGTTCAAACATACTGGTCATTGGGTATCTCCACACCATGCGAGATGTGTGCTGAACTAACTACGTGACCTCCTGAGAGGGATACACTGCGTTCACACCTTAACTCTGGCATCATGTCTTCTGAGCATCCAAAACTCCTGCAGGATGTGTACATGTGTATACCCATAAAGCATGCCCAGTGCAGGATTAAGAATATACATATAAAATCCCTTCTACTGATATTAGTGTGTATAATGAATTAACATATCAAAGTGCAGCACCTAAAAATGTTGATCTTGATTCTCAAAAAATCTGTGTGTGCTTAAATTCACACAACCAGGTAAGTTCCATTAATGTAAATGCTATCTCCATAAAGCAATGTACCACAGAATAATTTAACAGGATCAGGGCCTCACTTAATTACAGTAACTCCTCAACATGCCATTTTTCCAAGTTATTTATAAAAACTTGGTCTAAAGTTCGTTAAAATTAGATTTTTTTAAAAAAGTTTTTTTCCCCCTCCTTGCACTAAGAAGCAGTGATGATTTGGGCAAAATGATCAGTGTTCTTCCACAGACACACAGAAATACTGCTATGAAAAAGTGAAATCCAAGAAATCTAGTGCAAAGAAAATAAAGAGCTGTAATAAATGTGGTGACCGAAGGAACAAAAGTCAAATAGTTTATACTGCTGTGTATTTAGGGCCAAGTCCAAAAGCTGTCATTTACATTAGACTACTTTATACATTTAAAGGGCAAGTATAAACAGAGAAAAATGTCCCTATGCAATAGGCACATGCTGTTTTAAAAGTCATTCTTAACGCAAAAGCACAAAATAGGAAATCACTGCCAGTTAGAAGTATAGTAAGCGAAAAAAGAATTCTTAGAGAAATGAAGTACCTAGCTACTCTTACTAAAGCCCTGCATTCACTTTTAATTTGAGCATTCAAGCTCCTGTCAGAAGGCTACTCCTAAAAAGCAAATATTAAGCCTGCATGTTCAAGTATTTTTTATTTTATGAAGTGCCCGTTCAATAATTATGCTTGTGCCAAAGTGAAAATTAACCAAGTTGTCTGACGTTCTAATGTATTTTTCTGGCAGCGAAATGTTTTTTATTGTTCTCTCTTCATTGTACATCAATGACTAGTAAAGACAATTAGTATATAAGATAAAGGATTCCCCATAGTACTTAGAGGTAAAAAGGATCACAGTCTGACTTGTGAGTAAATGACTGAAGCTCTGAGTTTCTTGCATGGTCACAGAATGAGAGTCCAGTCCCCACAGCATGGTTTTCCTGCAGATCAAGTACAGCAGCCACAGCAGTACACTTCCTCCCACATAGATATGCCAGCGGACCTTTACATTGCTCTGTTCGAGGCTCTTGCCTCGAAGGAAAGCTGACTTCCAGGGTCAATTGGCTTCATTTATTAATTCCATTCTCTTCTGAGGCTTTCTGTAATTTCTAACTGCTGGGATTGCTTTTGTGATGGAAACAGTCAAAGGGTGAAGTGTAACCACAAAAATTTCTATGACACAACTGTACTGAACTGTCAGATATTTTCTTAGTATTGCCAAGCTCTTTAAAATGCGAAGAAGTGGCCCTGAGTGGAAAGGATTGTTAGATTACTAACACACGATACTATTTAGTTGCTTTCCAAAACTATGCTGACAGAAGGTACTCTTCTACATACCTTGCAGAAGGTACTCTACTACAAACAATCATTCAAATGTCTTCTGTCCAGCAGTAAAAAGTCCACCAATAGCATCTGAAAGGTTTAAACAGAGTTGAAGAACTATGTCCATGGTCGTTACTACTTGCCGCAGACCAATAAAAACAATTAGGAACTTCAGATGAGAATGAGAGTCTGCAAGTGATGACAAAGCTTCAACTAGCAACTCACGCGCTAAAACGAGACACTTAACTGCGATCTCTCTAAGTATTAGCAGGTGAGAGCCAACAAGAAGCTTGTACAGCAAACTACTCTAGATAAATAATAGAAAATAAGATTTCTAGTGGGAACTCTCAGGCAACCTCAAAGGGTGACATTACCTACGCTGAATATAATATCATGGTTGAAAGTCTCAATGCTGAAAATCCCTGTTACAAGCACAGAAAAAACAGTAACCTAACCACAAAACTGAACTATGACTAAATACCTGCAATACAGAATAGGCTAAGAAAGCCACCAAAAGAACTAACAAATATTAAAAAATAAGTAAATAATGGCAGCTTTTTAAAACTGAAAGATGTTACTGGTAGCTGTTTCATTATTTAGAAAACAAGCTAGTCTAAAAACCAGCTGGTTTATCATCTAATGCAAAGATAAAAATCATTGCTCTGGGAGAAGCAAAGTTTACTGTGCTACATTTCTGCAACTCTTTTGCTTCAATCATCCTCCATTTGAATATCAGATGATCTAACAAATTCAGTTTCACTTGGTTTCTGCTTGTTTGTAAAAAGTAAAACAGCCAGGCATTACAGCATCAACAGTGTATGCGGCTGTTCAAAAATTTCCTTTAGGGAAAGTTTATTATACATACTGATTTTAGTCTAGAAAACAAGACATACAGGAGAGAGCAACATAGTTTAGAAATTTTGTTCAGCCTCGCATCATAGATGATTTAATGATCCAAGATTGTTATCAAAGTTAAGATGGCTTAACTTCATTTAGCTTTGCAGAGAAAACCACAACTCCAACACTGTCCATGTAAAGGCAATGAGAGTGGAATTATTAGGTTTAAGTACTGCGGCATAGAAAATGAGGTTAAGTAGAGTCATTAGGAAAAAAGGTTGTGTCTACATAGTAGGGTTCACACTCATTTGTAGAGCTAAGTCTGATTGTTAGCTTTCAAACACTGGTTAAGTATGAACTATTTGTTAAAACGGAAGATCACAGAAGCAAATATAACTTACAAATTTAAACTGAAAAGAACTAGACAATACCCTAACAGATTTTATGCAAGAATTCAAAATTTTAGACATTTCTCACAAGCTGGTTGGTAGGATTTCAACAGCTAGACATCAGATGAGACACAAGAGTCACAATGCCATTCCTCCTCACTAAAGGAGTCCATATCTTCTTGTTACTACTGCCCTAATATTTCTATCCTGTTTCATTGCCTGACAGATTTATCAGAAGGGATAGAGCACGAGTAAGATATGAGCAAAGCCTTACAGGAAGGTTTAGTATGGCAAAAGCATGACAAGCTGAAGAACATGATTTAAGAGCTGTAGTGAAATAAAAAGAATATAGCAGCAAGCATGTTGTTTGTCATTGTTCTTCAGTGCACAGGAATAAAATCCCACTCTGAGCAAATGCTTTGCGTGATTTTCTTAGTGTATTTCTGGTTGTCAGTTTTGTTGTTCTCTTTGCAGGAATTCTGAAAGACGCTCTGTATAATTGAGTGTATGTTATCCCCCCACAATGCATTTGCAGCATTTTCACAGATTCACAGCAAAGGGTATTCTCTCCAGTATGCCATCACAAACACAGATTCAAATGCCTGTGTACAACATGATGTAGCAGGAGCATTTATAGCCTGATATTTTAGGAATAAGAGAAGTTTTTAGGGGAGGGAATATCTCTAATGAAACTGATATAGCTGGGGGAAAAAAATTGGGGCACAAAGGCCCTCCTACAGACAGCTGGAAAACTGAATGGTGTTTCTGGGATGCAGTCCCTACTTTACTAAGAATAAAGTATTAGGTTTGAAAAAGGTAAAATATATTTCAATCTAACTTGTTCATGCTAGAGACTTCATACAGTTGTTTACAGAGCTGGGCAAAACAGAATAACTTACTGATCACTCCTAATAATCTGGTGTTAGAAGATGAGAAAATGTGATTGTTTCCCTTTTCAAGAATTGTTTTGTGGTGTGAAGCTGACCAGTCTAACAAACACCACAGAACTTAGAAGTATGCACAGGAAACAACTTGCTTACCCAAAGACTGAGCTGAACCTGTGAAAAATCATATAGTGCTAAAAACCTGGAGCTGCAGATGTCCTAAACTTTGGGAAAGTAGTGATGTACATGTTCAGTGTCAACTCTGTGGTGGATCCAACCAGAAGTTCCAGAACTAAACAGCTGCAAAGGCAGAAAACTGGAAATAAAACTCCAGTTGCAATGCTTTTGCCCATATTTATAGGCAGTGCTGAAGTGGCCACCCATTGCCATTTGACAGTAGTGTGTCACACACGCCATAGGCATCATCACTCCTTCCTCAGAGCACTGGGAGTTATAATCCCATCAAACCAAACTCACTTCACTTTGAGTTTGATATTGCTTCTGCTTTCATCATCCTAAATCAAATGGGAATGGCAAACTGACAAGCCTTGCGAATACACACGGTAAGTCACAGCTAGAAATCTCCTTTTGAAGTTTTCAGTCTGATCATTACAGCAGGAAGCAACAGCCCTGATCATGTACAACATTTGAGCAACCCCGTCCATGTCCATGGGTGCTCTGAAAAGCATACTGACATGTTTCCCTTGTTTACTAACATGCATTTATACAACAAGAAACTTGCCCTCACTGTCCTGCTCTTTGCCTATGCAGTGATGCCACAGTTTCACAAGCACAGGCCCAGCTCAACAGCCTCTACCTCCCATTCTAGCAGCAGCACAAGAATTCTTTGGCAGGGTTTAATCAAGCTGTGGTAGGGCAGCTTGCACCAGGACAAGATAGTCAGTCACAACAGTGCATCAGTCAGCCAGTGGCCACAAGTTGCTATTGTCTCTAGACTTGATTCTTAATGAGAACAAAGCCACCAACACTTTAAAAGCAAATGAGAGAATGTGGTCATTAAATGAAAAATGTAAACCCGCTTGGTTTCTTCTTCTTTTGCTACATTAGAGTACCTCCAAGATAATATTGAATAAAAAATTACTATAAAGAAAAATAATTACTTTTTGAGTCTTCTTTTTCGTTGGGGAACTTTTTTCAAACTTCTATTAAAAAAAACCTAAAAAACACCCAACATCAGCATTCCTTGTCCTAGTCTCATCAACATTCCTTATACAGGCAAACCCATCCCTGGCACCTTCAGCAAAGAAAGCCAGTCAAGAATACCCCTCCTAGCTCTAACTTTCCATGTAAGGAGTGTAGCTTCCACTACGAATATCTCTGATTTTTTGCTCAACCTTCCAGATTTCTTGGCAAAACTCAGTCATTGCCTAGCTCTCCTGAGCTTACTGGAGTTAACCTAAGTCCAAATGTGGCTCTGTTAGACACTGATTTCTCTCTGCAATCTTTTCTAGGTGTGTACTCCATCTGTTCCAGGAACAGCTGAAAACAATGGAACTACCAAATAATATATTGAAAACAAATGTCAAATGTGAAAGAAATCCAGGCAGAATAATTAGAATTACATGAATTAATATTCTAGGAAGACTAATAAAGTGATTAGAATATTAAAAGGATGAAAGATGTAAGAAAGAAAAAGCTTTGACATGTCCATCTGTCTCTTGAGTCTGTATCAGGTAGTTATGATAATTATAGCACTAGCTGGCCGCTGTCGGTAACATGTACAGGAACACCTGGAACTCATGGGACTACCTGCATCCAAACCCTTGTACTTCAAGAATGACTTAGCAACATGCACTGATACTGGTAAATACTCATTCTTTGCAGTATCTGCTGTAAAATAAAAGTGTACATCAGAAAAAGCCCTTTTAGATTCGTTGCAGAATTGATCTCTTTAATGATTCTGCTACACAGGTCTCATTGATCAGCTCTGTTAACAAGACCTACTGACATTTTGTAGAACCACCACAAAACCAACAGAAGAATTATAAATCCTGAGATCTTCAGTAAGGGGCTTGCTTATGCTAAGCTATGTGGCCATAAAGAATGAGATGCAGTGGTAAGGAGAAAGCATATTCAACAAAGGGCTTGCAGAGCAGGTCAGGTCTGAATACCTATGTTATGCTACCTGTCAGCACTTATCAAGTCCTTCCTTACATTAAAACAGCATTCATGCTCCTGGGAATTACAGCTGTCCCAGACTGGAGAGGAGGAGGAGGAAAAAAAAGTGCTATGTACTACTGCATACTCTAGAGTGTTTTGCAAACACATGCAATGCACATACACTCTTCTATTTATATGAGGTCTTAACAAAAGTCAGCAGCTCGAACTAATCCAACTCCCACCATCCAAGTTTTAAGAGGATTCTCCAGGAACTATACAGTCTTATTATTCTACTAATAAAGTATAATAAGGCATCTTAGACTAAAGATAGAAAGGGGGGAAAGCAAGGTTGTTTTATTTAAATTCACTCTCATCGAACTCCTCCAGCAAAAGTGCTGATTATCTAATACTGTACAGTCTTCTGTTTTAGGTTACACGCTAATGAACTTAAAATCTGAGTACAGCACTGCTATTGGCATAAACTCATCTCATTACATTGCAAATAGCACAACTGCTCATGCCATCACGTGCTTGCCATCTGAGGAAACACATTGAGTATTACGTACCACATGTCAGATTTAGCTACTGTGTTAGTTGCTAGCAACCAAAATCTCATGCAATACGATAGTTGCCAAGGTAACTACTCTTCCAGAGGGAAGATGAAATCTGACAATTTTCTGTGTGCACTGTCATCTAACAGAACAGCTGCCCTATGTAATTTAGGCACCCCATAAATCTGAGTGGATCTCAATGCATTTCTATCCTCAGCTAAAACATACCTGTCTGAGGGCTGCTCAGGGAAAGGCCCGCTCTGTACAGATTTGAGAATTCTGGAGTATTGGCATCATGCAACCTCAGCTGTAACAGGGCTCCCTCTACCCACATGAACATCACGTTCTTCCAGCCTGCAGAGTGGAAACAAACATTACCTTGGAGGGGCCAATACAATTGTCTCTATGACATTTTGAGTAGCTGCAGGGCAACATAAGTTCTTCTTGACAGGGTAATTTTTCAGTTATAATGCACCTGGAACTGCTAAAATTTGCACAAAATTATGTAACCCACCACTGTATTTTCTGTAAAGAATACAGCAGAGGATCTAATAATATTTAGGTGTCTGAGGAGCAGGGTCCTTCATGCACTGACAGTAAAAATCTTCCAAAGACAACAGGCAAAGCAGTGAATACAAGGGATGTAACACAGTTTGACAACCTCAGAGAATCATTCAGGACTTCTTCCCTTCTTACATATGGACTTGTTGTGCTGAACTACCCCGCATAAACAATGCCTCAGTTATCTGACGGAAACAAAGGCAGCTCCATTAGCTTATGTCAAAAGGCATCTCAGCCGAGCAAAGCGATTGAATGCAAGTTTATTAGTGCAGATGTGTTTTCAAACCAGGGGCGTGAAAAAGGGCTGTCAAAGTTGAAGTGCATAATCCACAAACTATATTTAAATCAAAATCTTCAAATTTTTAATTGGGCATATGTACCATGAAATCAAACACAGGTCTTGAGTGCATGAATACTTTCACAATAGCCACAAGGGTTTATGCACTGAAATTAAGCCTTACTTGGGCTCTAAATTGCATAACATCATCTGCTTGCAAGGGAGATGATGTGACTGTTGATGTAAAAATACTGGGTTTGCAAATTATTATACTAGCTTCATGACATCTGCTTGAAAAAATCTGGCTTTGCTCAATGGGTTTCTTTCTCTTAACCATTGACAATTTGGTGCAAGAGAGATTAAAGATATAATTAACACAGGCTGTTCCATACTAAGAGTCAGACACATGATATACAGAGGCACACTGAAAATTTACACAAGGCTTGAGAATTCATACATAAACATGTGTTTAAATACATATGTAAAGTGTACTCCTGTACTTCCACAGCTACCATGTTGTTTGGTTTTCCTAATCCAACTCTCCTTCCCTTACACTCACACATAGAAAAGAACCAACCAACACTAGGTTTCCACCAAAACTATCCTTAATGCATAAATCACCTTTTGTTCTAAGCCCATTATCATGATGACTCTTGTGGACCAGAAGTACTGCATCTTAACAGAGCAAGTGGAATAGAAGGATCGGTCAAAAAGGCAAAATTTAAAGCAATCAAATAATGTCAAGGAAAAAAAGAAAAAACAAATCCTAGTATCCCAGTAGAAAGTTAGAAAAAGCTTAAAATCCAACATATACTACACTTCTAAAGCTTCACAAATCATAATGGAGGCTACTAAATGCTTCCTTGACATCTGTGAAGTTAATGAATGTTTTTAGCCAAACAATCTAATCCACGTTTTCATAAGTGAAAATGTGGCAAGCATCATCACCTGGGATGAAATTCAGCTTCAGCACAGCCTTCCTGACATCGGAGAAGAGACCCCCACAACTGAAACTCTTCTACTGTTAATCTTTAGCACTAGCAATAGCTTTACCCATAAGTAACAAAGTCTGTTGCCAATGTTTTGCATAGACTGACTGACTTGTCAGCTTTTTCATCATTCACACCTTCTCCACCTTTTCAAGGAAAGATATCCACTAGCCCACCTTCCATCTATAGCCCTTGTGGTGCAATAAACCTAAGAAATTGGTACATCTAATAAAAGCTTTAAAACTTGCTTAATAGCATGAGCCAGATCTTCACTCTTTGTGGCAGGAGTCGTCGCACAACACAGCAGCTGTAATCCTAAGGAAAATCATATTGTTTAAAAACCTACTGATTATTAAACCATTCAAGAATAAAAGTAATCTCAACTGACGAGGTAATGCCAAATCCAAGTGTCAGCGTCAAATACTTCAAATGCTTCTGCAGTTTTGTTCAGAGAATAACACAGCATGCTTACAAAGGGCAAGTAACACAAGACAATCCTTTATCCAAACTAAAAGTGCATGTGTATAATAAACATTAAAAGGGTATGCATTGATCCATATATTAATCAGATTCTTAACAATAGACCAATTTTTCTCTCTCTGGGGTGTGAAGAACAAGGTTACGAATCATAACGTGAACATTTAAAGATCACACTTGAATAACCTGATTGTGTACAACAATGATAGGATGAAAAGAAACTTAATCAAACTCTGAACTGTTAGGTTTCATCCTCTTAAATACAGTTCTGTGACATGACTCTAATAAATTATTTGGATAGAAAAAAATGTTGTTTTATCTTATTAATATTCTGAACCTTCTCTGCCCATTTTCTTCATGCTTCATCTCTTCATTTGAGTAGAAATAAACACAATTACAGAGAAGAGCATCTGGGTTTAATACAAGTTTCAATTCTTTTTTGTTACAAATCACATAAATATACTCTTTTTATTAATTTACTGCCTTATAGAGGAACTGGAGTTTTGCTACGTGTGAAAACTGTCAGCTGATCTTTAAATATTTATCTTTTAATTCCCCTGGTTGCATGTACTTGGGAATGTTTTCATAAATACATCAATAACTGTCTTGTACAGCTCATTAAGGAAGCTTTTTATCCTTTAGTGTAATAGTTCAGTTTACAGTTGCCTGTGAATCATTTTTATGGACCTCCATTAAGCATGCCCTTCAAACTGCAATTATTTGTCAAATTTTGTATATATGGAAGCAATCACCAGAGAAACCATGAAAGCTGAGAAGACGCATAAACATTTGGAACCAGTACTTGGCCCACCTCCAGCAGCGTATTCTCTCCTCTAACGCTGTATCCACAGTGTATGACATGTACTTAATGGATCCACCTATGCAAGATAGGCAGATTGTCCAAAGGGTAGGGTGGGCTCACTGGCTTACATTAACCAAGATCAGATGCCTTGAATTTTCTCCTCAGATCTGTCATCAGTCTTTCTCTGAGGACCCAGGACACCACTCTCACACTTACAGTTTTACCACTTCCCTCATGACCTTGTATACTGAAGGGGGGACCTCCACCACAGTGGAAAGCTACAGCCATTCATGTTCCTTGCCCAACTCAAAGCAAGAAACACCAGCAAGCTTCTGCTACAGAGAAAACTTACTTACAGGGATGTTGCCCTTCAACCTAACACGCCAAAGTAATTTTTACTTCCTAGAACTTAGCAAAATATAGACTTAGATATGTTTCTAGATGTCAAGTTTGTGAACTTGATTTTTTTAATTTATTTTTTTTTAAATGCCATAAGTATGCATACATGCTGAAAATTCTACAGTACTTCCTTCAAGAATTAGCTTCCTGGAAACCTTTACTAGCATCCTATTATTTTTCCCTAAATCTAGTTCTGTAATTGAGTTTTTGACAGATATTTTCATCTGCCAGGTCAATGTGAATTCAGTCAAACAGGTTAACTTACAGTGAGCTGAAAAGGATATGCAACAGGTTTAAAACTTCAGTCCACTGCATTAACAGCTGTGATTGTCTACACAAGCACTCTGTAAGAGAAGCATAAACCAAACAATAGCACCCAAGGCTACACTCAATTGATCCATCTAGTCAAGACAGATGGCAATAATGTCTAAGACTAGGGAAGGAGATGAAAATGAAGAAAGAATTGCAGTAGACTTTCTTCCAAGGGGATGGTACTCTTGCTGCCAAAACCAGGCAGCAATAGAAGCTAGTACCTTACCAGTGTCCACAGAGCACTAAACTGCAAGAACAAATTAGATTAACACAATTAATTGCTTGATTTGTGTATTCTGGCCCACTGCTGTTGAAATCTATGAAATATTTCAGTGCCAAATCTCCCCTTCTGCAAGAGCTGTGGGTCACAAGAAGTTGACATATGTTGTCTATTGTAGTTAGACTATATGCATTTCTGAACGTCAGCGTCATGAAACAAAATGCTTTTGCAACAATACAGAATGCATTTTAATATATACGGATGTGGCTGTTATACCTTCTGCCACTGTTGAGCATTACATACCACATTTCTCCTAGTATCAAATCAGCTTGCGACTGATGTTATTGGCGTGGGTCACTCGAGCCAAGCAATGCAGTGTATGTATATCAGTTCCCCATTAGACTTTTGCACTGGATCTTCGGGTAATTTTGTGTTGTTCGGGTCATAATAAATTGTCTCTAGCATGGCTGATTCCCTCAGATATTGGATACCTCTCTCCATAGTGGTCCACTGGTGTGATTGACATATAAGGTCTTCCTGAAATGGGTACCTTTCCTTCATGTTTGACAGGAGTTGCCTCCAGAGGCTGAGGGCTTGTGTCCCCTTTCCAATTGGCTTGTCAATGCCACCTTCCCTGGCAAGCCATCCCAGCTGCTTGGCTTCCCTACCTTCTAATTCCAGGCTACTAGCCCCATTGTCCCAACATCGGAGCAGCCAGGTGATAATGTGCTTACCTATATGATGGCTGAAATCTTTATCATACCATAAGCCAGTATTACAAAATGCATCAAAGCAAAAACCTTAATGCACCTCCCATGGATAATAAGCAGCAGCACAGGCACTACATACAGCGAGGTGATATACAACAGAACTTTAAAAACGAGCACCATGACTCTAAGAACTCATAAAACAACGCAGTGTCCAGAGACTATTAGACCAGTATAACAAATGCTTGTAACAAATTCGTTTTAACAAGCTCTGGTCAGGTTTGTCATCATCTCAACCCTTCGTGCCTCACGTTGGGCACCAAAATGGACTGTCATGGTTTAACCCCAGCCAGCGACTAAGCACCACGCAGCCGCTCACTCACTTCCCCCTGCCCCTACTCCAGTGGGATGGGGGAGAGAATCAGAAAAAAAAAAAAAAAGTAAAACTTGTGGGTTGAGATAAGAATGGTTTAAGATGGTAACACTAATAAAATTACAATAGTAATACTAAAAGGATTGGAATACACAAGTGATGCAGAGTGCAGTTGCTCACCACTCGCCAATATTCCAATCCTTTTAGTAGGATTACCATTAATTAGTGTTACCATTATTATTTTATTATCTCAATCCATGAGTTTTTTGTTGGTTTTTTTTCTCTGATTCTCTACCCCATCCCACTGGAGTGGGGACAGAGGGAAGAGAGTGAGCGGCTGCGTGGTGCTTAGTCGCTGGCTGGGGTTAAACCACAACAATTATAAACACCAAAGAATATTCATAATTATTTTCCACATACTGTGAAATACTAATACCATTTAATGTACAGCATGCTTACATTATTAAACTAGATACAGGACACTAATCAGCTACAAGGTAAAATACTATTAACACTTTTAGCAGTACTGGAGAACAACAGAAGACTTTCGCTCAGTTACAATGCTGAAGAGAAATAGTGATGGATGTGGTGGTTGGTGATAGCTGCATTGTGCACACACCACTGTGTACTTCCCTCATTCTGATATTACTGATTGATTTCAGTGGTCCTCATATGATCATGAAGGCAGCAATAATGTATAATAAAAGGTAAAACCTGAGAACAAAGGAAAAACCTCATTCAAAAGTACAAAGAAAACCTACCTTCTTATCTTCCAAGGAGGTTTTCTTGCTTGATCCAGTCACTATATGTGATATCTAAAAATAGTTAACTCCAAATTTTTTACTATTTTTAATTCTTGCTAAATAGGTCATGTCTGAAAGACTATTGACATGTTTTCAAACACTTTGACAACCAGTGCTGCCACAGTTCAGATTATTTAAAATACATTTGCTTGTCACACTTGAGTGGGTAGAGAAAGGGACTTCATATTGTAACACATCTCCAACTCTCCCTATCTGTACCAGTGGTCTGTTTTTTCTTGAATACTGTAACAATTTTCCTAATTACCATGTGCTTTGAGGTAACATGGAGAAGTGATGCCATTACTAACAGCTGCTGTCAGTAGAAGATTTTTCCATAGCATGAAGAGGAGCTTTTCATCTCGGGAAGCATTAAAAGCTCTTGTCTAGGTTCCAAAATTCCAGCAGCATTTCAAAGCACAGCAATGCAACTTTCATGGCAACAACTCTGCACCCTTAACTCTGTAGCCTTGTACCGCAGGAGACAGGGATCTCTCAAACTTAGAAACAGAGCAATGACCCAGCATAGCAACAGCGCATATCCAGAGATCCTGATGAAAGCAGCAAGCAGTATCATCAAGTGTTGCAGCCCTCTTAAGTTGGGTGATCATGTAGATTCTCAAGCAGTCACTAACAGCACATTGGCAAAGTCCACAGAGCCACTGAGCACATCTGGAAAAATATTCAAAACTCAGTAGCCCAGCAATGCATTGAGACTGAGACCTAGTAGCAATTTTTAGTAAAGCTAAATATACAGGCATGTGCACTTGTGTAAGAAAATGGTTTATGTCTCTTGCTCAAGTGTTTTCTGCAGTGAACTTATACTTGTAACTTGAGATTCTTCTCCACATCATTTACACTTTGTCCAGCTCTGGTTGGAATTTCGTCTCTAGGACAGATGTTAGCCTTTACATGCAAGGGGGGCAGGGGGGCAGAAAAAAAGGGAAAAAAACCATCAATCACTAGCATAATTTAATCTCCCATAAATTTCTTTGTTAGAAGTCAAATTCACATTCAAAGCTGCCTGCAAATTTGAAGCATGTATTATTTATTAGTCTTACATAGTTGAATAATGATCTTTTTGATACAGAGTAGTGCTTACAGAAGGTTCACAGCATAAAGGAGGAAAAACTCCTCCCGAAGTTGCATATTCCCACCATTAATTTCATTATGTAAGAGACAGGATGACAGTAGTGTTGTTCTGCACTACAAACCCATGCATATGCAGACATCCTGGGAACTATTCCCCTGTATGTAGAAGCCTGGTATTCACCTAGAAATAGGCTAAGAATAAACCTACAGCCTGGGTGCTTAGCTATGAATTTCCAGCAAGCAGTCACAATGGTTACAGTTGAAGAGTAGACAGCACCTCCAAGATAACTACTGCCTGCAAGGTTTGGCCTTGGTCTAAGCAACACTGTTCTTCCTAGCTTGCCATCATTAATGCCCATGGAGCAATGTACAAGGTGACACCAGTAGAAAAGTCTTGTCCAAAGCTGCTTTTACAGAATAAGACTCAAGGTCCCAGTAACTTAGTGATTTGAACCACAGCATATCTGGACAGTGTGAATCTTGATCATTTCCACAGGGAATGTGTCACAGTAACCTTCCTGCTTAACAAGTCTCTACCACCTCTCTTACAATAAAGTTCCTTTTCCAGCTGATTTTTCTTTTTAACAGACCGCTGTTGTGTCTTTCTGAAGCTCTTTTAT
>JANZLQ010000037.1:6170402-6203358 GCA_026212715.1 Elanus axillaris | reverse complement strand
GGTGGGGGTGGGGGGTGTAATGCTTTGGTTGTATATCAAGTTGCTGGCAAGATTACTCAAAATATATGTAGACTATGTGCTGTGGCAATTATTACAGTGGCAAACTATGTAACACGTAAGAAACCTCTGAAGTAAATAGTCTCCAGAAACAGATGTGGCCTTCTATATCTGAAGCTACATGACAAAAACAAGAGCCACCCTGTGTGCAGCTTTTCCTTGCATTGAATTTCTGGTCACAAAAATTACTCAAAAATCACAAACAAGCTCCTCCAGGCCCATACCAATTTCCAATTTCCTGTGAAGCAGGAACCAGACAGTGCTCCACGCCACAGTAATTCATGTGATGTTACTGATGCTTCCTCAAGGATGTCAAACACGGCTTGCAAGGTCCTGCACACCCTCAACTGGGTTCAACATGTCAAGCACCTTGGAGGATGGCAGCCACAGGCCCAAGGCTGTAAATTTCTTCAGTGTTTCAAGACTGAAGGGTGTGTTTGCTCTCTATGTTCAAATATTACACTGAAGTTCAATTACCTATACATATTATCTAAAGCAACAGAGCATTTAACCCAGCAGTTATTGCATATCAGCTAAAGGGATGTGCTTTCTTCTAGACTAGTTAAGAGAAAAAAAAGTACCTCTTCTTTTTATTCATGTGCTACAGAGGATGTGTTCCAGGGACTTCATATACCAGTGTTGCTATGAAATAAGTTGCTGCACAGGCAAGCAAGTAGAATCGATGGCACTTGTGTACAGCTTCTACATTATTTTCCACAACTATCAAAAAATGCTATGTCATATACAAAGACTTGTTCTCTATTGCTTAATTCATCACTTCCATGGCCACAATTCCCTGCATAGCAGGTGACACTATATAAAGCAGCCTATCACACGCTCCCCTTAAATCAGCAGCAGGGTAGTTCTGTTTTGTTTCAGTAAAATTATGAACGTTAAATGATCCTTTTTATATCTTTTTCTTCAACAGCTGCACTGCATCTGAGAAACCTTTTATTCCTCACCCTGTGTAAAATGATTAATGCACTTGCTATGCTATAAAGAATTGTAGTGAAAACTACAGGTTGCAGTGGTATAAACACTTACTAGCTTCTTGCAGCTTTAAATTCAGTGAAATCTAATCACAGTTCCACCACACAGAAACCAGTTGACTGGTAGTATGATCTACCTGGCAGTTTCAGGTAACACCAACCAAAACTATTTATTATCAGGATCTGCAAGTTCAATGTGAAACCATTATTGCAAAGTTTTCATCTTTCTCTGAAGACCAAAGAACTGACAAATGGCTGTAAAAGCTGTAAAACACTGCAAGTTAAACTGAACCTTTGAAGCAGGGATATACAGTAAAAAACAGGAACAAATTCAAGGCCATAGATATAATCAGATAAAAAATTCTGTTTCATGTTAACTTGGACAGAAACCAAACAAAAGAAAACAAAGCAGCTGTTAGACACAGCTTCATATTTCTCCAAGATTAACTAGACTTTGGGTTCTTTTGACAAAGCATTCTGCTGCAAACTTAAGTCTTTTTTTTTATTTTGCCTGGAAAATATATAACATCAGCCACACTATGCAAATTTAAGGTTTCTACACAATGTGCTGTAGGAGAAATTTTATATCTCATTTACCATCCCCTTATATCTGTGATTCCTCCACTTTGCAATTTCAGCAATCAATTAATGCTCACTTGAAATGTGACTGGTTTTTAAAACAGCCAAGTAACACCTCTTCTATGGAACAAAGCAACGTGGTTTTAATTCAGTGTAGATTTGGCTTCTTGACAATTTGCTCCTTTTGAATAAGCAGAAAAATAAATTAGTCATGTGCAGTGCTTTGGAAGCAGAAATGCTCGTTCTAAAGCTGAGAGCCATTAATAAGCATTCTCAGTCTTACAAATGAATAATTGTAGGGAACCCAAACGCTGACGTGAATTGACAGTATAAATTTAAACACATAATTTAGTCAACAAATTTACTAGAATGTAGGACACAACAAATTCAAACAAAAATAGATATTAGAAAACGCATTTTGAATTGGTGTCAAACTTTTCATCTAGCTTTCCATATTTTCCCTATAACATGGATCAAATTAATCCTTCGTGTTTCTTTCAAAGCCAAGCTATACTCTTCACTTGAGGCATTTCAGGTTTCCAGTGGTGTGACAAAAGTCTCTCCCTGCTTTGTGGACTTTAACAAAGTTACCCCAGAAATGAATTTGCTGTATTACATTTTAGCATTAGAAATACACACAGTGTAGAAAACAAACATTAATAATGAGATTTAATATCAATATTCTACTCCACAATATTTTTTATGGACTATGAATTTTTCCTACCTAATCACGCTGTTTCAGCTGAGTTTGTTCTTTATTTACAAAATTCAGATGATCCAAAACCAGGTGAAACAATCCACACATTCACCTACTTTATAATGCTGTCGGACATAACCTAATTAGATGCTTTGTAAACATCTTATCCATCCTCCTGTCAATACAACATTGCTCCTAGAAAACTATTGCTACTGCTTCTTGCCAGTAATTTCTCATGTGTCAGCAATGTGTCTTTTGAGACCAGCTTTTTATCTAAATAATCAAGTTGTTAAAGTTTTTCCCCTATAATTGATTTAATCTTTCCTTTCCTCCCAATTTATCTGTTTCTCCTCATTGTGCTTCTTTATGTCTTCCTAACTACAGGAGAGAATGACAGAAGGCTGTTCTGAGCTGAGCTCACACTTAAGCTATTCCTACTCAAGTCGTGCCAAGTTCGCAACTTCACAAATTTCCCAGTAGTCTAAAACAGTTCTGATAGGCCTAGGTTTGCTCATCTTATTCATAAAGCATTTCAAACCCCACTCTGAAAGTGATTATTTCCTTTTGAAAGCGGCACTATCTCATGTTAACAATAAAGTCCAGCTACCAGTGGCTGAATCTTAAATGAGTAAGGTAACGAGTACTGTCTTCTAATGCCCCCCTGCACATTTTGACAAGGACTTGCATTTTAATTTACAGTAATCTGACAGTGTACACATAAATGAATTGTATTAAAGTAAGCAAAATGAAACCTTAGTAATGAGACTTTATTTTCTGTTTTGGCATTTAAAAAGTTCTTGTAGAGGTATGAAGAGAAACCTACCAGTTTTTGTGAAAATTACCGATAAAAGGATCTACTGCACTGACGAGCCTTTGTAGCATGGAAGATTGGTATGTTTACCATTTTTGAGAAAAGTTGGTATGTGTTTCCACCTCACTCCACTTCCACTTTACTTGCAGATTCAAATAACAGAGTTTCCTATGGAGAAGACTGCCCTGGTATTTTCCCAGCTGGTAGGTCACAAAGCGCAGGCTCCTCTCTTTGCTCCTAGTGCTAAATTTCATTAAGACAGGCAGTGTATTATTAACTGTACAGCACAAATGGTGGAGGTGCTGCAGGGATGCTACAAGATCTTGCAAGAGAAGGAAAGTGCTCCAAAGAACAATCCTGGTTACCAGTGGCCACTTCCCTGTGTCTAAACAGTAGGAAAGGCAGTGCAATACTATATTCTGTGTCACCTCATTATTTCTGGGTTGTAAGTGGTAGGCAACGAGACCACTAAACAAACTTTCCATTTGCTATTCATACTGTGGTAAACCAAAGCCTAAATATACCAGCCACCATTAAACAGCTTGACACTGGCTCTCTTGGTGACTTCAGTTACCATGGCATCTCTTTACATATTACCACCATTCTATTAGATCTACTGCAGAGTGGTGAATACTGGGTTTTGAGCTTTTTACACGCGACATTTGAGCCTAAATTTACAAACTTACTAGAGTTTTTGGCTGTCCAAGTGACAACACTAAAAGTGAAACTCAGCTTCAAATTGCTGAGTACACATCATCTTCAGATCGCTTACCTAAACTGCTGGGTTAAGAAGTCAAAAAACAAAAAGCCTGCAGAGCTGCCAGTCACCTGAACTGACTGACAGCTAAGAAGGAAACAAACACTGAATCAATTCAAATGCTCCAATACCTAAAATAAGTTAACCCCTAACATAATGATTAATGAATAATGAAAGCTTAGAAAAATTACATCGAAATAGACATAATGTAAAGGATGACTAAAGAATGAAAAGGTATGAGTATTTAACAGTTCTCTAAATGGGAGACTTGCAAATCTAACCAAAAAGAGTGTGACCAATTCTAATTTTAGACATTCATATTTTCAGTCTCTTTAATAGTTCATTTTCACTCTCACATGCGGATGCTGTACATGTTTAATAATCCTTATATTTTTAGTAATTCATAGCAACAAACAATCTTATAGAAATACAACCAGAGCAGGAATTTAAAGTCACATCCATGCAATAGGAAAATGCCATACAACAAATTATCTCAGCCTGTGCCTGACATAGTTAGTCTGACATTAGGATTCCATGAATTACAGCTTTTGTTCAATTAATATATTCCTGAACCTCACCTTAAATTTCTTAGCTGTCATTTAACAAAATTTCAGTGTTGTTTCCTGAAAAAAAAAAAAAAATTTGAGATCTCCATGCAGTACCTGGGTCTGGTTAAAAATTAAACACAATTCAGAAGTTCCTAAACATACTACAAGCAATGTTCTGTACATCCCCACAACTTAGTGAATCAATAGGCCTGTCTAGGACTCATTTAGAGAGTAACTGTCATGGGTGGCTGATTGGCCAGTGGTTAAAACTGAATTTTGGCTTGTTACAATTCAGAGCACATTCTATTTACTTCATATTAAAAGATGGATTACATTTTCCAAACTATCTCATATAACCTTCTTGCCACATGTCATAGCAGTAATAAGGCCAGATTAATGCTGACTAGGGGCTCTGCTTTAAAAAAATAAGGTTTTGACACACAAAAAAATAATCCTGTGTGTTTGTATTGCTTAGCGGCTATCACAACCCCCAATCATCTCCACAGGTATGAGGGTTCAGGTTCTTTTGCTTTACTTTTTTGCTTTTCCCTCAGGAATGAGAAAAAAACCCTGCCTCTGTGTGGCCAAGTACATAATTGTATATTCACAAGACAGAAAACGGATGGCTACACCACAGTTAGTCACTAGCTGCCAAGATGATTAAAACCAAACCAGACTCCTGCTTGGGAGGCTGCCATTGTTCAGAAACTCCAAGTAACCTGGCGGTCCCGTTGGACATCTGAATGTGGCACAGTGCCTCTGTCATTTTGCCCCAGTTAAGCAAAGCTGGTCCTCCCCTTGACACACTACCTCACCTAGTCACAGGGAAGGTATCCCCTAAAGCTCCCAAACACTGGCAATCAAGGGCTGCTGCAAAACACCTACAGCTGGACACCAGGACGTGTCAGCTCATAGGGCTCAGAAATCCCCACAGAGAAATGGCAAACAAGGCAAGACATCCTGAGACAGTCCTGTGCTCTTTCCTGACAATGTATAGATCAGAGCCCTGCTGCTGAAATTAAAAGACTTGCAACTTCCATTACTCTGTTTTGC
Organism: Elanus axillaris; assembly: GCA_026212715.1. NCBI lineage: Eukaryota > Metazoa > Chordata > Aves > Accipitriformes > Accipitridae > Elanus > Elanus axillaris. The sequence continues at coordinate 6,197,867 of JANZLQ010000037.1, read as the reverse complement.
ACAATTCAACTACATAGCAGTCGCATTTTCTACTATATCCATAGTGTCCTTTTTTTGTTCCTCCCCTTTTTTTCATCTTTTCTCCAAGAAAGCAAGCTGAAGCCACAAAGCAAAGCAGAGGCAGGAAGAACCTCAAAACTCACTCCATCCTCAACTGCAATCCTCAGAGAGCCCTGGGTTGAAGCACTGGTGAATGGGAACATCTCGGGCAGGGGTATGTACATGCACATATACACACAGCAGTTTAAACAAATGACTCAATACAGTCATGATGCAAACTCAGCTCAGTCATAGGCTACAGCTGAACTGATTGTTCAAAATAGAAACTTCAGCTTCCTGGAGTTTCTTTTGCATTCCAACTCTCACACTGATAAAAGAACAGATATGCCTTTCTGGACTTGAATGACCCACATATTTTAAAAAGTATGACCACACAAAAAACCTTTTCTGTGTGCCCTTCCAGCAACACAGAAGCTTGTATGTGAACAACTGCTAAACAGTGGCTTAGCCGAAAACCCCAGTAGGCAGAGTTCTTTCCAGTACATTTTCTTTATGTTCTCTTAGCACTAGCTAAAGAATATTAATATTTTTAAGCCAAGAAAAATGGGGTCTGGGTAGGCATTTTACTATGAGATCAAACATTAACCAGATATAATCCTACAGCTTCAGAACATTAACCTCTTTGCATCAGCTACGCAAGCAGCAAACACATGTAGCTGTAATCCATGCCTTACACCTCACATCTAAACTGCCAAGGTTAATCTGTTGTCAGCCTCTCACATTGGACATATTCTAGCTGAAATACTTCCTGAAAGCATAAGAAAAATTCTGCAGAAATCTGAACTCCATATATTGCTGGATCTGATTTTGCAATCATGTCTTCAAAATTCATCTTTTACAAAATGACAAACACTATAAAAAGGACTTAGTAATGAGCAGTACTAACCAACTGGAGGAACTTAGAGCAAGTCACCTGCCTCATTCTAATGAACTACTTAGCAATTTTTTTACCAAAAACATAGTTGAACCTCTACAAAAAATAATAAAATAAAATAAAATATAACCAAGACCCTCAACTCCTTTAAATTCATAAGTGAACAAAACCCTGGGAAAAACTGTATATCTCTTGTCCAAAAAACACTGAAAAAAAATTAAGTGTTAAAAGTGAATACTTAACATCAGAGAAAATACACAAAATTCTCCCTTTAACTTATGCTGCAGACCATAGAAGTATGGACAGAATATTTTAATACTTAAATAAAATAAAAAGCCTGGATTTCTCCCTCCAAATTCCATCCTGCATTTCCATCCAGCCTGCAGTCAGTGTTCTACTCATATCATATTATTAAATTATGACCCCAGCTATTCACAAAGCCAGAAAATCAGTAGGATTTATATGGCCTCAAACACTCCAAAAGACATTATTAACAATTTGATGCTGATTGCTGTTGGACACCTTGAAAATTAACTCTCACGGGCATCAGTCTCTCTGAACTAATTTCAGTAGCTACTGACTCACTCTCTCTCTCTCAGAGACTAATGTCTCTGACTTTATTTTCCTGGTGATAAGGAAATACTTGATGCCTGACCCCGAACTGACTGAAGACTGGAAGCTCTCATTAAACTGAGTTCCCACATATGTATTTAGTCCCCTAGTCAATGACACATGGGGCTGCGATGGCAGAGATGCTTAGGAACAGGAAGGAGAGAGCTGAGGAAATACTTAACAAACACCCCTTAAAGTTGGCTCAGACAAATGTAGCAAATTTAAATTGTTTGTGCTCAGCCGTAATCGTGCTTGTAAGGCTGTTAATAGTGAAATTTAACAATTCAGATAATCTCAAACATCTCTAAAAGTATAGGAGTGCCCACAACAGAAACTTTACCAATTCCTTATCCAACCTGAGCTACAGAGCACAGTCAAAGTCCATGTAAACTGAATACAGTTCACGTTAAGTACTGACAAACTGTTTGTGAGTGGTTTCATGATATTATTTCAATTAATTTGGCTAGTAGTCATAACTCTCAATGTAAATGTTCACAAACAGAAAGAAACAAATAAAGAAGAATTTAGCTTATCCACATTATTTGTCCATGAAGTGTATTCTTGATATTTTTGGAGACACTCATCAGCATGATCAATCTTTCAGATGTTCTTTTAAGCACAGTCCTCTCCCTCCAAAACTGCAGAAAAACTTGCATTAACTCAGAAGTTGATTTTTTTTTTTTCTTTTTTTTAAACCAAGCCTTCTGTACAAATGCTTTATCTGAATGGACAGCAACTCCGATCTCCTCAGAAATGCTTTGTCAGTCCAGAAAAAAAATCTGTCCTAACGGAGGAGAGATTTTTCATTGTTGGCTATTAGAGCACTGAAAAGCTCCAAACTGTCACCAAAACCACAAAAAAGAAGCTTGCAAGTGCTACAGGCAGCACTAAAGCAAGCCAATTCTCTCAGGTTCTCCCTTTTGCATACGAAGTTCTCATCAGAACTGACAGCTGCTTCTCCTGACAAAAGATGTTTCAGACAAGTAATGAAAGTGTACATCAGAGCCCTGTATTTCCACCCATACTGTCTCACCCATACTCAGTGGCATTTTGTAGGTAACACACAACAAGGAGGGAGACTTGGGCAAGAAGAACTGTTTCCGAGATGGGAGAAAAGTTGCTGATAAATATTTTGGTTTGGCCAGGGAGAAAATGTTTCCATTTCAGGGCATTTCAGTTCATCACAACTTTTGAAGGGTCATCAGAATTCAGAGGAAATCAGATCCAGCAGAAATCAAGACTGTGCATGTCCCTTTGTGTGTGTTTGGCCTGATAAAGGTCAGCTACGAGAGGAATTAATAGCCTCGTGAAATCACACCCTTGCCTGATAGAGACAATCAAGTTGCTGGGAGCTAACAGCTGTCACCAAAGGCTTCATTACAAGTCCTTGGCTCATTGTAAAAATGCCCACAAAGAACAGGCAAGCAGTTGAAGCAAAGTCACTCCAAGTTTCCATCAAAGTTAAACGTGCTTGCAGTATATTGCAGCCATTAAAATGACTAGGTTTTGCTAGCAGTAATTACTAAGATGCCAAAAATCAAATGATGAATTAGTTCAATAGAAAGTCCAACATAGAGAAGTGAAGGGCAGATTCATCTTACGCAGCATACATGCTTACCCAGGTCATGATGTGTTTGCACAGCCTCAGCACATCTCCCCCCTGCACAAAGGCTGGTGCTGCACCTGCCCACGGTGAAGGGCACATATCCTCGCAGAAGCCGCCAGTTCACATCTTTCACAACTCTGACCAAAATTCATTCACCAAATGAAACAGAAATAAAAGCATGATCTCAATACCACATTTAGTGATTCAGTGAACCAGAAGTCAGGTCACATACTTGGTGACTGCTGAATCAATTAGCCCATTAGGAGGAATTAAGTGTGGCCAGATTTCTATTTACTGTAGGAAAGGAAAACCTGGGATTTGAAAAAAATAAACACACTACATTTACTCATTCCTCATGACTGAATATCTTTTAAGTTAATGCAACAATATACAGAATGTTCAAACACAGGGACAAACCAAATATCCTTTTACTTAAGGTTCAGTTAGTTAGACCTCACTGCATCTTGCTACTAACTTCCCTGTAGAAGTTTTTACTGAGTTTAAATTTTATGTAAGATATATTCCTTAAAAAGGAGTAAAGTTCTTAGTGCTCTTTATGGGTAAAAATCAGTGTTGATCTTTGAACTGCAATTACTCAATTTGAAAAAAACCTTGCCAGAAAAGAAGATGACTAACTTCTCTCTGTATTTGTTGGCAGGCTCAATTCACACATGTGACTTGGAGGAATCTGGGTGAGGAGGATTCAAGAATCATTTAACGGAGCAGACAGAGTTATTCTCCTTTCTCCTAACTGGCAGGGGCTCATTGGCAGCACCAGTAACAGCACTGCCACCCTCAGCTGGACACTCTGGCTAACAACTACCGAATGCTGAGTTGCAAATTATCGCTGGTAAGATAAAAGGTCAGGTACAGATCTAAAAATCAGTTCATTCTCACAGAATCTTTTGTACCTCCCTTTTTATATCCCTGGAGGATATTATCCATCATATTAGTAATACACAATGATTACATAGCACTTTTCATTAGTACATCTCAACACTCTTCACAAGAAGCAGCAAATATATTGTCCTATTTTCAAGACACAGAAAAGAAGCAATTCAAGGAGAATCAGTGGTTATTTCAGGAAAAGAATCCATGTATACCGAGTTGCAATCAAAATGCTTTTACTCCCATAGTATTTATTAAAGCGTTTCAGACAATTATCTCTGGATTTGAGCACAAAATCTTCCTTAACACATGGGCACATACCTGTATTTTTCAGCTTAAAAAAAAAAAAAAGAAAAATATGGGGAATTTTCTATGTGCTCATTAACCATATATTGTTACTGCTTTAAAATGCAGCAGTACACAAATATGAATTATATAGATATATTTCCACCTCTTAAAAAATTCAACCTCTTTTAAAGTATGTCCTACTCTCACATTGGTATTCCATTATAAAAGCGTCATGGAGGGGTCACCTCAAGACACAAAAACATTTTCAAATAACTATAAAAGCAAAAAGTGAAAACAAGGCTCCAAATGCAGATCTCCAAGAAACAGCTTGAGATATCTTCATTCAATACATACTTGTCCTGAAGATAAAATATTTGCTTTTAGAACATCTTTGATTATAAACAAAATGTACAGATTTGAGGAAAAAAAGTTTACGTCTTATTAATAATCAAATGTTAGATATTGGAATGAGAGGTTCAAGTATGCTAAACATGCCAGAGGAATAGAAATGTTTTTTATAATATTATACAAATACTAAGATTGGTGATTTCTGGGTGGTCTTGTAAACCTTTCATTAACAAACTACCAGTATAAAAGCTGAGTGCTCCTTTGACAGAACAGGTCTTACGCAAATGTTGTTTTATTTTAATTGCATAAAACTATATTTTTGCCTAACAAATCTGAATGAGTTTTCATAGATACCTGTAAAAACTATTCTTTAAAGCAACTAATACATTTCCCACCAATTGTGGAACTAGGTTTTAAGCTTGGTCCACAAATATTTAGCAGTCAGGATTATAGCCAACCATTACAACATTACACCTCCTTTCCATGGTGCCAGCAAAGTATCAACCACTCTTTCTATGGACTTAGCGTTTAGTTATGTAAGAGATGTAAAAAAAAAAACCAAAAAAAAACCAAAAAAAAAACCAAACCAAAAAAACAAAACCCAAAAAAACCAACACTACAGCACAACAAACCTCATTGATTTCGCAAGATGTGACTGCTGAGAAAAATGGCTTTCATCACACTCATAATAAATTTATCTAAAAAGTCATTTGTTTTAAGTATTGCCTCAGAAAGCTCCCTTGAGACATGCCATTTTGATGGTACTCTTTTCATTATTCAAATATAATGAAGTGATTCTGCATGGTTATGCTGGACTATAAATCACTGCTGTAAAAAAAGGCATGTTCAGCATGTTAACAAACCAAAGATCAGTTTTTGAAGAGTGTTTTATTATTGCATATGCACTTTATCTCTTGCATATACATACCAGATAGCAGCTTATACTACTTTACCAAATTCCATCATTATTAACTTTGGGAGCTGACAAAGGAGACAGACTTTAAACAGGCACTCGTATTTTGCAGTTCATGTCCAGTGCTATTGCAAACAAACAGTTTAAAACCTCCCTGCAGTCTCACACATCCACACCCAAATACTGCAGAAAGTCAGCAAAAGCAGAATATTAGCATTAGTATTTACTGCAACCAACTTCTGGTTAACAAAGTATTAAACACAAAGTAAAGGCTACATCTAATTGGCACCTTAAGAAGAAGAAAATTGAGACAACTCCGCTAATATGAAAATTGACTTTCAGAAAAAAAAGGAGTCTAAAAGGACTTGCCTTCTTTCCAAAGCTGCTGGGAATTTTGAGGTGGGTATTTTTTTAATTTATACCTAGTCTTATACCTGAGTAAGTATCAAATACTTTTCTAAGTTTACAAAATAAAACACAATGGCAATCTGTTTCACAGAGTGGATTATCCAGAGTGAAAATCATTCTAGATATATAGGATCATTTTTTTAATTTAGTCCTGGTCATGCCTCACAGGAGTTTGGAGTTTTCAATTTTTTAAGAAACACTTAACTGAAAATGAGTAGGATCCCCCTTGTCAGTACCACACAGACCACAAGAACATCAAATTACTTCAAACAGGTGAGAAACTAATTAAAATGATAACCTTCTATTATCAATGTAAGCTAGCAGAGATTTAACTTCTAGATATAGAGGGAACAACCCTTCCTGTCTGCATATGGCCCACTGCATGTTTTTTCCTATGAATTTGTTCCTGAAAAATGGTGCAGAATATTGAACAGTCTAGCCAAGCCCCCCACCAACGTCAAGTAAGTTCAATGCTGCAGTTTTACCTTGAAGCCTATGACCTCACATGAATAACAACATTTTTAGGGAGTTCATAGTAAAATTTAAAGTGGTACAAACAAACAGTATCAGTAGAGTGCAACCAAATTATAGTAAATACAATAACCTGAGTAAGGCACTGATGCAGTATACTTCACATCAAAATGAAAAAGTTAAGATCAGTAAAAGCAGATAACAAGAACGTTTCAAAGACTGCCTTCTAGTTAATATTGGCTTTCTTTTATCAATTATGCAGTTTTGCCTTACATTTTTATTGCCTTTCCTCACTATATCATATATTCATTCAGATCTTTTAAAACTGAGCCAGAAGATACAAAGAACATTACCACCACAGAAGGAGACTTAAGCTGCAATTAATACAATGTAAGATGAAGTATTTCAAGACTTCATAAATCATTTCAACTTTAAGGATACAAATCAGGAACATATGCCAAGTAAGTAATCATGGTGGAATGCCATTTAACCTAGCTGACAGGAAAACCTCAAAGATGAGTGATATTTATAGTGGAAATCAAGAAAGGTTAGTGCACCTAACTTTTACCAGACTTCCTAAAAATAAGACATTTGAAATGTGACAAACAGAAGATCTCAAGATCAGGAGATCTGCTTAAATCTTAACAGCAATTGCAGCACTGCATATAGTTGACAGTTCAAAATACAACAGGCTGAAAAGCTAAATAAAGCAGGCAATGTGAAAGCTGAGTCATGAACCAATTTGGTGTTCCCTATTGTATGAGAAACTACCAGACTCAATAAATTTTGCAAAACTCAGCAGAATGTGTCTCATCTAATACCATTGGCTTCAGTAGAGCTAAATGCTTGATTTGACCAAACTAATTCAGTTAGCTGATATGGAAGCAGCCAAATTCTGCTTACTATTTTCAGGGGCTGCACAGATGTCAGTAAGAAAAGTTACTAACTCATTCCCCATACTCCCACACAGCGGATAAGCAATACTTTTCCAATAAAACCTTTCAGGGTTTCTGTACAATACTCCAAAATATTGATGCTGTGTAAATAAGTAGGAGAGGGGGGGAGAAAAAAGAAGGAGAAAAAAAAAGAAAGAAAAAACCACCCAAAACCCAGATTCCTATTCTTAAGTGCACAGAACTAACAAAAAATACCTATGTCACTGAAGAAACCAGAAGAAGATGGGGCTGGGCATATTAGGAGATATTGTTGTCTCAGAAGACTATTGACTATATATGTTATCTTACCAGCATATCTCAACTGTTCCTCAAAATTTCAACCCTTACAGGTTTCAGCCTGGACAGAATTTCCATATCTATATTGGAAACAAAAAGACATACTCAAAAGTCCAGGAGTTGGGGAAAAGCACGGAGGAAAACCACCCAAACCAGTCTTAATGCTTTGTTTCATATCCATTTTAACTCTCATTTAGATACAATCCTTCCAATTTCTTGCTCTTTCTTAGAAAAATGATTTCAGTTTAAACATTTTTGGGAAAGGACCCATGACTTGAAAAACCAGTTTAGGAAAGTACAGAGGGTTGGGTTTTTTACCTATCTGTATCTCAGGATTAGGTGTTTCTAAAATACTGTCCTAGCAACGTGCATCTCTGGTGCTACTTCAGCAGAATTTAGGCACCCAAGTCCTCAAAGGCATTTCAGGATGACCTTTCAAGCTCATCTAAATGGCTGCAACTGGGCCAGGGAAGAACACTTCACAGAAAGTCTGAAGGTCTGGGTATGCCTTGGAAGGTTACCTGTCCCCTGATACTCATCTCCAAGTGAAGTGTGACTCAGGATGATGCCCAACATTTGCCAGTAGTCATGGCAGTGATTCAAGTACATGACGGTAAGCACACTTTTGCCCAAGAAGTGGGAGAGCTCATTTTCCACCACCCCTCAGCTGAAGAGGTGAGGACACACACATACCAGAGGATAACAGTCTGAACTATCTGCTCGTCCTTGAGCTATTTGGGATCACGGTTTCTCCATTCCGCTATGGAACCAGGACCATGGTGCCATGTATGGTACATGTACATTAGGCATGTACTTGCTGTGCACTGCATCCAGCCTGACTCCAGGTGTTATTACTCATTTGTAGCACAGCACATGGGATCACAATCAAAGCCTTCACAGATATAAGAAATACCAGTACTCCATTCTGACACAGAAACAAGTTTAGTTACAAATTTGTCTAATGCCATCTACCTATTCATATGCACCGCTTCACTCTGTTCAGTTTTACCCTTGCACTTAACATTGCCATCTATATTGAACTGCATATGATAATTTAAACCTTAAATGTTATTTACAAAATCTGCCTCATCTTATAAGGCATTGTAAGAGCAATTAAAAAAGAGAAGCAAGCGTGAAGGGCAATGTGGCGCACACATAGCTTCTGCAAAAGCTGATTGAAACATATTAATTTAGGCAAGCTTCTTATTCTAGCAGTGATCAGTCAAATTCATTCACGCTCTAAACCACTAGTCATTAACCACATCGACTACATACTAAAACAAGTGAAGATTGTTATCTAATGGAAATCACCAAGTGGGGCTTTTAGGAGCTTTATGTTTTACAGCAGTGAAATTCCATGAGCTCTGAAAGAGCTTTTTATGGCTATTAGAAATTAGCCACTAAATTGATACTTGATAAAATTTTACTTACACAAAAACATACATTGAAAAAACAGATTGTAAGTATTTTTTCTGGATAGTTGAACTATTACTGTCCATGAACTGAGAGAAAACCTTCTCAAAATCCAGAATTACAAACTTTGCTTCCATAGTTGTGGCATTATATACTGCAGAATGCCCAAAAATTTCTTCTGCAAAGCACTGACAGAAAAGAAGACATTTTTAGGATTTTTATAATGAAGTCAAATTACAATGTGTTCCAAGCCTTGGTTTACTGTTAAATTTAAGTTGGAAGAAAAAAATTAATTGTATTAGGCTCCGAGTTTCCAGGCATCAGTTTCAAACAGAAAAAATCCACATCTGACACTGCAACCAGCACACAACAAAATTATAAGGCAGGGCATGTGAATGAGGTAGAAAATACTGCTACATGTCAGGCTCTTCAACATGAAAATTGTTGGTCATTTCAACCTATTTTTTCCTTTAGAAATGTTTTCATAAAAATATATGGAAATAGCCCAGGCAACACAAAAGACAAGTCAAGGTTTCTGTTTCCAAGTACAAAAGATCAGACTATTTTATGTGTAACTCAATTTAAGGAGAAAATATAAAGAGCATCACAAAGAGCCAAAGTTGTAAAATAAAATTGTGAATCCCAATTCCATTGCTAGTTCATTTCCTTGCCTTTTTTCTTTCTTTCACATTCTTCTTCAAAAGAAAACCACAGTTAACAATTTGTTTCAGCCAGCAGAATCAGCAGAGGTAAAAAAATCAGATCTGGATCCTGATTCAACTTCTGGATTCAAACATTTGTTTGAAGACTACTTCAGACTTGCAGCAAGATACAACATTAACAGATCAACCTTATTCTGAAATCTTTCATTCAAATTCAGTGTTTCTTACTGTGCTCACTCTCCCACAAAAGATTTTACCAAATGATCAGATTTGTATTAAACTGGAATAATGTATGTGGTCAACACATTTTATTAACAAAACATACATCATCTGGATCGGGGAGTGGTGTTGACTTCAGCATATTGAGCTAGAAAAAAAGGAAAAGAAAAAGAAGTGTCATCATCTAGGATTCCTCCTACAACGACCCTCTCTCTTTTCACCAAATATTAGCAATTTCCCTTCTTCCAGCCCTTCTGATGGGGTGGAAATTGCTACCACAAAGAAGCAGTTTCATTCTACTTTATCATTCCTGGATTGTAGCTAAATTACTAAATTACTAAATGTAATTACTAAATTGTGATTTATCCCCAGTTTTCAATGGAACTGAAACTACAAGTCCAAAGGGGTAAACATGCATTGAATTTTAAAAGTGTTAATCTGGATCAGTGTGAATTTAAAATACACATTGAAATGAAGGTAATTAATGCTCCTCAGGTTTGTCAAGTTAGAAAAACTAGCAAAAGCAACATGTGCAAGGTTGCATCAAGCAAGCTGTAAACAGGCACTAAAAGAATGAGCCAAGGGGCAAAAGAGGAAACAGAGTGCTTGTAAGGGCTCCCAAAATACTTCCCCTATATCTTATTCTATCACCATTTTTAATCACTCTAACCTTTAGCCACTGTGTGCTAAAAAACAGACTCACCAGCTCAAAAGTTGCCTCTCAGGTTCAAATACTTTTCCTGTTTGCAAGTTTGCAGGGGTTTGTAAATTGGGGCAGGATCCTTTTCAGAGCTTAGTAATATAAAACCAAGTCTTTGCAGAAGATGAAGGATTTAATTGCCAGAAAGTATTCTGACATCTTTCTTTAAAAAAACAAAACAAACAAAAAACAAAAACAAAACAAAACAACAACAAAAAAAAAAAAACCACCAGGTAATGATTCAGTTATTCAATTTTAACATCACAGCTTTATACAGATCTCTGAACTGTGGTCTTTTAATAAATGAAATAGCTTTCCATATACTCCTTCAAACAAAACTCTAAACCCTTCATATTTCTCTTTTCTTGCTGAAGTTCTCTGGTATCAGTGGAATGAATAGAGCACAGGAAGTAGCCAAAGTACTGAATGGTACCTTAATGCTTATGGAAAGTGATACACATACTAATGCATAAAATAGATCTCACCTTTCACCTTTACATCCTTTAGCTGACATGTTCTGAAAGGCAGTCACACTTTAAAACCATATATAATTTAATACAAAGTCCTGGTTAAAAGGATGAGAAATATTGCACAAGTTTAGCACAAATAATGTTGAAACCGAAACAGTCTTCCCTGTTATAATACTCAACTGCAGCAATGCTGATAAAAGAACATGCTTTCAACTCCAAGAAAAAAAAACGGAAAAGGACGAAAGGGGGAGAACGGACGAAAGGGGGAGAACGGACGAAAGGGGGGGAAAAAAAAAAATAGAAGAGAGGCATGTTAAGGAGACAGGACAGACTAGGGCCAGGACCTAGATAAAGAGATGCTAGTTTTGACATTAGAAATAGAAATTATGAAGTTTTATGTAAGGAAAGAATTTCAAAATTTTTGATGGACTATACAAAGATGCAAAAAACATCTTCTATTTTGCCACAGGCTGGTTGTCTCCCATCTGCAGGTTGCAATCTGTATGATAGTCAATACAGAAGTGACCTACAGTTGCCAACTCTCCAACCAAGATGTATCAGGCTTTAACAGTATTTGAACATGAAACTTCCATTACTGGAATGCCCAGGAAAAGCAGAGCCAGCACTCCTCTGAGACAGTGCAAACTGATGTCTCATTTTGCTCTTGCTGGTCACTGCACTGCAGAAGGTATTTTTCAGACAAAGCACAACATTAAACATATCCTGATCATTCTTGGTTAAAGGCATTTCATTTCTAACACATTAAATAGGACAGTTCATTTCCTGGCTATATTCCAGTTTAAGTATTTGTATTTGGCCTTCCTGAGTTTCACCTAGTAGTTTGGATGCATTCTGACACTTCATTTTTTGGCCAGTCTGTTTCTCCCTTGCATTTGTCTGTACATCAGGCTCCATTTTACTACAGGAGTAGTTACTTTTCAGTAGCAGATGACCCAGAGCTAGTAAAGCATTTTGTCATCTTGACAAAAGAGGTTAAAGATACTGAAAAAAAGCATTTTCTAGTCTTCACATTTATCAGAATATTACAGAGGTGGGAATGTACCCAGCTTGTTTTATAGTTACACCTGCATCCATGAACAATCCTAGGTATTTCTTGCTGGGTTTATTGCATCCTTCTCTTAGTCACTTTGTACATTTTTCAAAAATCTAGAGACTCTATAGCTTTGCTGCTCACTCTTTACAATCATTCAAACATGGAACATGATTTTGAGTTTGCAGCTGAAAGATCAAAAAAGAAAAATTACTTTTTCCATATTTTACAAATCATTTGCACAAAAGATACCAGCAGTTAAACACTGAAAAATGTAAAACTCTTGCAAAACAAATAGGTCTTGCGAGATATCTTGGGACTTTTGTGTGCAAATATAACAAATATGAAACATGAATGACTAAGAACCTAAATACATGGATGAGTTTTACTAATAGATGTGGTACAGTTAACTAACAAAGCTCTGCCATAACTCCCCATGTTTGCCTTCTTACTCAAGTATGTCTCCGTTAGCCAAGGCGTACGCCATGAAAACAAAAGACCCTGCTCCTATTACACCAGAAGTAGCATCCACATAAGGTTTTATGCTGCCATAAGTCACAAAGTGGTGTTTTGACCAGAAATGTTAGCCATACTAAGAGTATATGTTTCTGCCAAAGTTTTGTTTTTTGCAAGTCAGTATTTTTCAGTTACAAACTTTTCTCGGAAAGCTCTTGAAATTGCGTTGACTTCAGATTAATATCATTTCTTCCTATTCAAGTAATGAATTATAGATTTCTGTTAGTTCAATCTGATTAGCACTCATTAAAATGAGAATTAATCCAACTGACACTTCCTCTGAGTCTAAAATCATCCTCAAGATTTTCTCAAATTTCTGTGACCATATCTTCAGTAAGGATTGAACAGCTTTCAGTCTTTAGATCAATTAGCAGTGTTTTTAAGGGATGAACTCCTGCTCATGGCATAACTGGGACACATAGTATTTCTAGTGCTTAAAGAGTTCAAAGTATTGCAGAATCCACAAAACACAACATTACAGCTGAAAAAGTAGAATGAGTTGCGAGAAAGGACCTGCTTCTCACCAGTTTCACTTACGCTGTAACAACACAGGAGCAAAGACAAATTAGGGCAGTGAAAGAACCCATCTCTGCATCCTACACCATGTGCTGGAGAAGCTCCTCAGTCATGTGCCTACTTGTTCCTCCCTGTTCCACAGCATCTTCTGCGCTTTAAAAAAAGATCTACAATCTTGGTAAAAGCATCAGCAGTATACTGTTAAATGGATTCTATGAAACATAAAATATGAGGAACATACAGCAATTTAAGCATTTCATTGACTAGAGGTGCAGAGAGAATGTCTTCTGAGTATTTCTTCAGCATCTCAGGAAAGCAAACAGCTTCCACATCCTGCCTTTTGGGAGAAGAACAGGAGATTTTAGCATGCCTTTCACTTAGTTTTCAGTGTACCTGTCTTGCATATCAAACACCACTGTAAGGAATACACAAACTTCTACCCTTAGGTATTGAATAAGGGCTAGACAGGAAACGTTCTCAACCACATTTTAAACAATAACCTACTCCATTACTTTGTCTTGGAGACTTACCAAATATTTACTGAAAGTTTCCTATTTTCCTATTAAGATACCCCTCTTTTTATTTTTTTTAACAGAAAGACACTTCCACCCAGCCAGCATAATTGAGTTTATGATACCTTAACTCAGAGGTATTTTCCCCCCACCCCTCTGTATTAGGGCTTATATGGAAACATACATACAGGCAAGCAGTAGTTCTTTCTCTATTACAGTTGCAACTCTCACCAGTTGCAACTGGAAACAAATATCAATAAGAATTTCTACGCAACTCCCAATGCTTCCTTTTCACCTTTCCTAAACTAACAAAATAAGAGCTGCTGCAAGTGTTTTTAAAATTAAAGAAACAGCAGTAGAGTATCAGCCCATGCAGCTCAACAGAAGGGCCCTTATTGCAATATTTTCTCAGTTATCCATCCAAAGTTCTCCTGTTTCTCAGATGAAGAAATATAGCAAAGTATTCTTATACATGCTTAAAGAGAAAACTCAAGTAAAAAAGTTTAATTTTTTCCCCATTCTTATCAAACAGAAGGTAACACAGCTGCCAACCACAGAATACAAAGTCAAACCAGTTGCAGCCCCTGCTGAGAGTGAAATACATGACAAATAATTGATTTTGAAGCAAAGATACACACAAGTCATACACATTAAAAATGAAAAAGCCATTTCTTATGTGTATAAAATATCCCCCAGTTCTGCAGCAGCTGGAATGCAACCTAAGTTTATTAACAAAAGAATAGCCCCTTGAGACACAGACTTGGTGAATTGATTGCTGAGTACTGTCAAAAATATTACAAGATACAATCCAGACACTAAATCTCTGCCATTAAGAGATCTTATTTAATTATTTTCTTGAATGGGGCATTTCTTGACATTTCTTGGCAAGGGAATTCACCACTGTCAAGAAGGCAACATAATTAATTGCACAGCAAGGAACATGCCCTTTCCATTATGTGTTCATCATGTGCACTCGAGATGCTGTATTACAACCTACTTGTCTTTCTCCTTTGGTTTCTCAACTGTTCTTCAGGTTTCTCTCTTCTCTTCCGTTTATTTGGAAGGTAAAAGCTGTGCAGATGACCACCTTCATATAAAATTGCTTCTACAGTAGCCTTAGCCGATCAAAAAAACGTAGAGACTTTTAGGCCACAGAGGTTATTTGTTATATCCATTTTCCAGAGAATTTCACTATCGTCTGTTGCACTAGCACAAGCAGGTTAGTCTGCAGTGAAGATCAGAGAGACAGCCATATAAAGCTGCACAAATTTGATAACTGTAGCTAAGGCACAAACCTTACATCACGACATCTTTGGTCTCGGTGCACTTAGTCCAAGGTCAGCCTTCACCCTCAACAGTTCCATCCATCAAAACTAACAGGTTGCAGATTGAATCAACTAATAAGAGGCCAGAGTGCAAGATGCAGAGTAATAGCTCTCCCACATCAAGGTTATAGCTTTTGACTTTCACTGCACAGCAGGCTAAATCTAATATTCACATGTGAGCTGCAAGAATCATTCAACAGACTTCATCATAAGAAACTCAAAAGAGTACACTGAATAACTAAGAGGTCCTCTTATCTCCTGATGTACAGTTACTGTGGTAGCAGACACATTTCTCACTAAGTCTGTATTACCCATAAATTACTCAGAAAAGTCTGAGTGAAATTAACCAAACTCTGAGTCCTCCAGACTTGCAGGGATTTTTAGAACAGGGAAATCAAGTGTTGTCTTTTATATTGTCCATTACTGTATTTTTACTATGGGTATACATGGATCACAGAATAAAACAGTGCATGAAAACAGGCATAATGATGCAAGTGAAGAAACTGCCCTTCCTTTGCAGGCAAGAGTACTGTAGCTATAATACAGTCAGAAGGCAAGCCCAAACTTAGCACAAACTTTTGAAAACAGCAGCAGACTGTTGACAACAGAAGGCAACACTTCTGATCAAATTCTGATGTCCAGCAGCTGCTTATGGCAATAAAAACCCTTAGCCAAATTCTTCTCTGGTGTAACTCGCCTGACCACAATACACAGTAACAAATTTGGCACATGATTTTCAGTTTTTTCCTAATTACAGTGCTTTGATTCAGCAGTGGGAAGTATATATACGGATATTAGGGCAAATTACATAAGCTCAGCTTCTCTCCTAAATACAGCCTGTCCATATTTGTGATACGCATGATGCAGTAGTGTTAAGTTTAGCTGTTTTGCCAAACACTTGAAATCAGTGACAGAGTACAGTGTGATCAGCAAGCACAGTTCTCACTATTTTGCTAATGCAGTACACTCAGTGCCCAAGCACAAAACCGTGAAGGAGAAAGCCAATGCAAAGCATCCCTTAGAAGACCAATTTAAGGTTAAAGGCATGCACGTAGACTTATTGAGCAGCAGTTTGCATAGTCACAATTTAAAGCTTGGTTTCCACTGACAACACTCAAGAAAACCAGCAAAACCTCTAAGGGCCATGCCTTCAGTTCTCCAGTCAGCTCTGCCCTAGGCAGCAGCTTGCAATTCACACCACAGAGCTATTGGAAGCAACAGGTTAACAGTGCCTCATCAGGAAAACTGTGCCAAAACAGGTGAGAGAAATTTACAATCAGCGAGTACCATAAACAAAAAGCAGCCTACAGTATATAGTAGCTGGGCAGCAGAAAGCAGGAATATTTTACCAAAAAAATTTTCACTTATCTTGTAACCTTCTGTGCTTGTTATTAGTGATGGTATTTATGATCTGATACAGGCATTTTTTTTCCATCCAATGGGTTATTCTCTTTTTGATGAACAAAGTGTATGAATTGTCATTTGTCACACTGCTTTCAGGTAGACAAATTATGATAATACATAAATAAAAAATTATGATTCATTGTACAAGCAAACAACAGAACAGTGTATTTTGCCTTGAAGCCTTTTCAGAATATGTATTTTAACCAGTAGCCAGTGAAACAAAAAAAAAAAAAAAAAAAAAGGACAAACTCATGATAAAGAGCACATTTAAGCAGTAGGCAATTTCAAATTTTCCCAAGAGAGAAAATTCAATCTGAAAGTACTCTGAATGATGCAGGCATGTATTCATCACCTGCTGGGTAGCTTATTGTGTCGCAGCATTTTCTGATTTCCCTCTCTACATCAGCTGTAATAAACAGCTATTACCATAAGCAAAGTCATGTTTGTAAAGCTTTAGCATTGCAAATGATCAGCTTCTAAGACAAAAAGATGTCTTTATATGGGAGAGGCAGCACAGTTAAACTGCACAGTGGGCTAGGAAGATAATTTGTTACTGCTCTACACAGTTTTGAAGACTTAGTGTTATACCCAATGAAACATCCTAATAAGTGGGAAACACTGCAGAAAAACCTGTCTTGAGCAAATCAACAGCTCTCTCCTAAACATTTGTTAAGACTCTACTGCCCCAATAAGAATCAGATTTTCACAGCAATTTCTATTTTCTTTTCTGTTCTGTAGCTTTTCACATGTGCCCCAGTGGAGATCCTCTGTGGCTCTCTACAGTGTAATGTAAATGCCCTGATATTTTGTGACTGAGACAGGCAAGCATAAGTCATGAATGGAACAGAACAGCCAGCTAGAAGTGAACCTGGGCAAGGGACAAAGAATATTCCTAAGATCTGTCCTTCATATCTCTTTTACATTGACCTTTGGGCCTTGCACTTCTTTTGGGACAGAGAGGTTTTAAAATATTGTGCAGAGAAAAAGTAGCAGGCTATCTTGAGACACAGCACACAATTTCACTGAATGCCCACTTAAAGAATACATAGTAGCAATAATCTCTGGCCTTTCTAGAGACCACATAAAATTGAAAACTATATGCAAAGTTTATCTTCGCGTAAATAGCTCTTGTGCCTGAAGCAAGGCTTAGAATGCTGACACATCTCTGAGGTGCTCTTAAAAGGCATATGCAAGAAAGTTGCATCTTCCTTCTCCTTGCCTGTTACCCATCTCCCTAGCTCCACTGACTGAATCAGTTGGCCAATTTATAAATGCCCCTTCATCTTTACAATTAATGAAGCTGGTAAGTCTGATTAACATTCCTTAAGTCCTTGTAAATATCTCTTCTTGGTGCCTATCCATCCTTAAAAACTGCTGCCTGATAAAGCCAAATTGGAAAGCCTTGTGTTTCTTTTACTTTACATGCTTCAAAGAACAGTAGAGTGGTTTATAGACTAAGCATCAATAAGTAATCAACAAACACCTTAGGAACTGCAGCTCTTTGATAGTTAAGCATCTTTAAATTACCCAAAATTAATGTTAGGCTCTGCTTTGGGGGCATTTTAGGAGAGGCTGCTAATACAGAAAACTGCATGAGTTGCTCGCAGGAGTCTCTCCAGCTCGAGGTGCAGCTGCAGCCTCTCCTGCCCTCAGCTGTAGTCTCATAAACATCTTCTGGCAAGCATCTGGAGAGATGCACTGTGATACTAAATGCAGGCTTGCACTTAACTACAAGTAGAAATTTCAAGTAGGTCACATCCAAATGAGCTGAGCTGCTGCCACCAATGCGAGCTCAGCATTTTTGAGGATGAAGTTTAGACTGTCAGTAAAACCATTCTTGTTTTAAAAGGAAGACAAATAATTAGCAGTATATTGCACTGAATGCCACATCCAAAATTTGCAATGAACACTTGAAATTTTTGTCCCAAACTCAGGAACAATTGAAATACAGGCTGCTTACATCTTTTCATTGCTACCTTACACCCCATTCCAATAGCTTTCTTCTGTACCAACAAGCCAAAATTTAGTTCCAAAATGGCAACATTATTCCAACAAGCTACATACCAGGGCCTATGTGGAAATTACAGAAAATCAGCATTTTCTGCTCTCTTTTAAGATTTTATTTATTCATTAGTCATAAGTATCTGTGAATTGGAAGAGGGTAGAATAATGACATGAGTAGCCAAGAAAGTGGTTCAGTGCCACAGACAGACAGTGCCAGATGTATCATAACATAAGCCTCCATTCGCTTTGTAATTCAAGCATTCTGAACTACAAACAAATACATATAGTTTTAAAAAGGAGAAAACTATCCATGAAAAAAGTAACTCTGGAGCATTCAGAGAAGAGAGATTTATGACGCAGACTATTTAATTGATTATTCCCTCGCATTGCAGGAAACTTTTCCTTGCTGGCTCACTGTTTCAAGGCAATAGAATCTTGTCTCCCTTTGCAACATAAATGACACCAGATGAGTCACTTAAACCGACCGAGATTTTGCTTCTTACTGTGGAGATAATGCAAGATACTTGATGCAATGCTCTCATTCTTGCCATAAATTCTGCTCCCATTGCAGAATGGCAGCAGCAGCTAAGCATATTATAGAAATAGGCCAGCAAGAGCAAAAAGTGGAGGCACCATTGTCCTGAACAAGCATCCACATCACAAGCTGAAAGTAAACCTAGGGACACAAAAGTCTTGGGGGAACACGAATGTTTCAAGCTATGAATAAAGTGATTCCTCCAACTCCTCCCATGGTCAGAGAACAAACAATTTGCACACAGTTCCTTTGTTTGGGGAAGGCAGTTGCTGTGGTTTTGGAGGTCGGTCCATTTGTTTCCACTGGGCTTTACACAGTGATCTATGAAGAACTGCCATGGCGTCTCATACAACAGTCTTACTGGTGCATGAGAAGTCTCACATTGGGTGCCTCAAAACACTTACCGAGTTCATTATTTCCTAAATTTTGTTATTTAAGCCATCCCTTATTAGCTGCAAAAAGCATATGGGACCCTGCTATAATGAAGTTATTCAGTATTTTTAGCTGTTTAATTTTGGATCAGCATATCATTTGGAGCAATCACCCCTCACATTTTACTTTAATTGGGCTACCTGGAACAGAAAGGTTGAGAAAGCTGCACATGTTCCATTTCCAAGCAGCCTGTTCAACTGGCTTATGTAAGGTTAAAATCAGGAAGAAGAAAATAGCTTTATTCCCCCAGGAGCAACATCAATTGATCAGTTTAAATACAGATGTTTTAAAGTCCACATCTAATAAAGAGTATACCAAGGCTCCAGAAATCTGCACAAATAGAGAAATTCCTTCCCTTCAAAGTAGATTTTCATTACAATGTTTTCTAGTATGCAAATATCTGACAAAGAAATTATACGAGCCAAAGCAGTGGGTGGTCTGCTTGGGTGACAACACTGATACATCTCTAGCTGATGATATTATGTGATTTGTTACTGATAAAGAGCACTCTTTTCTCAAAATGCAAATGTTTACGTAGCCAGACAATCAACCAATCAGTCCGATACAGAATGAAAGATTAATGGCTGCATATTCTTAACCAGGCTTCTGAATGCCTCAAGGGAAATAAAGACTCATTGCAATGCCCAGCTCTCAAGCATCACTCAAAATAAGCAGGGCAAATGCCTTTTTTTTTTTTTTTAAACCACAAAACTTGAAAGCTGTCTTTTCCTTTAGGGATATTATCGCAATAGTCCAAATCACTATATAACATTGAGCAAATATTTGCACATGAATAAATCACACTCATAAAGATTTTACAAGCTGAATTTCCTTAAACTAAGTTTAAATGTGAGCAATGCTGCAGGGCGCTCTGTTAACAATGTGAACTACCACAGTAACAGTGCTTAAAGAGTGGTTCTGGTAAGTAATTATAGTACACTGGCAGTTTGTGATACATCCCACTGCCTGACTACCTACTCTCTCCTTTCTGTTCATCTTTCCTACTTCACTTTCAGATGATTGCCTTTATTAGTAAGGAAATTTCTGGATATGAAACAACATAGCACATCTTAGAAATGCATCTTGAAAAAGAATGAACCTTGGATTTATTCTCAAGAGAACTGGTAACTTTAATTTAGGTACTTCTCAATATATTACAAAAGAATTCCTAAATAGGGATGATATTTGATGACATTTTATAGCAACATCCTTGGAGAATTTGACAGGCTGCCTAACAGGTCCCCACAAAAAGTCCCTCATTCTCCTACACCATGGGATTCTGTGCTTACAGGTAGGAAGTACTATTTAATGGAGGGGGAGAGGATAAAAGTTAAATGAAATTAGATGTTACACCCTGCCTTACCACAGCTAAAGACAGAAACAGATATGTTAGTCTTGAAACAGCATTTTTTGTAAATAGCTAAAGCTGATACTGAACAGTTAATATTCTTTTCCTTAAGTTATCTCCACACTCCATTTTTGTATCTTATCCACATCCCTCAAGGGTTTGATGCTAGAGAGGCTTAAAAGAGTAAATATCACCAGTGAGCTGTATCAGGCTCCAAACACATAATCATGTAGTTCAACCAGGGTGACATACCAGGACACAGCACTTAGAGCAATTGCAGCAGCTAGGGACAGGTGTAATTCTGAATTTCAGCATAACCACCTCTTTCTAATCTTGCTATGGTCATTCCTGAATCTTTGACATAATTACAAACTACATTGTCAAAGATGAACAAGGCTGTATTAACAGTCCTGAGCATTTAAAAGCCATGACTAGTTTCATCACAACATGATGAAGACCCCATGATTTGAGTGTGGCAGACAGTATCTTAGGTATTTGTCATTTAACCATAGGTTATACTCCTCTAAGACTGATCGAATCTCACAAACCCCTGGGAAGACAGAGGACGTGCCACCTCCCAGGAGCATGAGCCTGCTGGGGACACCCTCAGCACACCAAGAGAAATGTGCTTCTCAGCACAGCCTGGATTCCTTTGGAAGGAAATACTGGCAACTCAGCCAGGTTTCATGGGTGACAAAAAAAATTTTCTGGGGGTGGATTGTTCCATGTTTCCACCAACTACAAAAGTCATGAAATGAAGGACCAAGACATGTAGGTTTGGCTGAGGCAGAAGTTTGCACTGACCTGCAATAAACCACCCATAATCCCATCATCTTCTCCCTATTAATTAGAGGAGTTTCAGAACTCACAAGGTGAGAAGCAGCATGGGTTCCATCCACTTACTCAGGAAGTGTCCTCTGAGCTGCCTCAGCTCTCGGTAGGGTGGATGGGACACACCTGGCCAGTGTCCTGTCCACACACAGCATCAGCCAAATACAAGTGCACCCTTCTAGAAATTGCAGCACCACAAAGGCATTGCTGGTCACCAGAGCTACTGAGCTCACGCCACCCCGAGCTAACCAAGCCAAACCACTATACTGAATGTACCAGATAGGTTAGAAACAGGATTTTCATTTTGCTGAACTGGCTTTAACATTACTTTCCAAGAAAATAATGTTTAATTATGGGGGTCTGTATACTCAGCATCTTCGTTCACCCCACAAATACTCTCTTATTAGATATATTAATATCTCTAAGGCACTTTGGCAAACAAGGCTTTTTGAAAATGCTAAGTAGCAGTCTGCATATGTGTAGTTTAGGTTACTATTTGACACTAAACTACAAACAAAACATAGTTTGACAAGGTCAGAGGAGAATGCTGAGTACAGCAGTTCACAAGAGCAACTTGGACATGGCAACATAACTACTCTGATGTACTGCAAAGGCGTCCCTCCAAGAACCCTCCAATACCCTGCTTAGTATTCAATAAAACCTATTAGTACAATCACTTTGACTTCTAATATGCTTTGTCTTGTACATCACTGGGTCATTATTCTTTGTGAACATGTTGTCAGTATTTAATTCAACTAAGTTTGTATCCATGGCAATGGTTAGGAGTAGACTAAAGAAAAAGGAATATAGTCATAGGCCAGTAGCTCAGTAACAAAAAAATACAGCAGCCCATTAATGAAGTGATAGGATGTGAACAGGAGCTAGGAGAATGCCAACAAGAGTGGGGAGTTGTAATTACAGTTGTGAGGGAGGTCAGAGAAGTGTGGGAACCTACCAAACTCCAGTTAGGCTGTAATTTGGCAAATCTTGTATTTTTAGCGTTAGTAATGTCTGTGATCACCTCCAGCATTCAAGTAAATACAAACAAATTTGAAGGGGGATGCTAACTCCTTACCACATTAGGTCTGTCAAAATGAAGTGCTTATGTAGATAATGGTCTTGTGCTGCTTTATCTTTCATGGAACAGCAAAGCAATATGACCCTCACCTCCCAGGCAAATTCACTTACAGGGATTTAAAAGCTTTCAGACCTTCCTTAAAGGATAATACAGTTGTCAAGAAGGTAACAAGGCCCACACTGAAGACTGTGCCACTTTCTGAAAATGACTGACAGCAGAATAAAATTGTGACCATCCTTACTATGTAAATGACTTAACATTAGCAGCTTAAGACAAAATCCCAGGTTGTGAATCTACACAACCCTGATGCTGATCTTTAGTGAAAACTATATATCCCCATTAGTCAACCATCAGGAATGGGCTTTAATGAAACTCACCCAAACTGGGAAAGCATTTGAGACATTTTCCAAAATTGCCACAAGCTACAGTGATTAATGAAACACAAAACATACAAGTGTCTTCTAGTTTCAGATTTCCTTACAACAAATGCCCTCATCTAGGTTTTAAAGCAAAAAGAATTCCTCGAGCTGTTACTAAATTGCTCAGCTCAAAATCGGAATTTATAATCACATCTCTTTCTATCAGTACCTTATGCCTTCCAGGTTTTGATTCTGAGAGACTAAGTTAAAAGAGATTAATACCAACACAAGATTTACTATCATATTCTTATGCATTTTTCCTCAGGTAAAGACTGCAGTTTTTAATACATAAATTACCAGCTACTTATCTCCATTTCCAGTTAAAATTAGTTAACTGTTTCTTTCATAAGGCAATAAACGCTCTTTAGTAACAAAAAGTGTCAAATCTGCTATATGCAGGAAAACAATTGAATTCAGTCTGTTTAGAAACCTGTACAGTTAAAATTCCTTCTGCACAACTGCTCTTTAAACAGTGTATCTGAAATCAGCTAAGCAAAACTGCAGATCTTGTAAACTGAAGCACCTTTATCTACAGTAAGATGTTGTTGCATTAATTTAACTAAAACACTTTTCAAATCACTTTAGCTACCTCTTAACACAATTCTATCATGTCTATAAGATTGTATATGTCATCTTGCACCTTCCTTAAATAAAGTGGCCAAAGCTCTTACTTTTAACAAATTATCAAGAACAGAATACATCTGTTGCCTCAAATATTTGATGGACTGGAAAAGGAGGAAACATTCATTCACAGTGGCAGCTGAACATATGTGGGTTACCATTATACACATTATTAGGTTAGCTTCATATTTTACCACTTTTGCCACAATAGACAAACTCTATTTTGGTATGTAAACAGAAGGGTTATCTCAGAACTGCAGGAATTATCTTGTGAGAAGCTGAAAAACATCAGTTTGGACAAGCAATTTCTTCTTGTAGTGCATGGTAATGCAAGATAAAAGATAAATAGGCTAAAAGGTGGACTAAAGCTTTTTCAATTTAGGAATTCCTCCAATACCACGTTCCTCTTCCCTATTTCCACAGTGTACTTAAAGCCATTAAATATGGTCCTGTGGCCTCTGAAGCATGTAATTACTAAGATAAAATATGAAAACCTCTATTTATCTTTCCGTGTTGCCAGTTCTACAGGCAGCCAAAAGGACTGTGCCCTGTGCTATGTTCTCGGGCTTTGTCAGAAAGACTTTGATTGTCCAAACCAACCACAGCAGATACACCAAAATATGCACTGTTACACCATCTACACGTAAGATTTCTAATGTTACAAGAAGACCCAAAGAAAAGGATAAAATTTACTCATTACTCCAAGTACAGCATGTAGGCACACTCAGTACTGCTGCAAGCATCTGAAATCCCTCTTACATGTAGTGACAAATGAAATAAAAAAACACCCACCATGGCTCTAGCACCCACTGGAAAACTTCCTAAAGGAGAATTCAGAATACCAGCTATCAGTAGTGTCCTCTGCAACTTTTCCTGGATCTGGGGTTAGTTCACAGTCAGTTGGACCTTCAAATAAGAAACAGTAGTGTAAAACCAGATTCAATTAAAAACATATTTCTTGTCATTTAGTAGCTTTCACAAAGTAAGTAAAAGCAGAAGGTTGGAGATAGCCTCAATATAAAATGTTATGATTTAACTATTAAATTTATCATTGCCATAAGTTTAAAAAAAAAAAAAAAAGAGAACGTCCCATCCAACTCCCTAGCTGTCACCATGGAACACAGATGACTGCTACAGCTATCACAGCCAAGAGAATTACAAAATTACTGGAACACAAATGATCCTTCAATACAGCTGCTCATAAAATAATGGTTTATGCTCAATCTATTCATGTTTTGTAACACTGCCTAGAGCTAAAGGCCTCTCAGAACTGTTCCTGCTGGGTTTTTCTTAAAGAGTAGCTGTCGTATAAGCCTGGGAGGGGAGGAATTAACAGCAGAAAGCATCTCAAAGAAGTCCTATTAAGTGTGTTTATTTTCACCTCTTTTTCTTGTTGACTGCTAACTATGCTTTCTCTGATAGAAGCAACTCCAGGCATCACTGAACCACATGGATATGTGCAGGTGTCCCTTAGACAATGACTCCACTGGATGCAAAATATTTCCTCAACTCTTTAACCAGGTATCAAGCCCAGAACATCTCAGCACTGTGACATCTGCCTTAGAGTAACCAGACACAGGATTTATAGTTGCTTCCATAGCCATCTTCCATCATTTCCATCATTTCAAAGAAATGCAGAATTGACGTACAGGTGGTGGCCTAATACCTACCTACCACTAGGATAGATTTCACCCCACAAGCTCAAGATTTCCACACAACTAAATTACATACAGATGTACAGAAGAGATTAGGGGGAGCACTGTGTGGGCCTCTACTTCTCAGGTGCCATTTTTTCCAGAAATCAGAGCAGCAGAAGGGATGTCCAAGCTAACTTCAGAACTACAAGAGACTTGCTTTCCATGTAAGATCAGCTCACAGGTTTTCTGCTTTTCCACTATGTCCCCATTTGCAGGCAGTGATAGAGGCAACAAAGTCAGAAATTGTCCATGCAACCAGAAACTTCATATGATTGTCTCTGGAAGTTTTGATGTCAAATACACTATTTACTAGAGTTCAAGATAGAGCCTAGATTAGTCAAAAAGACCATCTTATCTTTATTTTCATTCATGGAAATACTTCATTCATTGTTTATTTCTTTTTTCTTTGCAGTGTTCTGAGCTACCACACCAAATAGAATTAGTTCTGCTGAATGAATTTATCAGTTTTATCAGAAGCTAAATTTTTAAAAATTATTTTCTCTTACTTTTCCAAGTTATTGCTAAAATTGGAACTGAAAACTGAAAGAACGGGTGCCAACTTTCCTTTTCTGCCCATTTTAAGGAGGAACCAGTACAACACAGTCCACTGTCATCCCTTTCCCTAAAGAGCATAACACTGATGAGGATATTGTCGGTATCATTCAAGTTGAAAACCAGGCAAGAAGGATTTGTTTCCTAGATGTTCTAGTAAATCTACAACCTTGCAGCTTTATCAGCCTTCTATTAGATCTGATACTTGGCAGAATTTCTAGCAGCTCTTCTACCCAGTAAGGCTGTGGTCCAATGGCTAATTTTTACGCAGGTACAATTTTAGCCTTTTTTTTTCCTCATATATATATAAAAGAATTTGTGTTGGGTTTATACACACACACACACGAAAAGCGTTTGCGCTGGGTTTTTTCCTAGCTGAACCTCGCTTTGAGCTTTTCTACCTTACTGAAAGTGGGCAATTTTAAACATAATAGCCAGCCTCTCTCACAGTTACCTTAAACTTGATTATGTTTTCCTTGGGTTTCAGTAAGTATTTGATGTAAGTTGCTCCTTTGTCCCACGACAGAAGACGAGTAGTGTCCAGGAGTACATGGATTGCTGTGGAATGGAATGGCTTATGGCATACACCCCAAGATTTTTTTTTTAAGTATTCCTTTCTGGGAGTAGGGCCATGTTCAAGACCATACAGAGAATAAAACAAAAGGCTCAAGTCACACTTTATCCAGGCAGGCAGGTTAGCTTCCAAGATGAAAGGTTTAACTGAACTTAAGAGTCAGCCATCAACATGCCTAGTTATTTTGCAGTACATTCATGCGAAGGGAGAAGGATGGCTCAAGAAACAAAGTTAAATCATCACACTCCAACATGTGTCACAGCCCTCAGTCAATTTGTAGAGGCATGGGTGATAAATTAATACATTTAGATTACAAAAACACTTTCCAAATATAGCTGGAGACCGAGGTCTTTGACTATAAGCATACAGAGTGTGGCTGGAAATTGTATATATGCATGAACTTAAGATGAGTACACATAGCTATACAGACCACTTGATTTCTACAGCTACTTAAAGCACACAAAGTTGCCAGCTGCCCCATCTCTTTCAACACTAAATTCATACATGTAACATGTAACCATATGAATTTGAATGGTTTGTTCTACAGAGCAAATAAGGAAAAAAGCATTACTGCTTGCATAAGAAACAACTAGTATTTATAGTGGGGCTGCATATATAAGAGTTGTTGCAATAGGCCCCTATTATTTACTGGTGTATTTCTATACATATGTATACAGGTAATGCATATGTGATTTTTTTCCTGAAAGCTTTCCATTCACAATTTATTACTGTGAATGAACAGTGCAGTGTCATTAAGCATACTGAGAAATATACTACAGATGAAACTATTCCTTGATGGCTGTGGGAATATTACTGTGATGGGTTGACCCTGGCTGGACGCCAGGTGCCCACCAAAGCCACTCTATCACTCCCCCTCCTCAGTTGG
>JANZLQ010000037.1:6142849-6161015 GCA_026212715.1 Elanus axillaris | reverse complement strand
CCCCCCCCCCCCCCCCCCCCCCCCCCCCCCCCCCCCCCCCCCCCCCCCCCCACCACCAAACTGCAAAACACATGGCTTTTTCAATTAAGAAAAAATATTTTCACTGAATGCATTATAAATAGGCACTGGCTCATTATGCTATGCAAGGCCGTCCTGGAAAAAAGTAGATATCCATGTATTTTAAACTCTGCCCTAAAACCCATGCCCATTCCTATAGTCCAAGAGTATAAGCAAGGTCAATTGTTTCAAACTAGATTTTCTCTTAAAGATCAAATTTTAAAGCTTATGTTTTTCAAAGATACTTCTGACTTGTTTTACTTCTGAACATCATGAAAACAGTTAATTCCTTGTGTCACAACAAAGTGACTTTGGTTATATCACCTTCTGTGAAGGATATTATTTGAAAGTTTGGAGGGGGAGGTATTCTTTTGCCTAAATAATGTATTGGACAGCAACTGGAAAGTTTTTAAGACCTTCATACTGGAAATTTTGCAGAATTCTCACTAATACTTGATGTTGTACAGAAAAACTTGCCTGAAGAGTTTAGAAGACTGCACAGCACAGTATCCATTCATGTACTATTTCTTCCAGCCTTTGCCTCACCAGATTCCTGAAGCAAACATGGCATTAGCTATACAAAAGACCTGCTTGGGTAGTTACTGTTCTTTTAGAAAAAACAGGTTTAAAAAAGTTGCTGTTCAGAGACAGCTGCACTGTACAAATTCAGTCATCTCACTGATGGATTTAAAAAGTGAAGTTTGGCTGCAAACTTGAGGCCACATACAGCCCTTCTCAAGCAATTCTAGCAAACCTTTCCTTTTCTTTGAACACTGCATGCTGAAGAAGAAAATAAGGTCACAACCAGAGATGTCAAATTAATTGCCTCCCTTATCTGAAAAAAGTTCTTCACTGCTGCTGGCTTTCAATAGGTAACTAAAAGCTGTCTCTTCTAAGGCCACCTATCTTCAATTAGCTAGTGCAGATACACTACACAAAAGAAACATTTAATAACCAAGTGTCTCAAGTTGTACAAGTAGATTAAAATCCTTTTTAGAAATGCCACTGTACTACTAGTCTTCCCATCTCCAGGCTTTGCCTCTTCTAGTCATTCTCTTGTCTTCATTTTGACCTTCTGTGTGCGCACTGTTTCTAGGTTTAGTCTCATTCTGGCCTTGAATAAAGAGTAATATTGTCTGCTGAAAGCTGAAGTTAAAGTGAAATGTATCAATAAATTCTTTCCAGATACCCACAATTTTATTATTTTACTTATATCTTTCACAGAAATCTTTGAGCATGAATGTATTGTCAGTGGCATTGACTGCAATACCAAGCTTTTCCCAATTTAGGATTGAAACAGGATGAGTAGTCTCATTTAGCACAGAGGCCAACTCCCCGCTGACGCTCCCTATTTTCAGGTTAAGGCAAGGCAGCAAGGAAAAACCTCACACATGCCCCCTACATATATCTGTTTCTTGCACTCAAATATGCATCCTTTTGAAAATGCTCAGTATTGTGTGGAGGATAATTTTCTTCCTACTAGGTTTTTTATTCACTCTATAATTCTACATTGGGATAAAATTATTTCCTAAGATATGTCAAATCACTGAAGGACCCAAACAAGGATGTAGAACATCTAAGTGTTCCACGTTCTTTTGAAATTACTATTTCCTCTCCATTAAATCCTACAGGATTTTTCTCATAAAAGGAGATAGGGGAAAAACTACCCATGAGCTCAGAGCGCTTTACAGCATGAGACACTTCGCTGCAATCTCTACAGGAATTGCTAGTGAAAGTAAGAATAAACACTGTCTTCTCTTGGGTTTCATAAAAACTACTGACACCAGGATTTGATTAGCAACTCTTTTTTTCCTAAAAATAGCCCAATGTATAATAATAGGTTTTAGTACTACAGCCAGCGATAAATGAATACAGTTTTACAGACTGTGCTTTATTACTGAAAAATGACTGCTTTTTAGATTTCAGACTTGATCTTTTCCAGAGGACCTTTATATAGCAGAGAAGAAAAGTCCATCCAATTTTTACTAGATGAGCTAAACAAGTTTCCCTTGGAAAGAGTTTTTAATGAGTCTAAGTTAGCATGAAGATATACATGCTATTGTTTATGTCTAGAACCTCAGGTCCTGGAATCATATTCAGATTCTTAAGTGAACCCTCCTCCCAAAAATCCACAGCTCGCACCTATAGAGTATCTTGTGTATGTTTTCATAGATGAAACTATGTGCAACTCTGACGTATATATTGTATATGTGTGTATATATAAATAAAAAAATCTTATACAAAACTGCCCACACACACACACAAAATTAGGCCAAGTCTTATCTTCTGCCATTTGCACAGTTTCAATCATGGTAAAAAATGCAATTAGACTGGCCATCTTCCCCTTTCAGGTTCTACCATTTCCCACATTAAAGAACAACTATTCCTCCAGTCCAATATGCACCAGAAAGGGAAGAATCAAGTCTCCTGAAAAAGATCATTTTGTCTGTTTCTAGTCAGTCTTACCAGTCCAAATCACTATCTGGAAGGTTAGATGTTTATCTACAGTTAATTTCTGCATTTACTGAGATTCACTCAGTATCTTCTTATCTGCTTACCATCAATCACTAGCTTTTCATTTAATAAAATTAATTCAATATTTAACATCGCACATCATGCAGCTAAATCCTGAAGTTACAGAAAGCAGACTGGCCTCGATTATATTCATTGTTTTAACGATTCAGAACCCATCGCCATCTAAATCTACTGCAAACTACGTATTCAAGCAGCACATATTTCAAGAGAAATATTATTTCTATTACACAAAGTCTTATCTACATTTCTGTAAAGATTAATCACCTGAGAAATACACACACACACACCCATACTTCCATTGCTACTACTCATAACAACTTTTCATTAGTTTCAATCACATTTACTGCTGGCACAAATCATTTAACTATTAAAGAGAAAAAAATCCTGTATGTACACAACAGGCCAACTTTATTAATGTGTCTGCCAGCCACACAAAGGCCAGATGATCTTTGTTTGAGGAAATCCTCCTGAGTCACAATGTAATCTCTAATCTCTGCTGAAGTTTTGAAGAGAGACAGTTGATGCTACTCCAGGTTTGTGACTATAAACCGATTTCACAGCACATTCAAATGGTAATAACTTTGGAACACATTGTAAAGGTCTGGATCCAAACTTTAACTGACACAGAGTTCAAATCCCAAGGAAAGGATTAGTTACCAGAATGAGCTACTCACTGAAGACTCTCCTAATGTACTTATCCTTCAACTGCTCTAATAAATCTAAGTCATGTGCCAAAGAATCTTTACCAAAAACTGGAGATATTTACTGTGCTGCAGTGTTATGATTAAAAAAAGCAATTATCAAAGTGAGACAGATTCCAGGAATGGTTGTTCTAAAGCTCTAGACGTGCTGAGATAAACGAGTATCCCATTCTCAGTTTTCAGACTTTGCATTACTGAGAAACAGGACATCCTTAGTGATGTGTGTCCTAGAAGTGTCAAAGCCAGCATGGCCTCTGGAAATGAATAAGCAGCAGATTTGTGTGCGCTGCACGGGAAGATACCCTCATATTACATATATTAGAGTGTGAAGTTAACAACCCAGTATAATCAGGATTCTTAATAAAGCTGGTAAATATTTCAACACAGATGTTCCCACTGAGGAATTGGATTTAATCAAAAAGCCTTCTTATTTTTCTAGGAAAAAATGTTTGTCATATTTTTCAATGGCAGAAAAATATTAAAGTTATTTGAAAGTTCAGTTCTAGTTCTGTTTTCTGCAGAAGAGTATTAAAATCTTTCCTTCCTTTGTGTACTCTAAAAGAGTGAGGAAAGGCATAGAAATTTTAAATGGAAAAAAACTGAACTTCAACTGGAGAAATGTTTTTAAAGACAAGTTCCAATTTTTTCATTATTTATTTTTACTGCCTTCATGTGTCAAATGTAGAAAACAATCTTTTTCATCACTTCACCCATTCATCAGAAGCTGTGGGTCCCCTCAAGCTTAACAAAAGCATTTATTCTGCAAGAAAGAAAACTGAGCATTACTAGTACTTATTGAACAATCTTGACTGGTTAGATGGAAAGCCATTATTTACAGGAAGCCTTTGCAAGGCAGAAAAGACAAGACCTTCAAGCAGAGGAACAGGCTTTTGTATGTCCCATAAACTTTGTGAGCATGCCAAAATAAAAACCAATGTTATAAACAGTACAGTGTTAGGCCTGTAACTCTGCCAAAGCACCAACATCTTCATCCACTGCATCAGAGGTGGAAGTTGGTCCTGGGTAATACTCTTCCCACCTTCCATAAGCTCTTGGCACATGGCATGAAGAGATTGTTCCCCTCCAGGGTAAGTCTTCTATTGCCATGAACAAATAAATTAGTCTGGCAAATACCTCCACTGCATACTGAAAGCTCAAGATCTAAATATGCATGATGGGGCAGTGGTTTACAAGTAGCTTACAGAAGAGAACATTTTTCACTTCATCTTTTTTTTTGGTCAGAGTGGAAAGCAGTAGGTTGCTGACAAACTGAATTAATATAAAAATTAAGCTAAATCAACCTTTCAAGTTACAGAACACTATGCCAGAACCTACCTTAATAGGCTCAGTTGTGCCCCTTTGTATGCTCCCAAGTTTATAGCCTTCACTTGCACAACTACACACTTATTTTCTATAGAGCTCCCTCCTCATTCTGTACATGATAAGCACCATACAACTGTAAAGCTGCCATTTCCCAACATTTGAATGCTGCATTTTGAAGCCTCATTTCTATCAGTAACATAATCAGTACACCTTATTGAGGTGCCTGAATATAACATAGGTGGAAACCAGTAATATGCTGCTGAGAGATCCTTTTTCTCCATCTAAGCATATAAGCATTCTTAAGACTGGCAAGAACATACCATATCTCCAGTGCAGAAGGACAAGACTGATGCTGTGTTGTCAGGCAACCAGTTGCAAACTAAATATAATGCTTTTCGACACATGTACATCTCAAAATCATTAAATACAGAAACTAAAGTGGTTATGTAACAGAAAACACAACTGCCAGCTTTTTAAAAATCAATCTAACTGTAAAAGCACATCTGACAACGCAATTAGCAAAGATTAAATCTTGTATATTTACTATGAATATTCTTCTATGAAGTATGTAATCCTTAATAAGCATGTCTCACTGCATACACTCACATGTAATACCAAGTTTAAGCATGTGTGATGTGAAGAGGTCTATGTTCAAAAGAAACCATCAGGTCTATATAGACTGTTTTTTCCTACTAGATTGATCATACAAATTTAAGCTTTTTATGCACTAAACATACATCATGAAATTTACTTCAATTGGAACACAAACATCTCTGTATTACTGGATAGCCAAAAAGTTACAATGAATTGGATGAGAAAAGTCATCTATAGCATTACACAAATCAAGGATCTGTTACCGGAGGCTGTAATAATAACATCATATAATAAATAACATGCACCAAGATGATTCCATTTTCTAGAAACAAATGCATTTTAAAGGTATCATAGACAGTGGTGATACTGACATACTAAAAAACATTCCATTAGAAGCAGATGCACTCAAACTAGAAGAGAGATCTGGCAACATTTGAAACTACACCTTCAAACTTGAAGAGGTACAATGACATCATGCTAATTACCTAATATCATAATCATATTGGTGTACATTTCTACTGCAACTGAGTGACGGTGCTGTAAAAGCACGTATTGTGAAGCCTATATA
The DNA here is from genome assembly GCA_026212715.1 of Elanus axillaris. Lineage (NCBI taxonomy): Eukaryota > Metazoa > Chordata > Aves > Accipitriformes > Accipitridae > Elanus > Elanus axillaris. The sequence continues at coordinate 6,155,237 of JANZLQ010000037.1, read as the reverse complement.
CATGTGTACACACATACATACATACATACCCTGTGGAGTCTCCATTCTTGAACATACTCAAAACTTGACTGCACAATTTTGCCTTGAGCAAACTGTCAATTTTCATATTACCTGTATAAAATACAAATACTGTAAGATACATGAAAAGAAATAGAAACAGTTGCATACGGATAGGGCAAGCAGACCCTAAATCATTCTCTGCCAAAATGCAAGAATCAGACTAATGTATTCTAAAATATTAAGGCTGGGAGAGAAAGAATTAGTTAATGGCACAGGGTTTTTTTTCCTGTAGTGTGTTTTTTAAATGTGTGCAATTCTTTCCATGATAATTCTGGCCTTTTCTGTAACTGAAAAGAAGTTTTAAAATGGGGTCAGTAGCCTATAAAGATGTTAGCATTATATTTCAGCAGTTGTATGAAGAAAGTCCTGATAAGGGTGAACAGGGTAAAAAGGAAACAGGCTTTAAAAGAATTCAGAACTTTACCAAGCTTAAAAAAAAAATCCAATTCAACTGTGCTCAAAAATATCCAACTTCTTTTAGAATGAATACAGGTATTTTTTGACTTCCTCATGTATACTACAGACAAAACAATACCAGAAGAGTTTGCCTCCATAAAGTGCATATATACCATATGCATTTTGAGAGACAGAGAGCTCAAATAGAAACATACATACATAATCTGTCTCTAAAATAGCCACTCATACACCAAACTATATGAATCAATTGCCTGTCATGTCACACATACCACTCTTTACATCTTTGTGACTTTAATCTAGACCTCTGATAGCCTACTAAAAGTTTAACTGCAGCACAGAGTAAATACAAACAGTAATGGATGCAAATGTTTTATGAAAATAGATATACAGGAAGGTCTAATTTTTGGTCATTGCCACTGTTCTGAATTGGAGAAAAACTATAGCAGTTACCAATGTAAAGAAAAATGAGGCCAAAATTATTATGAAGTGGCTTTGGAAGAGGTACTCATTTATCTTCCATCAAATCCAATTCTCTACTGGCACAGGTAGCTGCAGACATAGCAAACAATTAACTCTCCTCTGCAAAACTGCTGGTCAAGAAAATCTTTGCTCTTTTATAGCAGTATTGACACAGACAGCTAAGAAATTTCATCAGGAATAAGCTACTGTAAACATAAAAATTACACTGAAGAAGTCAACATGGTCCCCAACTATTCCACACAGTTAATATACTTTTGTGCTGCTAAGCACCTTGACAACACCTGTGCAGCAGAAGTGTGAAGTCATGTATTAACCAACTGGATTAAGTTCTCTGCAACTCTACATAATCTATCAATATCCTAGAAACAGCTGAGAAGGTAGCCTCTCTCTCTCCATCTGATCCTAATCAATAAGCCATTTAAAATAACTCATTGTTTCTCCCTCTTCATGACATCTAAATATTATCACGAGAGAGCTTGTACCTATCCAATAACCCAGGCAGAAGGTTCACTGCCTGTGACAAGACACTGAATTCACTCAGCTCATTAAAACGCTTGTTGAATCACAGAGACAATGCAAATTATTCAATTATAAGATGTCCTCTGCATGGAAGGGTAGTTTGCCAGTAACAACAAGGGGCTTCTCCATTTTCCTCCCAACGAGCAGCACCCATTAATTACTTCCTATGGAACTTTACTGCTCAGAAAACTGTCTCAGCTCCCACAACAGCCCAGGACCACTTGGCTTGTGGCCATGATCCAATTCACATAAAAAAAATAAAATAAAAAAATAATCCTGAATTAGATTTTCTTCCTTTCTTACTTGCAGATGCAGTCAGAAAGAAGTGTACTGTCAAAAATTAAATACCTGAGTACTACAAGAAATAAATGAAATAGCTTGAATGTAACCTCCTCTTGATGCCAGAGAAGGTAGCAAACTGCAGCATCAATTTTTAAAAGCACTTGGGATAATTTAAAGACCAGAACCTCAAGCTTCTGCTGCAGGAGAACTGCCAAAAGCAATAGGGAAAAATTTAAGGACACATGCATAAAAAGAATATATGGAGGAAGAGTTAACACCATGTTTCTAGAAAAAAAAATCATGAGTCATGAGCTACTAGAGTTCTTGGAGTCACAGAGCATATGGACAAGAAATATATGCTTGATATAGCCTTGTTGGATGTCCATGAGGCCTCTGATCACATATATGAGTGAAAGTTCTTATAAGAAGTAATCTGTCAAGGGACAGAAATATACAAGTTCAATTGGTTAAACATTCAGAAATGAATGATACAAAAATAAACCCATCATCTAATCCAGGAAGCCTCCAGTGTGGTCCTACTGCTCAAGCAGCAATCATACAGAGATCATACATAGCACAGATTTCTGCTAAAGGCTAAACTATTCAACACATTGATAAATCATCTGATAAAGGGGTGAATACCAAGATGACAAAGTCTGCTTATGTTAATAAAGCATCTATAATAATAAAAATATAACTTGACTGCAGAGAATTGCAGAGGGTTCTCTCAGTGCTGAGTGACTCTGATGGAAGAGCAGATAAAACTCCAATATGATAAATGTAAAGTAATGCATACAGAGAAAGATGATCTTAACTTTTTACACACAGTGATTGACACTGAAACTGCTATTACCATTCAGGAATGAGATTTTGAAGTTATAATTGACAGTTCTGTAAACACATCAATGCAGTCTTCATTAGCAGTTAAAAAAACATCAAATCAAATGCTAGGAATTATTAACAAAGGAATAAGCATGCTCCCTTTTCTCTCCACCACAACAAAGCTGTCATATACTATAAAAAGTACAGAAGACAGCAAGGACAATCAAAGAAATGAAATGTCTTCCATTCAGATGAACAACTAAATATACCAGTACTATGTCTAGAAAAGAGACAGCTAAAAGCATGATGAAGATCTTTAAGATACTACAAGTCATGAAAAAGTTAGGTAGGAAATAAGTGTTCAATAGCTCTCATAATACAAGAGCTATGGGATATCAAATGAAATTGCAACATGTAATTACACTGCAGAACTCATTGCCTTAGGACATAAAGTTTACAGTGGTTCAGAAATGGATTACTGGAAGAGTGAGGGAAGTGTTATTATGTGCTTATCCTTCTTATAAGTATTTTCCTATACATCTGCTTGTGCATTGCCACAAACAGGATCTAGTTTTGGAAAACTGTATTAGGCTATACTGGGCTGAACAAGTATACTACAATCCACTTCACAACATACAGGAACTGCATTTGAAAAGGGATTTAACTCAGATGAAGCATTACAGTATATTCTGAGCAGTTTACAAACAAAGAACAAGCCTAGAAGACACTGGTTTCAACACAATGTTGGAAACATTTTTGTTCTTCATAACAGAATGTTGTTTTCTTCCTTTGCTCCACAAGAACAGTAAGAAGAAAATTACTCAACAGACCCTGCCCAACTATAAATTACACAGCCACAAACTGCTAGAAAAGCCAGTGCCAAAGTAGAGGCTGTAATGGTTCTCTCTACAGTTTTAGGAAAGCAGATTAAGAAATTAACTATGACGAAAACAGAAAAATAAAGATAAGATCAATTTTGTCCCAGTCTGGAAACATTAGAGACCTAAACCAGGAAATAATGTAGTACCAACTCCAGGTTTCATGACTTTCCATAGGAACATTCCTTGGTTTATTGCTGTTTATTCTTTTTTTTTTTTTAAATGTATAGGAAAATGCTGCTGTTGAATTCTTAGATTATTGCTTTGTTTCCAGGATTAACACTGAAGCAACAAACATGTTCTCAACCTTACTTTAATTCTGGAGCCAGAGATTTGTCAAAGCCATCTGCTTTGACAGCACAGCTATGTATAGGAGATATTGTTATAAACTCATAACAGCTTGTTCATGTTCTTTATATTTCAGTGAAATCAAATCAATTCAAGGTAACAATTTGCCCACAAAACAAAAGTCTACAGAGCCAAGCAATCCTAGTGAGACTACTGGATAGCAAGGGAAGGGAAGGCAACAGAACAAATACTTGTTTACTGACTCAAAACAAGAATGACAGAATGAGTAACAACCTTCTTCCTGCATTTAACAGCAAGCCTTACTCTCTGCACAGCAGCCATATACCTTCCCAACCAAGGGAAAAATCTCCATGACTGTATCCTACAGCAATACATATGATAGGCCTCTTTCTTCCGGACTTGATCCTTTAAGTTGGTCAAGTTCTGATTACCTATGCAGAAGACAAGGGCAAAGCGCAATTTAATCTGCACTTCAGACAATTTGGGATTTATTTCTGGTTCTACCACTGGCCTGCTGCATTGCCTTGAGCACTCACTCCACCTCACCTAGCTGAGCATGGCTTCATGTCCCATCCTCTGCCTCTAAATAGTGACCTAAGCAGGCTGCCTGTAAGCTCTTCTGGGTCAAGGACTTCGTTTTTACTCTGCAGCACCACTACTTAGCACAGCTGGGTCTCCATTATGGTGAAAGCCCTTTGGCCTATGTCCAATACAAATAGGACATGACAAGGATCCCTTCATGTATGCAGAGGGAGGAAAATAAGGTCACGGGCCAGGGAATAAAGGTAAACAAAAAAATCCTTTTTAGTTACACATATGGAATGTTCCTGACACAGAAAAAGGATTCAAACTGCAGGAGAAAGACTGTCCAAAAAATACCACATAAAGGAAACTTGGACAGTTGTGTAACCACTGTAGTGTTACCAGGCAGGTCCCACTGGAAGTACAGACTGTTCTGCCAACACTAAATTGCATGGTAGTGTGAGTGTGAAGGTCACTGAACACTCCTTGAATTCTCTCCCCCTCCTAAAAGACCTGGGCTAAATAACTCTACGTCTGAAAGAAACAAGAATTCACTAGCCATTCAACTTCCCTCTTCTTTGAAGGAATACCTGATGCTCTCAAGGCAGATCAGAGTACAGAATAAAACAAGACAAGCAAACATACCTGTCCCCCAAGCTCAGGGCATTTGCAGGACAGGTACAAAGATGGTGGAGCAGAGCTGCCACATTCATGGGTCAGCTGACTTTTTATTTTAATATGAAGTATGAAACTGAAGTATTTATGAAAGGTCAGATTCCAGCCCTGTCTTCAGAAAGCTAAGCAGAAATTTACACAAGACATGTTTAAGAACTTTTGCCTATGACTGTGGAATAAGGGGCATTCCTTTTAGTGTGTTTGAAGAGGTCATGAGTAGCAAGCAAACCATATGAAGTAGGAGTCATGGCACTGGGTGCATTGATGGTTTTTTTAAAAGCACTTTCTACAATTAATTTGAGCAACCATCTCTAACGTGGCTTTCACCTAGAAAGATCTTTTGAAGTAGATGTTACAACTGAGAAAATAGAAGACTATTTACAAACATTTATGATTTATTGAGATACTCATGCAAATTGAGTGTTCTCCCTAAAAATTTTTTACAGAAACATAAAACAATGGAACAGTTTTCTATAATGAGCATATCTGACACTTGTGAGGTTAGAATGTATTCCAGGCTAGAATAAAAGTAGCACATGAAGGGTCATGGAGTCAGCTAGCTGGAAGAAATCTTGCATCAAAGGCCTTATGCCACTAGTCCCACCAGTAAGTACACATTGTAGCTATGATAAATGGTAATATATTTTTTAAAACTTCAGATTGCACCTTTTGATTTTTTTTTTCCAAACAAATCCGTAGTTGACAAGTCAGTTCATTAGAGGAAATGGGTCTTTACATTAGGAATGCTAAATATTTAAATACAAGAGGCCTTGGCTGGAAGAGCCCTTGCGGATTGTTTTAAACACTAACACTAAGAAAGAAAAAAAAGAAAAGAGATAAGGCCATTAACAGCTCTAGTGTATAAATGCAGCATAATAAGCACATGGAGAGAAACAAGGAAATGCTCACAAAGTCCATGCTAGTTTCATGTCAAGAATGAGAGAGAGATTCAGAGAAGATCTGGATTTTCCTGTGTCCTTTAAGTCAGCCTTGCAAGACTCGTTTTTTGTTTCTTTTTCAGATTTAATAGGTTTCTGAGGGACAGCCTGTCATGGTTTAACCCCAGCCAGCAACTAAGCACCACACAACTGCTCACTCAGTCCCTGCCCCTAGCAGGATGCAGGGGAAGAGAATTGGAAGGGTAAAAGTGAGAAAACTCATGTGTTGAGATAAGAACGGTTTAATAATTGAAATAAAATAATAATAATAAATGTAATTAAAAGGAATTTTTTTTAAAAGAGAGAAATTAAATCCAAGAAATACAAGCAATGCAAATGAAAAACAGTTGCTCACCAGCAACCAACCAATGCCCAGCCAGCTCCAAGCAGCAGCACTCAACCAACTTTCTCCCTAGTTTATATGGTGAGCACGACATGATATAGTCTGGGGTATCCCTTGGGTCAGTTGGGGTCAGCTGTCCCAGCTGTGTTCCCTCCCAACTTCTTGTGCCACCCAGCCTACTTGCTGGTGGAGTGGGGCGAGAAGCAGAAAAGGCCTTGACTCTGTGTAAGCACTGCTCAGCAATGATGAAAACATCTCTATATTACCAACACTGTTTCCAGCACAAATCCAAAACATAGCCCCATACTAGCTACTGTGAAGAAAATTAACTCCATCCCAGCCAAAATCAGCACATAGCTTCAGGAAACCTATAAAAAGTAAGGACTTTGATTATATTACTGTCAATATTTTAGTTTTAAAAGACAGACATGGGAGCTCACTCAACCTTACTACAAATTAATACCACAATTTAAACTGCACTATCAACATCACAGTATCTCTTTCAAAAAAAACAAAACACCAACAGTATAACTTTTTGATCTCTAAGATACACACACTGTATTTAGAACTCCTTAAAAATTGAAATCCACTTAAATTCAAAGGCGATGTTTCATTACTTCAATAAGAGCAAGATCAGATGATAAAACCAGCATATAATCAGGTTGTGCCTGATTACATCACTAAGTACTTCTTTACAGCTGTAGCTTTATGTTACATTGACAGATGAAACACACTCCAGAACCAAAGCTACAGCATGACTCTGCCTGTTCTCAGCAGCTCTAAGAAAAGGATGTCCAGAAATCAAACCACAACCAAATTTTCAGTTTGCAGTTTCCTCTGTTAAGAGATCAGGTGATGCCTTTGATTTGAGCGTCCAGCTAACTTTTGAGAGCTCAGGCTGCAGAATAATCCCGTATCTCAAGTCAATTTACTTAAGGGCATTAAATGCTTTGAAAGAAAGATATTTATACCAACAAACACACAGAGTTCCCACAGTCATATTATTGCACAGTGCCTTGTGTCAGCATATGTGAAGAAATGCACATTGTATGTGTGTCAATTAATGAAATGAGACCACTCCTATTTCGTCTATACCAGCAAGACAGCTACAGCTAACTTGTAATGTAAGTCCTCATGTCCACACAAATAGCCACCACAGGTTACTTGCTTCTAACACAGCACCCATCTCTACGCCAAGTGGCACACCTGCATTCTGCCATAGGTAAAATTATGTAAAGAGCTTGTACAGAGTTCCTGGCAGAGCTAAAACAAACACAGAGCAGAAATAAAACAATGGGATTTTACAGAGCGTTTCTCATACTCTGGTCTACCTCAATATATTAAATCTGCCTCTTACTGTTTAAATGGACAGGAACACACCATCCCCTGTGGCCCACAGGAACCAAAGGTCATTTGGTATGTCAGGGAAAAGGCACATTTTCAACATTTACAGTAATCGGGACCTTTCAACTGCAAGTACTACATTAGTCATCTCTATACTGGAAGATCTTTCCCATGTAGCACAACATCCAAAATACGTAAGGAAATGGCAATTAGAGCTAACACTAGGCCAACCTCACAGCATCATAAGGTTTGCAACCACCCTTTACGATGTCCTCCAGTTCACGCGTAAGAGTTTAGCTTTGTTTCCTGTAAATTTAAACATACTTTGCCTTCTCCATCTCAACAGTATCAGATTTTGGATTACTTTCAGAACACTTGCCATCTTTTTTAAGCACTGGAGAAGTGAGTAAACCTGTGAATTACATGTATTGGCTGCCTCTGAAATAGTACTTAGACCTGAAGATAAAGATCTACTTCTAGAAGCAACTACGTTTCACACAAAGCATCCCTTTTCCTCCTTTAACACCCTTTCATCCCATTTCCTTCCTCTCACCCCTCCCAATTCTCCTAAAATGAATACACATCAAATGGATTAAGCAATTGAACTAGTTAACGTTTAAGTTAGTTCTTCTAGATAGTTATGCCTTATATAGAATAAGCAATGAAGCGAGAGTATTTCAAATACTAACTGCTGCAAGCCTGAGAGTCCTTTTTTTTTTTATTTTGAGAACAGTGTAATATGCAAATATGGCACTGCAAAGGACTCCATTTAAGTAAAAGTTCAATCACCTTGTGTCAAATCAAAGCTTTTTTCCTCCTCATCCTGTTAGTATAAGCATTCTTCAGGTGAACTGATATGGCTAAATTATCTTGCATTTTTTACAACAATGGTTAAACAAAGTTATATAAATGCACTTGAAAGCTGAATAAAGCCTTGTAACACACAATTAGAGCTGCCAGTGTTCACAGTGCCCCAAATGTACAAAATATATTGAATCACCAAAACAACCTTGCAATTTGCTATCATTATTCCTTCACCTTCCCACACTGCATTTCACATTATCGTATTTTAAGTGCTTACATTGGTTTGCATTTTTTTGCAGGCCATGAGGGAACCAAGGGGTTCTGTTTAAAATTTAATACAGAGAGGTTGATACTAGAATCATCTGTAGCCTGAAAAAGGTACCAAAATCCAAACTATGCTCAGCTCTAGACTGCAATCTGACACAGGCTTCCTAAGTGCATCTGGAGAAGTCATTTAACCTCTCTGCACTATTGATGCCACCTCCCAGACATTTTACTTCTCTTCTAATGCTGCAAGTTACTGACATTTAAAGGGAAAAATCTGCATTACTGGAAACATTCAAAGCTAAAAGTACTCCTTCATCTTTCAATTCTCGGAAGAGCTACAAAGTATGGACTGAAAAAGGGATATTCTGGAAGCAGTCAAACAAGACTCCTTCTACAGGCCAGACTTATACAAATAAATGGGAATGTTGGAGGAAAAAAAATTTAGGCAATGGAAGACACCAGGTGTTAGATGCAATATATATCCTGAAGACTGCTGTAAAAATAGCAGCTTAACATGCCGTACCTTTAGAAGGTCACCATAGTATTACCAAGCAAAGAAGGCCACTCTGGGACCAGTTTTACCCACAATACATGTCTGTAGCCCATTTACCTGATGAATCTACATTACACAGCCTCTCCCCTGTGATTTCAGCCTCCTTCAACTAATCCTGATTAGTCTTCCCAGCACTTATTATTTAATGGTTCAGATTGGCAGCACCTAACTCAAGGGGTTAGTAATAGTGTCAAGTCACCTAGTGCATACCTGAGAGAAATAATTAGACAGAGTCCATTGGCCCAAACGCAGACTCTACGTGAAGCAAACACAGTGACAAAGACAGAGGAAAAAACCCAGTCTATCACTTTCATGCTAGTGTAATTGATGGGAGAAGCTTACTCGCCAGAATCTAACAGGTAATTCTAGCATGGACAATGGAAATTAAAAACTGCAGAAAAAGACAATATAAACCCAGCTACACTTGCAGCATGCAGTTTTATTTGCCGAAGAAACTCAGTGTTCCATAGCAACCGTCTAAAATAATTTCCTTGCTCTACTGAAAATGCTAGTTTTTTCATTTGCAATTATGGCACACCAATACTATTTTTGGTTTGATTTGATGAGGTTCCCTGTATTTGTAGAAGGGACTGCTTTGACCAATAACGCAGATTTTTTTTTCTGCAAGAGGCAAAAGGATTGTTTTAAAATAACCCTTTCACACATAAGTAAACAAAATATTTGAAATAAAAACTGATTATGTAAGACTAGTAATTAACCCATTTGTTACCAACCCATCTACTACCAAGCAATGTGGTCAATTTATTAAAACGAATGGCCTCATTACATTTAGCACAAATTATGGAAAGTATGAAGCTTTAACACTGTAAGGCAACAGAAAACCTTCCTTCCTTGCGGAAAAGTTCCTAGTTACCTAGAAAATCAATTAGCAGCACAGGCTGTTCAGTAGATCATTTACTCCATCTTTTGGCAGAAGAAAGGACTGCAATGCTACTGGGTTTCTTCTTCCTCTCCCGCTCTACCTACCAACTTTTGGAAACCCAGACTGCTATAGATACAGAAGGCCTTATGGCAATGCTTGTCCCACAAACTAAAAAGCTTGTCATTGAACATCTCAGAAAATAAAATTAGATGTCCAATAGCAATGCCTTGCATAAAATGATGCTGCTGAAGAGCACCAAGCCTCAGCTAAGAACTTCATGCAATAGTGAACTGGAAGCGACTGCAAGTTTCCAGGCTCCAGCCCAACGGGTCTCCAGAGGTCTCTGTCCTCACTGAAGCTGCCAAAAGTTATTGCCGACTTTATTAATTTGCATAAGAAGATCCATACCAAAATAAGAAAGTCAGAACATCTTTAAAGGCATCTTGAAAAGAAATGTAAATGAAATAATACTTTGACAAACATTAAAATATTATTACACATGAAAAAAGCAGCCGTCGTCATTATTCACTGATAACATTTCCTAGGGGCAGGGGGGAATATATCTTTTGCTTCCAAGTCCTTCAGTAGCAGGCATGCAAAACCAAAACAATAAACAAAACCACAGATTTATTAAAAATAAACATGTTATGGTGCTTTTTCTTTTTAAGCTGAAGAAAAATAAATAGAAGGATGACAGAACAAGTAAATGGTTAACATAGCATTTTGAACATACGCTTATGAACAGATTTAAATAACAAAGACAATACCCAGGTCTGTAAACATCCAAAAAGCTATGCCATGGACCACCACAGAAGACAATAAAATAATCTAAGGTAAGTATAACTTCTCTTTGTTATGGGAAATACTTTCATATAACTGTTAACAGGACATGGCTATTACACTGTATTGCCTTAGGTCATATTCGTATTATGTTCAGTAATATAACCCATGATTACAGAAGGCAGATAAATTGGCTTACATGGAGCTATTTCCTGGTATTCTTCATTTGAATAACACCTTTTTTTTTTTTCAGTTACTGTAAGACAAATACATTAAGAAAGTCTTATTCACAAATCCATTTATGGAAATATAAGAATTGAATGCTTCACTAAGTTTTTGTATAATGTGTTCTCAGAACTCCTGATTCTCTCAATTAATGTAGCTCTAATTCTGCAACACAGAATCCTGGGACAGAAATACCAAAAACTGGAGCAGAAACCACACTACTCAACTGAATTCCAATGCCATCTTGATCCCTGAATGCACCTCACACTCCTGACAGGGAGGAAAAATTTGGGGTGCCCAAAATTTGACTATGGCTTACCTGTAATTTTGGAAACAAAAAGTCCACAGAGAAATTCTTAATTGACAAAAACAACTTGGGGGAAAAGAAACACTTTGTACTTTACAGCTATAGATCAGATCACATAAATGGAAAACAAATGGACAGCCTCACAGGTATTGCCAGTAAATAGCAAAGAATACTTTTACAAATGGAGGTCACAAATAATAGCTTAGTTAAATCATTCAACTATGATCAAAATTTGAGTCAAATAAGAAACTGTATCTTCATACTGAGAAGTAAACAAGATAACTATAAACAAATTAAACTATTACTGTAAGAAGTCAAACATTAATTAACAAAACAAATTTCACATTTTTATGCTGGAGGATACAGCCAGTAAAATCTTGTACAACAAGAGTAAAAGAGAACCCAGAACCTAGGAGAGAAACATCCAGAGAAAAAGGGAATCTAATGGCTGGCAATCAGGTTCAGTACTAAGCAAATGCAACTATTGAAAGGGCAGCATATGCAGGCAGAGAGGGGAGAGGTACAGAAGATATGAGGGGAAAGGGAAGATGTGGAAAAAATAACAGAAAACAATGCACTGTGTGGAAGGGAACAAAAGTGTATCAGGTTAAAGCCATTAAAAAAAAATGCAAACACTGAAACATGCTGATGTCACAGAGTTGTTACATGAAGTTCAACAAGGCCAAGCGCAAGGTCCTGCACATGGGACAGAGCAATCTCAAGCAGAAATACAGGCTGGGCAATGAACAGATTGAGAAAAGCCCTGGGGAGAAGGACTTCAGGGTACTGGTGGATGAAAAACTGAATGCAAGCCAGCAATGTGCATTCACAGCCCAGAAAGCCAATCACATTCTGGGCTGCATCAAAAGGAACATGACCAGCAAGTCGAGGGAGTTTATTCCTCCCCTCTACTCCACTCTCATGAGACCCTGCCTGCAGTACTGCGTTCAGCTCTGGGGCCCCCAACATAAGAATGACGT
>JANZLQ010000037.1:6115814-6142588 GCA_026212715.1 Elanus axillaris | reverse complement strand
TGTGAGGGTGGCGAGACACTGAAACAAGTTGCCCAGAGAGGCTGTGGCTGCCCCATCCCTGGAAGAGTTTGAGGCCACGTTGGATGGGGCTTTGAGCAATCTGATCTTGTGGAAGGTATCCCTGCCCATGGCAGGGGTGTTGGAACTAGATGATCTTTAAGGTCCCTTCCAACCCAAACCATGCTATGCTGCTATGATTACAAACAGGCAAGGAAGATACCCTTAAATTCACAATTCATGAAATGAAATGCATCCAGTTAGGGGAAGATCAACACAATTTCAAAATACGCAAATGTCTAAGGGAAAGCCAGACACACACACACACCCCGCAATTCTTGTTTAGTTTTCAGTATTAGGAATCATTGATCTTTATTAAAAAGGCTGACCTAGCTCTTCAGTATCTGTTACCACTCGGTGCCATGGTCTTCACGAAGCCTTTTTGCAGGTTACTTATGTTAAAAGGAAACTCAGTGAAAGCTTCCCAATTCCACTGTGCTTGGGATCAGAAAGTTCATCTGTTGACAGTGAGAAATATTTCTGTCATGCCTCAACTTTGCATTACATTTCAAATCAGGAGCTCCAAAGGGCAGGTTTAATCAGAAAGCCTGACTGGCAGCATCTGCCAAGACAATACATCCTTACAGAGCCAATGAAAGTTGCAAACTTGAATGACTCCCGCACACTGAGAGCTGAGCTGTTATCAGTACTGGGCTAGCTACACTGGATTTAGCTTGGCTCTATTTTCACAAATCAAACTCAGCTCTTGCTGCTTAGATGCAGCCTGAAAAACTCCAGCCCTGAAAAGGGTGCAGTTTTTTAAACTTTCAAAATTTTTTTAATTCCCAGCTTCTTTCCATGCTTTACACACTTTTCCAATAACTGTAATTTTTGTCAGCTCTGTAGTGATGAAATGCCCTGACCAGAGGTCAAGTTCTAGTTGCTCTAGATGCAAAGTCATGCATATGCTGCAAAAGGAGACAGTTCTTAGAGTTAAATCGCCTATCCACTTACTGCCTTGTTTTGCCCTCCAGGAATGCTGATATCTTTAAGAGTTGGTAACAGTTTCACTGCTAAAATTCAGGTGCTTTTGCTTTCAAATGTATCTATCAGGATCTGAGCAGTTCTTGTGAACAGAGTCCAAAGACCTTCACATTTGTCTTCAACCTTCCACCATTAAGAAGTTGAATCAACTCATTTGAGGCTCAGAGTGAAAACTCAGTTTTCATGCCTACCCATAAGCACGACAGCTTTGCAGATTTGAGTCTGCTCCTGCTTTTAAGAATTTAGCAGCAAGATGAAGCAATGAAAGAAGACTGCATAGATGAAATGCAAAAGGGAGCAAGATAAAAGAGCATTTTGCAACACAGGCAAACTCACAGAGGAAAAGTGACATTACGTGGACTTAAGAGACTTCCTCTAGCTTTACATTAATCTCCAGTACTCCATTTGCCAGGTCTCAGACACCAACATGTCTTCTAGCCTCTTATATCACTTTCTTCCATTACTCATGAACCCTGACAGTCCAGAAATTTTTTTCCAGATCTGAATTTCCATCTTGTGTTTAACACCTTTCCCACTTGAATATCTAGCTACAGATCTACAAGTTGAGTGTGTTTAACTATTTTCAACATCTGTTTTCAGATCCCTCTGCCATAAACCAAGACAAAACAATCACTACCACCCACCTCCTCCTCACCCAAGGCAACAGTGTGGGGTTTTGTTCATTGTTGCAGCTTACCATCTCTGCTTGCCTTCTCATTCCCCTTTAGGAGATGGCTGCAAAAGGACTGCATTTCTGTATTTCAGAAGAAACAGGAAATATACTTTCTATTACAGTGTAGGATCACCCACTCAGACGAGCAGACACCACTGTCCAAACTGCAGCACGTAAAGGCAGCAAGGTTTCAAACACAAGCATGAGTATAAAAAAGGGTGAGCAAGAGCACATAACCTCAGAAGGAGCAGAGGGAAGTCAAGAGCACAAAACCTACTAAGCAAATGCGGGCTGAAAAAACATTTCTTTGATGGCTTCCTAACTGCTCTCTTCTGGTCTTATACCCTTCTTGTCTTTCCCTAAAAAGGACAACTTGCTTTTCTAACACTATTAATGCAGAACAACATCATAACAGCCTCCTGTATGAGCTTCAGCACCTCCTCCATCTTCCATTTTGGGAAAGCAGTGATTGTCATTAGGGATCCTGGATGTGGTCTTGGATAGCAGAAACACATCTCTTCATCCAAGGACCAAACCATTTTATGTCAGTCAAAAATGTATTAGCTACCTAAAAGGTAAGAGGGAGAAATGCACTTTTAGGAAAAACAGTATGCATTACATACAGGGTCCAAGACTGTGCCTTTAAGAATCCAGACCTGCACTTGGGGAAGCAACATGAAGGTGCAGGAGTGTAGCCAAACAAGGTGGTAAAGAACACAGAATTTTAGAATAAACAAGACCAGGAAACAAAGCAAACTTCCCCAAGACAGAAGCAGTGATATGCTACAAAAGGGTATCAAACATGTAAGAAGAAAAAAAACAATTTTTTCACCTAAGTTCAAAATCCTTCTTTTATAACTATCTTTTTATACCTCATGACTGTCAGTCTGGCTCTTCAAGTAACAAATATTCTATGGAAAACAGACACTTGCTAGTTCATAGATTCCATGAAAATAATAAAAACTGTGTAGTTAAGTAATTTCTCTTTGTTCCCTATTAGACATATACAAAAAAGTAAAAGTATGAAGTCAGTTCAACCACTCTTCAATAGTCCTGCTTTATGACTTTAAAAAAATTTTACAAGTTAGAAAAAAGCTTCCAGGGAAAAGAGAAAATTTCAAATATTTTGGTATCCACACCCTTCTATGACATAGAATCTTCTATGACATAATCACCCAAGAGTCACACCTTCAGAAAGAAAAAAAAAGCCTAAGAGAAACCAAATACTTACCAGGAGAGATACTTTTTATGTTGAATGCCCAAGCCATCAAACCAAAGTTCAGAAGAAATATTTTGGGTTGTCAACCTGAATTCAATACTGAACCATACATTCCTTTCCTCTCTATATACATAAATACAAAGTATAGTGAAAGTGCAATTGTGCAAAACAAGGACAAGCTATTCTAAGCGTACAGAAAGTGTCAGGATGATAAACCACAAAAGCACAGAATTAAATCAAAGTTAATGGCCGCTAGCTGGTATTTAACTTACTTTCGTTTCTCTTTTCTTCCCATTTTTCCACCTAGCCTCCTCAGCTAATAAAATTGCCATTATAAGTGAGAAGCAAAGGCACAATTCAATGCTACATCAATTATTATGACTTTATTGTGACATACTGGTATTCAGCTGATCCCAGAAGGCTATACTGATGCCTTGGATGCAATTAATATTTGATTGATCTAACTCACTCCAGTACTGCATGTAAAATGTTCACAGTCATTTGAATAATTCTATTATATGTAGGAGATTACTGCACAGCGATCATTTGAAATTAATTGCCAAGTTATTTTAGTAAATGTAATACACCATTCCAGTCCTGTTGTCGTAACAGTTATGTAATTGCTTTACAAAGTAAACTAATGAAATAAATGAACTCTGACTAATATGTGGCATAACAGGGCTGAAAAAGTGAAATCACACTGTGTATTTTTTATCTTCCTCTACAGGGTTGGAGTTAACTTTACCATTGCAGAACTGAATATGAGAACAATGACCTCATAAAAAGGATTTTGTTCCACTGGCTGCACGTGACCTTAAGGGGGGCGACTTTTAAAAGATTTGATAGAAGATGACTACTCAATATCTTAGGTGTTTGCAAAACCTGAGGGTAAAGAAACCTTCATTATCACAAGGGATTACCAGTTTGGGTTTTTTTTGTGTGTGTGATGAGTTTTTCTCAGGGCTAAGTATCATTTAGCACTATCTGCTACACATAGAAAGCGAATTTTACATTTTGAGCTGCTGGCTACGACCCAGTTAAGTCACACGACACATTCAGTTTACAGGACAGCTTTGACATTAACAATTGAGACTTTCAAGTGAGCCAGTTAAGGGAAAGATTGACGAATTGGCTTTTAGCAAGAAGGGTAAGAGTTTGAAGTTCTGCAAGTCAGGACCTCGGGAAAGCAACTGCAAAGTTAAAGCAAACCAGGCAACAAGAGGGGGTTCTTACTAGCACAGGAGAAAGGTGCCCATTTCGGGAGGCTGACTGCAACTGCAGTCTCTGACTCTCCCCTGCAAGCACTGCATCCATATTTCAAATCATTACTCCAAAGTATAGAAACATGATACTGTGATACTTTCAGTAGGGTCAGTAGCCCAGAGAGCAACAACAGGTGTCAATATAGTCATTGCAAAACATTTCTCTTAACTCTGAACCTTGCCTCCAAGGATGTCAGAACACTTCCTGCCCTCAGCAAATGTTCACTAGAAACTATGATTTAAAATTGTTATTAAAAATACAGAAAAAGACATCATGAAATGGAAAAGAAATACTTATGTATCTTATATTTTTTATTGTAGATGATTTCTTTTTATAGATTAAGTTCCCTGATAATGATCCTGTAATTTATTATCAAATCCTTTTTCAACATTAAGAGGGATTGGACCTGCTGAAGGTCCACTTAAACTTGCCCACACTAACTCATAAAGGACAACAGAAAAAAGCAGGATCTACAAAATGCTGACCACTACTCCTATCCTTACCAAAGAACAGACAGGTACAGCAAACTGTCTTAGCAACTGCTCTAAGACCTGACAACTTGCACCAGCATTAGATTGGTTAGGGAATTTATTTCAGCTACTTTTTTAGTCACAAGCTCCAAGCTATGCTACAGTAGACTGTATTTTTGCAAGCATAACTAGACTTCTATTTAAAAAAGAAGGAATAAGGGAAGCAGCGTTCTATGGAGGGGAAACGGACAAATGAGGGAGTGAGCAACAAAAGGAAAGTAAGTCTCATTTATGAGTTTGTTTCAGCAAAAAAAAAACCCAGGAAAAGGCAGAGCATCATTTGCATTCTTTCTCTAGGTAGGGATACATAAATCATCTATATTACTCTGTTAAAATAAAACACAGCAGCATCACTGTGAATTCCAGCAGATACTACTAGGCATAAGCAAATGAGTAGGCTGTTCTCCCATTAACTCTCCCCTCTGTGTTTGCAGGACTAGAACTTACTTATTTTCTGTATCACACACAGATTTTTTTTTTTAAAACGAAGGTATTCTTTACATGTTTCTTCTCAAAAACATTTTTAATGTGGATTAATTCGGGGTAGACAGCCTGAAGATCTTAATCACAATCCAGAACATGTAATCTACAGGGAACCACCACTCCTGCAGACTGTCAGAAGCTGTGGTTTGTGTGAAATTGATAGTGCTTAGAGCTGACTAACAAACTTGTTACATTTCATATGTGACTTATTACTATTTATAATATTTTAAAATGAAAAAAATAGCAAACTATCCACAGGAAAACACCCTTAATATCTTTTTACAAGTCTTCCAATGTACCAGGGCTACAGATAAATCTTTTTTCTTAAAATGTTAAGTTACTAGTTGTATTAAGAAATTAATTTGTCTCTCACTTTGCAGCAGGTATAACAGTCTCCAAATTCCAGTGGCAAAAGAACTTTTGCCCTGTTTACCAAAAGAACCATAGCTCCAAAGAAGGCAGAGTAAAACTGAGAATGTACACAGCAGGCTTCTTCAGGAATCTGGAGTACCTGGAAATGACACTGCAGACCAGGATAGACAGCAAATAACTGTCATTACAGGAAAAACATTTGCTCCATTGCTTTACTGTTACGAGGGCACTTACATTTTTGTTAGAAAAACCTAGCAAGTGATGGTGTTTTGAGTAGCTGGCACAGCTACAAAAAGTAGTGTCATCAGGAAGAATGAAAGTACAATCAGCTGTCTGGATAACCATGCTGGCCTGCCAGTGGTATCATCTTCCAGGTAGCCCAGGGCAAATCACTATTTTTCTGGCCAGGTTTATTCCTATGTAAAATGGGCCACCTCAATCACAGGCATCATTGCAGGAAGAATTCCCCATGCTGTCATTGTGGCATAGTTCACAGAATCACAGAATATCTCAAGTTAGAAGGGACCCATAAGAATCATCAAGTCCAATTCCCTGCTCCTCACAGGACTACCTAAAACTAAACTGTATGACTAAGAATATCGTCCAGATGCTCCTTGAACTCTGACAGGCATATTAAGACTGATAGAAGTAAGAAAATCCCTGGCAGCTCCATGTAGTCACTAGCACTTCTTGTTTTGCAGGATCACAGCTTAATTTGAGGCTGGAATTATCTTTGCCTGGCTTTAGAAGAAAGTATGAAAAGTTGTTCAGGGTCCAAACAGGTAAAGGAGGTGTCCAACAGTGTCAAAGGTAAAGCAGGAGTCCAGTGGTGTCAATGCTTTAAACATACAAGTTACATACAAGCTTCTCCTAATTATTTGAATAATTTGTCTGTAAAAAGCATCAGCACAAAAGTACAGACTTATATTGTGGTACAGTCAAAAAACTGGAAAAACTCCAGAGACTCCCTTACTCTGACACACCAAGGAAGAGGCAAGAAATTATCACAGTTACAACTAGCCCAAGGAAGCATGGTACAAGAATCAAAGTCAGTTCAGATTAGCAACAGAGTGAAGGGGATTAACCAAAGCGTAAGTACAGGGTGAGATCCCTTAACATCTCATATGGATTGTATTAGCTAAAAATGAAATCTAAGAGCAAATGTAAATCATTACAGGAGTTTAAGCAACCTTAGTCACACATCTCCAGAAAACTGCCTGTAAAATCACTGGCAACAATGAAAACATGGTAAGGAAAAAAAAGAAAGAGATGTGGAGAACTTGAGGTGGAAATTCTATCACAAAGAAACAGCTCCACCTTATGTTTGAGCAGCATGAGTATTCTGTTCAAACTTACCTTCAAAACACACATCTAGGGGAAATCCAGCTAACACAATCCATAGAACAATGGTCAAAAAGGCATCATTACAGCATCTCTACTCTGGAGTTATTTTTTCCACTCCAGTGTTTGCAGTATTACTGGTGGTAATAACCGTGCTCTCCACAAAACAGATGTTGTGTCATGACCTCTTTACTTTTCCAGGCTGAATTCAATGCCAACAGTGAATTTTCTAGTGACAAAACAAAGTTATGTTCAGCTGCAGTATTTTCCCACCTAATTCACAGCTGCAGGGGAAAAAATAATATCCAAACAACCAGTCAGAACCCTTCATAAATTGTTTAAAGTTACCAGGGAACTAGTTTTAGGTAGTATATTTCAGTTCAGGTGACAGAATCCATTTGTTATTGGAAAAGTGTATTTGCTTAACACCTCCTGGCTTTGATCCTTTCTTTTCCAGGCTTTACTTCAGCACTAGATGATTTATAAAAGTTACAAACTGAAATTCATGCCCAAATTAGGGAAGTATTTTAAAAATAATTACTTTGGATTTTTTTTTTGCTGCGACCAAATGAACACCTTCCTACCTTGAACACAAACATTTAAGTCCAGTATTAGGTAGTGAATTGCAACTTACAGTGTCTAAACCTTTTTCTGAATTGCTATACATGGGCTTTGCTCAAATAATAACACTACTCAGTTGAAGGATAAACTGAACATGCATGGAAACATCTCAGTTTAGAGCACAAAAAAGATCTTCTTGGAGTCCCATGGCCCATCCCACAAAACTACTTGAAAGTAAACATTGATGGCATCAAGAGAGAGCAAAGAGTGGGAACAATGAGACATAATATAGAGGGGGGTTAATTTTGTTGTTGTTTTTGCCAAGATGATGCTGTTGGCAATGGCTGGCAGTCAATGTATCAAATAACCAGCGTGTACCACTCTGGAGACAGTCTGGCGGAATGGGGTGGGGAAAGAACATGCAATGAATTATTTCTCTCATAGGGAAATTAAGAAAGCTGAAGCATTCCTTAAAAATAGTCTTGATTTGCCAAAACCAATACTCTTCAGCAAAGGCACTCTATTTATAGAGAGCCTTAGACAATTTCTCAAGGGATCTAAAAAGAAGTAAGAAAAAAGTTAAGTCACTCCATGCATTTATAAAAAGAACAGCACATTTTTACATATAACCAGTGTGCCATGGCCCATCAGGAACAGCAGAGCACTATTCCTTTGGCCAAAGGTTATTTCAGTCCCTTTGTCTCATCCTGACTTTGTAACAAGTTATAACAGTCACAAAGATCATAGGCAGCCTGCCATAAAGAACAAACAAGGAAACAAAAAATAAACCATAGAGTTTTACAAATTATTTCAGAGGTGATTTGCAAGCTGCCCCTGGCCTTCCATAAGAAATGGTCTCCAGAAGGTACTTAGTAGCACCACTGCTTTAATAAATATTTATGAGTACATCAGTGCAAACTGTATTTCACTCATGTTTAATACTTGCTATGTAGTAACAGAAACATTTCCTTTGGTCTATGACATTCTAACACGCATACATGTTTGTTTGACATACATGCTTACATTCATCTGGGTGAAATCTATTTGGCAGTCATTGCACATTGTCATAACCTATACAAACATCAGTAGATCATGATGGCAACAAATGGCATAGAAATTGATCAAGGATTTGACATTTAGAAACAATTATTCTTCTTAGTGACCAGGTGATTTATTGGTAATTGAGATATGGCATCAAACATTTATTAATTGCAGTGCCAAAGATTAAGGGTAATTGCATGTAATGACTTGCTCAAGTTCTGCATAAGCAGCTGTAACTTACATTTGTGCTTGTTTTCTTTTTAAGACTATAAAGCTCATTTAACTTTTTTTCCCTTCGCAAAGCTTTTTTGTAGCCAAGGGATGTCTTTAGCTAATATTCCATGCGGTGACATTCTTTAACTGTAACTTCATATGCCAACACTGTTGCTTGTCATTTCTAATGACAGAGAAATACTATGTTATCACTGAAGAAAAATTAGAGTATTATTATTGGTATTATTTTTTATTTGATGAAGCTATCCATTGAGCAAGGCTGCCACCTTTCTAAGGCATTAATTTTATCCAGACAGCAAACTTCTTAGTCTGATTTTTTTTGCTAATATTCTAGCCAGTAAGCTTGAGTAATATTGTGATATGCTTATATCTGTTCTCCATTTGCTTGATACCCACTGGTTCCACTTTGCCCCTTCCAACAAGCAGTTAAGTTTTGTATTTGGTACAAATAATTGTTACAGCAGTATTCTAATACAGCAAGCAAAGAACAATAACTACCAAGAATCATAATGTTTTCTTGGCACAGTCTCACTGCAGAAGTCTTTGCTCTGAACTTACAGCTTGCACAGAAAAATCTTCTTTCATGGTTAAGGTGTCTGATATTGTTACTAGACTACAGGCATCTCTACCACTCTTCCCTTTATTCTAAGGAGAGGTATTAGTTTTATGGTCAGTTTTACCAATAGCAATCAAGTTTATGAAATGAAATTGTGGTTAACATTGAAAATATTACAGACACACACGTAAGGGGAAGGATGGAGCAAGCTTTGGTTACCAGGCACATACAAGCCACCTCTAATACTTAGCCATCCAACCTTCCTTCAATCTTAACTTTACTCCAGTTTGATTGCATTATTTCATTAGTAATTTTTCCTTCATATACGTGTTAAATACCACAATTTTCTGCACTCCTTACTAAAGTACTGTCAGTATTTAGTGTTCCTCTGTTTCAAACCTTTTCCCTTTTGTTTTATTCAGCCCTCCTGGAGTCCCTCTATAGTTACACACTTGCTTGCTTGAAGGGACATTAATGAAGTCATCATCACCATTACGCTAAGCTACTTCTCTTCAAGCCAATAATGCTGGTAGCATCATCCTGTAAAATAAACTGTAAGGACTTACAATGGATATGAAGTTACTATGGTTTTGATTCACTCTTTCAAAGCTTTAACTGAAATTGATTAAACAAAATGGTCTATTCTTCATTCTATTATTTCTTCCTGATACACTGCACAACCAGCTTTTTCTAGTTACAGCCAAGCTGTGCCTTTTCACACACATTTAGTCTTGTACAATCCTTGGGGACTGAGCCACATGTCCCCAAGAGGTGTTAATGTTTTACCAGGTCCTGAGCACATGCCTTTCTTTCCCCATATTGGTCACCACTTAGCAACAGCTTGTCAAGCCATCTCCAAATCTGAAAACAGTTATTTCTCCGAGTATTCTTCTATTAGTTTTTAATGGCTCAAATTTCACCTCCTCAAGCAGAAGGGACACTCTTTCATTTCTGTTTCTTCATTTACCCAAATTGCTGTAAATCATACACACACACCCTTGTTTAAAGTAAGCAGATCTGCAAGTAAGCAATATTTGCCAATTGCCTTTCACTCAAGATTGAGTCCATACTTAATACATAAAATTTTCTACTATTTTAGTAGTGAACATTCATACTTGTACACTTCTATTTGCAACCCATACATTATTGGTGCAAACCCTTGTATTTTTCTATTTCTGTTCCCCAGTTCATTAAATCTAGGATCCACTGTGCTAACTGTGATCTTGCTATATGTCTACTTGGAATTCCTTCAGGTAGTGTGAATCTTGTTGGGGAAAGCATGGTCTGCACAACTTTACCCTTCATTCCCACGCAGGCCCTGTGTCCTACGGTCCTTACTAGAGATGAATGCTCTCATTCACA
Organism: Elanus axillaris; assembly: GCA_026212715.1. Taxonomy (NCBI): domain Eukaryota; kingdom Metazoa; phylum Chordata; class Aves; order Accipitriformes; family Accipitridae; genus Elanus; species Elanus axillaris. The sequence goes on along the minus strand of JANZLQ010000037.1, from coordinate 6,131,912 downwards.
TGGTGTGACAGCTTCTTCTGGGAGTGTCAGAGTTTTTGATCTGTCTGCCACCACCCACAGCTTCTCCCATTCTTTTGCATTAGAGCTGCCATATGAGCTAGTAGTAGAAGGAAACTGTAGTAGTCATAGAGAGTTAGCCTTGTTAATAGAAGAGAACTGGTCTAAGTCTTGACGCAAAGAATCATGGGGAGAGGAAAGGAATGTGTTTTCCAGGTAACTTGGTGTATCTGCAAAGTGGTCTAGACTGTACCAATTATCTCCACTTCAGTCCCAAGGGTTGAGGTTGTCTGGGCTAAATTCTGCACTGACAAATCTAACCACACTTTGCTCTTCCTGCAATGCTCTTTTCAAAGACCAAGCAACTCCTCTAGCAAGCTGAATGATCCAATCTACAATATTGCTTCTAACTACCACCCTGAAGCTACTTAAGCTTTTTTCAACTGCCCATCTAACTCATCAGCTTGAGTTTTTACTGTCTAGCCTTTTGTATGTCCTTCATCACATGCCTTCTGGAGTCATTTCAGAACACAGGCTTTTTGCAGCACAGGCACCCTATTCTGCACTACTTTTCTTCTGTTCTTCCACTCTGATCCTATTCCTATTCATTCAATAATTCACCCTTTGGTTTCAAATCCACCTTTTCTTACCCTACAGACTAACTTTCCTTTTCCTAACTGTAATAGACTAGCCAAACTGGTTGCAGCTCTCCACAAGGCCCATACTGCAGCAACCTTAACGCAGCCTTAGAATCAATGCTCCCCTGACAGATTACAAATGCTTTTCCAGCCTTCCTCAATGCATCTTCAGCCATGAAAGCTTCCTGCTCCCATACCAGAATATCTTTCAGATGACCTACATAACTAAATTTTCCTCTGGATGGGAAGAAAGTCCTTCCCTCTTCTCCCCACCTGCTGAGCAGTCAGCCCCACTGGAATACTAAGTACCTTGAATGCCCAGTTACTAAACCTGTATACTGTGCATTTGTTTTCAGTTTCTGTTCTGCTTTTCTGCTCTGTCCCTGGCTTTTACTCCAAAAGCCCTAGTTTACCTGCACCCTCCACAAATTTGCAATCTGCCCTGAGCCATCTAATTCAGGCAACTTTTCTCAATTGCAAATAGACTCCACAAGCAGGATATATTCAACTTTAAAACAACAAATCATATATTGGTTTAGATGCACAAAACCAGTGGAACTTAACAAGCTACCAAGCATAGCACATTCACAACACTCAATAAACTCAGAGCATCTCCACTAGCAGATGGTTTGGCAGGGAATCTCTGCAGCTCCCTGAAATGGACCTTCAGGGCCGCTGAGATGCCACCTTCCAACTCTGTATTAAGTCAGGAATGTATACCTGTAGGTGGTTTTCCTCCTGAATCCTTGAGCTGCTGTCTCAAGAAAGCAATCCTAGCTTTCTTATCCTGCATGGCTTCACTACAGACTTTTTTCACAGGTCTCACAACTTTTCCTTAGAAATCTGAACTGAGGTGCTCACAGCTGTGTAGCATGAGACCTGGGCCATGGATCATGACACTTACCCCTTACTGAGCAGGGGAGGTTCCACCCAGACCTCATCCAACCTTTCTGTGCTGAGCAGGACTCCAGTGAAGTCCTAGCACTTCCCTGATCCTAGCCCTGTACTTCAGCAGAGCTCCTAGGTGAACATGTGTAAAGCTACTGTGTAGCAAAGTCACCTGAGGGAAAAAGGAAAAAAATACTAAAAATCATCATCAGTACAATTCTGAAAGAACCACAGAAAACCCCACAGTTTCCACAGGCTAATATACAGTCAAGCTCAAATGGAAGGACTGTTAGAGAGAAAGAGTATTATCACACACTATTGCTTGTATTTTCAATGCATAAATAAAAGCCTACTTGACAGGCAAAGCAGAAGACAAGCAGTCTGTAACAAAGTATACTCTACTTCATGGGCATACTACTCTGCTTCTTCCAGGCATGTTCTACTAGGTGCCTAGAAAAGCACTTGTGCAGATAAATAATAAATAAATAAATAAATAAACTCAAGAGTTTTATTTGCAGTGACAGAAATGGATTCAGAGATGGAAGCAACTCACAGACTGAAGACCTTTCCTCAGAGGGACGTTATGTTCCTTGCACATGTACTTGCCACATTTCCCTTCTTCCTCTCTTCATACCACAACATCTCCGCACCCTCCCCCCCAAGAGACTGCTAAAAATCATTACACAAATAAGAGAAGGCACATCAGTGCACTTCATGGTACTTGTTTTATAAAATTAAAAAAAACCCCTTCCATTAGGAAAACATTAGTACTGCCAAGTCAAGCATCCAGAACTGAAAAAGAAACAATTAAATTTTTCTGCGCAACCTTAATTTGCTCCCTCCTTACTCCTTGCTGTCAGGGCTTGCAAGCAGGCCATAATATACCCTTCAGCTAGCTGACCAACACACTGCTTATTCCACCCCACTGCAGGACTCTGGTGACCCGCCACAGATTTACATTGAGACTGCCTAAGTTCATTTTTCAGAAAATAAAGGAGAGAGATAGCTACATGCAGGAGTTGGTTATGAATGGTTTACCAACATCTGAGTGTCAGGAATAAAGATATTCATGAGTGATCACCCAAAAAGGAGCAACGACGGAGCAAGAGGAGAAGTCTGAAATATTCCAACATTCAAGAAAGTTATGGGCAAAACTCTACAGTCTTCTCCCAAGATTGGTTACATTCCTCCCTTTTCAAAGCTCTCTCTCCAAAGCGCATCACAAAGAAGAAAACATGATTCATGTTTAACAGCAGATTACACACATCTCTGTGTTTAAGGACTGCGCGCTCTCAAATTTTTCTTCTTGACACAGCTTTAACTATGTCAGTCACAGATATAACATGTCTGTCCTCCTAGTTACGTTCCCTTCCACTTTCTCAGTTCAGTGAGATGGCATAAAACTCTTTGGAAATTAGTCACCCGTAAGACAGATGCATCTGTGAATCACTAAACCTAGCTAGCAAATCAACACACAGAGCTCTATTAGATGCTTGCTTACCACAACTAAACAGGAAGTCTGACAAAACAAAAAAGAGTTGTTTTATCTTTCCGCCACAATTACAACAGGAAAACCCAACTAACCAACCTCAGCTGCATACTCCCCAGAGTCCATAAATGAAGCTCACTGCACTGCGCAGTTACAGACTTCCCAACTGAAAAGGGTTCATTCCTCCTTCTAGATCCCAGCAAGGCAGTGCATGAACCACAGTTCAGATCCACGAACTAAAAAGCCCAAGCATCTTTTTGTGGAAGTAATCCAAAAGGCAACAGAGATAAGCACTTCCTATTACTATATAGTTTAGATCTGCCAGCTGCTATTGCTTTTGAGCATGCCTTGCACTTAGTTTCCATGGCCCAGCTGTACCTTATGTGTGGAGAGCTTCGAACTGCATTTTAAGCTTCTAATGAAAATGAACTGCATTTACACAGCACTGTCAGAATGCAAATCAGTTATGTATTTTGTGCCAAACAAAACTATCACATCTCAGCAGATCTATTGATGCAATGATATGGTTCAAAAAGCCTCAGATCCTCTCTCTTCAGTATTATCTTTAAAATAAGGGTAAATAAACCACAAAAAAGTATGATGTTCAAACAGCAAGAAATACAAAATCCACAAAAGTAATTCCAAAGTTTAGATTTAAGCACTGTCCAGAAGCCAGCAGATTAGGACTAACTGACCTCAAGGTACCCACTCAGGCAATCCTTCATATGGGCTAACAAGTCAACACCTGTTACAGGTGCTAAACTGTGGTCAACACTCAAGCTTACATCTATTACTTTTCATGGCTACTAAAGCAGATTAACCATTAAAGTAAAAGCTTTAACTCCTAATTGCTTTTTAAAAAAATTGGTACATGCACCCCTCCCCCTAATTCTTTACATAAAAAAAATATTTATAGTAACAGAAAAAAAGAACAAACAGTTCAACAATCGGTTAGTACCTAACACTTGCCAGTTGCAGCATAATTCAGCTAACAAACTTCATTAAATACCAAGTTTTCTCCTGGCAACTTAAACAGTTTTTATCACAACAAGGCATTGTTTAAAAGCAAACAAAGAAACCTGGTCATTCCAATTGATACAAACATACATTTTGAGAAAAACACAGAGGAAAAATGTGACTATAATGATGCCACTTCTTACAAAAACACTACAGTAAATTTTTTCAACCAGTTTGTTAGGAAATGGTAATAAGTTACTAAGTTGATAAATTAACTTATACATAAAAAATCCTGGAAAATCCAACCAAATTTAAGTATCATTTGTACCAAAGATACCAATAACAATCCAATAAGCCTCAACTGGAAGACAAAAACAAAATGTAAGGGAAATAAATTTTATTTTGTATTATCCTATGATATAACCATTGCATCTTACAGTTGTTTGAATGTCATTCATCCAACTATTAAAAAAAAACACCACCACATCAGATGATGTATGAAATCGTAACTTTTTCTCCAAAGAAAAACAGTTTAATTCTCCTTTGCCTTAAAGTAAAGGATTTCATAAAAACACTGCAGAACAGCTTCATGAAATTTACAGAGAAGCATCCCATCATATCCTTGATAGACAGACAGAAATGCAAACAAAAGGGAAATTTGGTCAAGTTCAATCCCAACTTTGTCCCCAAGTTTGACAGCTTGCTTCTTTATAAATAAAGCAATTAACAGCTTTCATATTAAGGATCACACTGATAAATAAGAAACAAGAGAGCTTCATAGGTCTACACTTCCTGTCCCTCCCTGCTGTTTCCTGCCACATAAAATACATCAAAAAACAAAAACACAAAACCCACTCAACCATCACTGAACTGCTTACAGATCCAAGTTTAAAAGACAAATGTATCCTTAATTTGCAAATGAACAATAAAGCACCCTGAATGTCTTCCTGATTCATATGAAATTGTATTTTCCCTTGTTGAGATGCAAGAAGTATTTATAAGCCTCTGAAATATGAAATCAAACTAATTAGTTTAAAAATGTAACTTCTTTTTAAACATATACACAGCATTTATGTTAAAAAATATTTAGGAGACTAGACAGCCTACTATTTGAACAGTGAGATCTCACATCACCCTATTTATGACTATACTAGCAGCAGAAGTAATGTCACTGTACAGCTGGGATCATAAGACTAGACAAGACAGCATGACTTCAAGCTCATTTTGTATGAAATGTTCTTCAATCTTCAAATCACTAAGTGCAAAAATTCCACAAAAATGCAAAATTCCACATTCCAAGAATTAGTTAAAATTCACTGTACAGATTGAGATATTCCTACAGTACTGTCTCAAAGTCATGCAGAAAAAAAGACTAAAAAGTCCATACGTCCAACTCTCTTGGTTGTTTTTTTTCCTAAATTATGAACAAGTAGGTAGAGGAAATGCATTGACAATTTAGAATAAAGAAGTTTCAATCCTCTGCAATGTATGGAGCGGTACTTCATCATAAACTCCATACTTGATAGAAATGAGAAAAAAACCTGCAAGACAACCCAAAAGAGAAACATTTAAAAGGTACAGAACCACCAAATTCACTTAGTAGGACAGAATAATGCAGAGTTAGTTTTATTTAGGTAGACTTCATAACAACTTCAGAAGAATCAGCAAGTCTCTCTCTACTACCTTCCAGTCAGGCAATGGAGACACCACCATTAGCTGAGGAAGCGCATCTTTCTCTTCCTCCCACTGTTAGATTTTGGCTTCTCTCTGTGATAATTTTTCAATCACCAAATTCTCATATAAAGTATCTCTGGTGATATTCTCCAAGTGAAAATCACCAGAGTTTAGAAAATGTTTCTAACGGTACCAAACTGAAGACACTGACACCGGAAAGCATTTTACTCTGTGAGCTATGGTTACCAGGATGAACTCCACAATGCCATCACAATGAAGTAATTTTTTAAGCAGTCTGAGGATCTGAGGAATTGCTACATAATTAAACTAAAAGCTTTCAACTGTACATCTCTGAGCACACATTTCTCATCACTTGACATTTTTTGGTCCATCCAAACACTGCAAAGGGAACACTGATCATTATAAACTTGCCACTTGTACATTCTGAAACTGCCAAATTCAGATCTTGGACAAGCAATACAATACACCATTAGTAAACCTAAACCATCAGCCTAACATCTAATTTTCAACTTCCGAATATCCAAAGTTTCAACAATTAAAAAAATCAATATAAAGGTTAAGATTGAACAAGTAAAGGAACAAGACATCGGGAAACCAGTTCCAACAGAGAGGAGCATTTTCTATCCAATAACAAAAGTTTCAATATGCATAAGTCCTTGAAAGAAACCTTATTAAATATATTTAACATTTGATTTCACAGACAAAACGAAATTGGTTTTATTGAGACAAATCTGTTCATGCTGGCACTTAAAATCCCAGATAAAAACAAAAAACAATGGAGTGAATGTAAGAAGTTTTATGATTAACCTTCTGGAACTTCAGCGTCACTGTGATTGTACTTAATACCTTCTGTAAAACACTGCTCAAAACTCCTTTTTTTCTTTTAGGTAAGGCTTCAGAGTATTTTTGAGAAGTAAATCAATACCCTCATAAATTAATGATATGCTGAATGAAATAATCTTACATAGCTAGCGTGGACATATGCTGTGTATGCCATTAATTTACTTGTAAACACAGAACTTCCTGTTCACCACTTTATACTTTAAAACACTGACAACCCAATCTCTCTGCACTACATCATGTTATATTTCAGTAACAGTTATACTGGTATTGGTCCTTGCTCTAGTGTTTTCTTCAGCTTTTATTCTGTTTTGTGGGTTTTGTTTTGGGTTTTTTTGTTATACCATTTATTTTCTAATCAGTTAAGCAGCCCACCATGCCAAATAAGGGCATTCTTAATTACATCTTAAGATGAAAGCCATGATGCCTTCATATGTGTACTCCCCATTGGTAAGAATGGGAGCTCTCTCCATGAAGTCTGTCAACTAGGTTATGTCAGAAGGGTGTTTCTTAGATCTTCACTCATTGCCAAAGAGGTTGTTTGAAGAAAAGCTTAGAAAAGAATGATGCATCAAGAGGAAATGACTCAGCCCTCTTTCACTATACTGACCAGTTTAGAAGACAAAATAATATTCAGTTGGCAATCTTTTACATTGCCACTCCAATATCAATGCTTCCAATAAACACATGTGGAAACTTTTTTCTATACATATCTTATGCAAAAAATACAGCCCTTTTCTGCAAGCATGTACAAGAACCATTCTACACACGAGCATTTCATGTTCCTTTCTTCATATACTGGGAGAGGAACTGGCTTCTGACAAAGTAGATCAGCTTGGTCTCTGTGCAGAACATAGTAACGATGGTTGCTGCAAAGCACAGAGCCCCCATGCTGATGTGAATCAGCCTTGCCATCCAACCCTTATCGCAGCAGAAGAATACCTACAACAAAGGAAACAAGCAATTGCAGGAAAACCAATCAGCACAAAGTAGATTTACTGTCTCAATAAAAAAATAAGGTCCAACACCTCTCTTGACCATGCTAACACCACCATCAAGCTGAGCATGGTTTTGCCACAAGCACTGATCCTACAGTGAATCATCTTTAGTAGTCACAATATTTGCTTTCTTAGAAAAATTCTCAGTAAAAAAAGAGCATTCAGTAGATACCTGGTAAATGTGGAAGTTGTTCATCATCTGGCATGCAGAAATACGTTAACTGAGATATTAGGAAAACTCTGCTGGTCCTATCACGTAAGTCTGCTACTTTACAGCAACATACTAGGCTCTTTTCTAACAAAACCCCACTGGAAATCTCCCATTCTAAAACATGAAGCTCTCCTTTCTAAGGCATAATGGATTTTCAAACTGTCAAATTTCTGTACATCGAAATGTTACCATCTCCATAATAATTACTCTGCACATTTACCATCCTGTAGTCTGAACAAATGTGATAAATGTGCTCTTGGCAATTTTTGTTTCTGTTCTTGTTTTGGTTGTTTTTCTGCCATCACTTTTTTATTACAGAATTTTTAATAAGTTTCTTTGTGCTACTGCAAAATTTCAATTATTATTAAGAACTAAGGACATGGATTTATCTACAGACAGCAGGAATATGTTAAATTTTATTTTACTTGTCAGACACACTTTCTACAGGTGGCAGAGAACTTTGTATCAAATATAAAATCTCTCAATATTATATCTTGCCTTGCTTGTAATGCAAGTCTTCCAGCCTAAACTCATAAGCCTTTTTTTGCTAATGGTATTTCTCTGCTTGTGGACACAGAAGTCATTTGACACTAACTTTCACAGTGAAGAAGTAAAATCTGAGAAAGATGCTTACCTCTGAGAAACCAGTGATTACTCCACTTATGATATAAACGAGTACCAAATATGGTGAGGGAATCAAGCCTGTCAAAGGTCTGTAAGTGCTTTCTTTAAAGTAATCATAGATATAGTGGATGCTGTGAGCTATTCTAATACCCATGTTAAAGCAGTTCGCAAGGATAAAGCCTATACTGCCATGCCACTGGGTCAAGAAATAAGAGATGCATAGAAATGCAAAGGACAAGGCCAGCATAACAAAATTGTACCTAGGAAAAAAAAAAAAAAGAAACAACTGAACAATGTATACAGTTACAGTATTTATTTACTAGCTTTATCTTTGAAGAAACACCAAAAATTATTTTCCAAAATGAGAAACAGAAATTCTCTTGCCCTCTTCTAATGGAAAAGATAAATTTGAGAACACAGATGTTAATAAAAAAAAAATCATTGAAAGAATGGAAAATACATCAAACAAATTAAACCAAGAACTACATTATGTGAAGGAAATTCTAATTAGCTATATACTCATTTCAGAAAGTCAAATGTAGTACCAATGATTAGCAATGTAATGTAAACTTATGAATTTTTTTGCTGGTTTATTTTAGGTATGTATGAAAGAAAAATAATGCTCAACAAGATGACACTTTGTTTGTGCTCCAAACAGTGGGTTTGAAAAAAAGTTCATACTTCAAAGGAGTCATGAGAGCAGCCCTTGCTAGGTCTAAAACAGTGTGGAAAGTAGACCTCATTGAAATTGATTTGGAAAGACATTGTAAGGAACAGCTACTGCATAAGCAAAAAAAGCTTGATGGTAGCACTGGGAAGGCAACCAGGCTTCAAAGTCAATAACCCAGGATGAACACAGAATCAAGAAATAATCCAGGCTGGAAGGGATCTCAGGAAGTCATCTAGTCCTACCTCCTACTTAAAGTGGATAAACCACTGAATTCAGACCCACAATTTAGATCATTCAGAAGTATACCTGATATACAGGAACTGTACACAAAAAATTTTAACAGTTGCAAAATATTAATGAGTTTTAAGTGATAGCCTGTCCTAAAAACTGTAACTTCAAACACATATGTACAGAAAACAAGACTTCATATTTAAATTACTTTTCCAGTTAGTGATGTACCAAAAGCTAATTTAACCCAAACATTTAAACATTTGCTAAAGTTTCTACATCTAAATCTACGTGCAGACAGCTAAATTAGGAGTTGGTTTTCACTGGGGCAGGATATTTTATGCCAATTTCAACCTCTTTATAGGGTCATTACAAATAAATTTTTAAGATCAATGTCTATCAACAAGTACAAGCATGTAAAAAAAAAAAATAACCAAACCCAAAAGTAGTGCATATTTGCTTGCCCATCTGTTGCACCTGGCTCTGGAGAAAAAGAATACAGTTCTTATAAAGTGACTGCAGAAAGAAATTTGCTCTTTGGAAAAAAAAAAAGCATTTCCAAGCACATATCCATGCAGAAAAATTGTTCTGTTTACATACTGAACTCCAAGCAAACCCCATGCAGGTTAATTACAGGAATATTCTGGGCATAGTATTTCCTACCTGTCTACCTCCTCTTTGCACATCAAAACAAACGTAAAACATTCTGTTACTCCATTGATAGCAAGAAATAGGACATATAATGAGTAACATCGGAGGAGATCTGGACCTAAAAAACACATTAGAATAATAAGTAGATTATTATTTTTTATAAAACCACATTGTTTTTATACTCACTGATAGCAAGAGATAAAAGTTGTAATGTTACCACTAATAACGGTAGCTTAAGTTCATTTGAAAAAGTTTCCTGTCTAGAAATCTTGACAAGAACACAAATAAACAAGGCAAAATAAAAATAAAACCCAAAACACCCAAGAATAGCAGTTATTACAGTAACAGAAAAGATATCAATTTAAAAAGTATTTTAATAAAAAGGGATTTCCTAATTAAAAATTAGCATTTATAATAACACAAATGTCTATTGTACAGGAATTTGTGGAAACTAATTCAATATGAGGTACTAAAAGCAATAAAATGTATACTTTGAACACAACAGTAAGAAAAACAGAAAGGCTGTTCGATACATTCAAAATTGTGCTAGATAAAAAAAAAATATTAAGATTTTTATGGGTCAGAGATAACTTATACATGACTTCAAAATTCTCCATTCAGCCCTTAATCTTTTTCTTGTCCTTTAGAAATCATAACACAGGGGAAAATAATCATGCTTTTTAACAGGTTTGTGTGCATCCCTGAATATTCCTTCTTGATAGCAGCAATGTAGTTCATATTACTGAGTCTCCTCCTGTTTCAGTACCAAAGAACAACTACCCAGTGAGCAGTAAATACACTGGAGACACAGGGCAGAGCTGAAGACTTTCTTTACAAGTATGCAGAAAAACATCAGACTAGAGAGCACTCAGGAAAAAAAAAAAAACAAGCTAATTAATATATCCATTAATATCTGGTCAAATAAGTCAGTATGCATGCTCAACATGTCATTTTCACACATTATCATTAGGTGAAAAAATAAAATTGAGTCACTTGACTTGCATCCATATTCCTAAATATAGTCCTTTTCAGTCAAGTAAGCATGTCTAAAAGATTAGGCCCAGACAACCATCCTCAAAGAGAAAGAAGAACAGAAAACATTTTCTTCATAAAAAGAGTTGGCTGCTGGGGTCCAGAATGACAATTTTCCACAACATTTGCTTTCAAAATTAGAAACAAATCCAACAGAACCAGCAGCAAGACAATTCCAAACAATATGCAAAAGTTATTAACATTTTTTCTTGGTTATGCAGACACAGGGTTTTCCTTGAAATCACTATACACATCAAGCACCAGCTTCCAAATATCATGTAAGGGTCTGAAGCAAAAATACCTAAATGCTTAATATTTAAAACCAGAAAAGTGTCCATGGGGTTAGAATGTATCAAATGACCTTAGCAGTGAATAAGGTAATTGCAGTTTATTTTTAACACCCAATAAACAATATTCCAAGGTTATGGTTTGAAGATGCAGACCTCTGACAGGCACAATGGTCTTCAACACAATATACTGTCACATGCTTTCATCTTCCCTGTAACTTTCTCTTAATTGTAACAGATATGAAATGGAAAATCTAAGCTAGAACTCTCCCACAATGGCACATGAGCAAAATTTCCAGACAGAAACACAACAAAAAAGCTCCTCTGCAGAGCTGCTAGATCTTCACCGAAGATATATCAGCTAGGAACTGAGTCACTTCACAGGGCTCAGCTATAGAAGGCAGATTGTTTTTTCTAACAGGAGCTACTGTAGGTCAACTGACAAACCACTGAAAGAACTCAAGAAAACTCCATGCTACAATTTGTATGTTTATGTTTCGAGAAGGAATTAAATGAACCTCCACTTCTCTCCTGACAATCCAAGGTGACCTACAAATTCCTTGACTGCTTCTGTGGACAGATTTGTAAAACTTACCCCTCAATATGTACAACTATAGCAAGACTGTTACCATTATATGGTTTAGCACTATAACTATTACAGTTTCTATGCTAAAACTATAGATTCTTTGGTTCCAATTTGTTGTATGGGTTTTGGGGTGGTGTTATTTTAAACAGCTGAAGTTAGCAATTTTACATCATGGAGCAGTCAAACAATCCTTTAAAATGTTCTTTTCCAATGATGTGAAATTGCAGGAAGGTAGATCCCCAAATTTATTTAGAGCTCCTCAGTATATTTTAGTTTAATATGCCTAAGTATTAAAGATGCTATTACAAAGGCATGAGTTCTGGATTTAGCCAAGCTAAGTTATTGATTTTAACAGGAGTTTTATAGAAAAAAAAATTCTGCTGATTTACACAAGAATACATAATAGCTGTAGTTTCTCTTCTTAAAGAATGGCTTCTTTGCCAGCTCTGTAAATCTTTACCTCTTCCAGAACTGAGCATTGAGCCTCCATAAATATCCAGAGCCAGCTGAGAATAGGCATAGCCAAAAACCATGATGGTAAGGCCAGTAAGAAGCACAAGTTTCAACAGCAATTCTAACACATCTGCAGCCATAGCGACATCATCCTGAAAAAAAAAAATGTAGTCAGTTACATGAATCAGAATCAATATAATATTTTCATGCAAAGTGTAAAAAGGTGTGAAACTTACCCTTTGTTTACATGTGGCCTTAATTTCCAACAATTTTTATGCATTTCATTCTATATTTTAATCATTACAAATTCTACATAAAAATTAGCCACAAACATCCCTGTTCAAGAAACATGCAAACAGCACCTGTTTAACAGTTAGTAAATGGCAAAGAGCACAGCATCTGCCCGAGGCCAGTATGAGTCAGTGGGACAGTCAGATCTTTATTCCTGCATGGGACTACAGGATTTGCCACACCAGAACAAGCAACTTGTGAATTCTACTACCACATTACAAGAAGCATTCTTGTAATTCTTGTAATGTAATTTCACTACATACAGTAAAAACTCATAACTATTTTGCCAGTTATATATATCAGGTACATTATACATAAATTATACAATACGTATGCCTGCCTTTCTTAGCCCACCAAAGACCTGAAGCATAGGATTTATTTAACTGCATGCTATGGTAACAAGTAGCAGGATTACTGCAAAAAGTTGTCATAGTATCAGACAAAAGCCCAGACTGATCTTCATGACTGATCACGAATTTCTTACCTAGAGCACGCATGAATATTACTCTGTGGAACAAGTCTCTTGTTTGTTTAACCACTGATACTCCACATACAATTCAAAAGCTCAAGAAAAATACAATTCTTTTCTTCCCAAAACTGAACTCTTCGGAAACGTTATTGCTTAATACTTAAAAGCTTCCTGTATTTTCTAGTCAGTCAAATATTTTCAGATAGCATTTATTCAATAGAACTAGCATGCTTTCACAATTTAAATAATTAGTCTAAGTATTTCTGGAAATACACACTACAATAGGGTTTACGTCACACTGTATGGAGCAGATGATGTTAACTTCAATTATAATACAATGCAGTATTATGCCACTGAACAGTTTAATTTCTATTTCATTAGCATTTTACCTATTTTCTTCTCTTTCTGGTCCAGCCTCACTCAACATTTTTGTTCTCCACTTCAACTTTTCAATTTTAACAGTCTTTATACTCAAATTTAAAAATACACAGTTCTGTCAGTCACACTTCTGTGATGCAATTTATCTGTAACAAAAATCAAGCATTTGACATGCACTTAATCCAAAATAAACATACCTGCTTCTGATCCTTTACATTCTTCCCTCTTTCCAACACTTTAGCAAAAAAGACGTAAAAGCTCTCTTCAATAGGCAAAAAGATAAACCTGGCCACCAGTGAACCAAGATTATTCACGATATCATATACACCTTTAAGAAAACCAAAACACACAAGATAGCAGCAACCTGTAATTTTTAGACACATTTTAATTCTAAGTCTTTAACAATTACATGCATTATAATTAAATATTTCCACTGAACAAAGAGAAAACTGTAATGTAGTGCAACATTACAGCAGCGTTCCCTAAAAATTCTGACAGTCACAGCAACCACAGCTCAAAATTACAAGGCCTGCTCATAGATGGCAAAGCTAGAACAAAAGCATCGACTAGAGAGATGTGAATCTAGCAACAGCACCAAGCCACATTTAAAATTCTTACTGCAGAGGAAGTTAAAAGATCCTGATTAAATTCACTGAATGAGAACAGGAATGTAAGGATTTACTGACACAGGAGAAGAGAAAGATACGTATTTTTAGTGTGAGGTCCTTTCTTTTTACTTTCACTTAAGTGGAAGAGCAATCCTACATGACACTTTACCAGCACTTCCACCTTCAGCCAGATACTGCGCCAAACCTGCTAAGACATCTAGGTATGTTTGTGTATATATACACACACAGAGTACAGTGTCTGAGAGCAGACAAAAGTCAGGCATATGGTAAGTACTTTACACTTTCACAGTGAAATAACAGAATAAGGTACTGACTGATTTCATAGGACTTGGAACCACTGTTTCTCAACATTTTGAGAGTACAGGTATTTTTGTACTCATTATTCCTTTAAAGACCCTCCAAGTAAGAGGCAGTTCAATCGTTCTACAGGGGAGGAGGATCAGAAGTGGCTGCAGTTACTGGTGGCAAGCACATATACTCAGTATTCATGGAGGACCATACTACTGCCAACAATTAAAAGTAATTCAAACTAGTCAAGAAACTTCTAACAGTGGGCCAACAATTACAGCCTATTTTCTTTCCCCAAGCCATAAAGACCCAAGGTGCTGTCAACTCAGTCATCTGAATGGCTACTGCTGTACATTACTCTGTAACCAGACTGAATTCTTTTACAGAACATAATTCAGTTTTGAGATGCAATGCTATAAACAATGATGTTCGTGCCATAACAGCTAACACAGATTCAAAAGGAAGACAGAAAACAGCAGGAAAACACAACTACAAAAACTGAAGACCAACAACTATAATACACCAGACACTAATGAAGCTTTTAAAAAAAAAAAAAAGCCAAGATACACGGTATCTCATATCCAATTGGAAAGTTTTGATTCAAAGAAAAAATAAAATTAAAATCCAGGCTCTTAAATGAAATTTTTGCTGTATCTCTGACCTGGGTTCAGCTGGGATAGAGTTAATTTTCACAGGAACCTGGGAGAGGGCATAGCCAGGACAGCTGACCTGAACTAGCCAAGGAGCTATTCCATACCATGTGACACCGTGCCCAGTATATATATATATATATATATATAGGGAGCAGGCTGGGGGGTGGGCTCTCAGCTTTCGGTGGGGAAGTGGCAGAGCACTGGGTTCCGGGTGGTGGGCGGTTGCACTGTGCATCACTTGGTTTGTGTATTCTCCTATTTGTATCGTTATTGTTCTAACTTCTCTTTTTGTGTTGCCCCAGTAAATTGTCCTTATCTCAACCCTCGAGATTCCGGGTTTCTTTCCTTTTCCCTTTCTGGCTCTCCTCCCCATCCCACCGGAGGGGGGCAGGGGGAGTGAGTGAGTGGCTGCGTGGTCCTTTGCTACCAGCTGGGCTGAAACCACGACAATCTCTTATCAATCATTCTCTGAAATCTATTCCAAAGTCACAAAGGCTTTGAAATCTTCTCAGACTTTCAAGATACTTTCAAATACTTTGAATCATTTTCAGAATCATCTGAACAGCAGTGACTAAAACTGTGTCACTACTCCATGATACCATCACACTTACCCTGATCTCCAAAATTTAACACGTTCAAAAAAGTCATCACATATCGTTCACCTGTAAGTTCAAAGTAAAGAACTTAAGAACAAGTCCCTAACCTTTCCCAATATTTGTCCAAACACTTACAACATTAAGTATGCAAGAGACAAAGTCAAACAGGACAGCATCTAGTTCAGAATACCCTCAAAAACTTCATTCAGGTTGGTAACATCTGCTGGCAACAATCTCACAGTTGTATGCCTACACCTCCCCCACCGTTCTCAAGCTTTAAGTCAATTTTGCAAATAGTATTCACTAACCCTTCTCTATCACAACTGCATGTCAAGCCTCACCTTCTGTCAAAATCTGTTTCAAGAAGGATTGTTTGAAGAAACTCCAAGTCAACCATGCTTCCTTCCAGTTAACAAAGGTCTGCAAAAACAGTAGTACTGGAATGTAATGAACATGACTGAAACTACAGAGTAGTCTGCAAAAACAGTAGTACTGGAATGTAATGAACATGACTGAAACTACAGAGTAGTCTGCAAAAACAGTAGTACTG
>JANZLQ010000037.1:6064988-6103720 GCA_026212715.1 Elanus axillaris | reverse complement strand
CAGCAGCTTCTCACAGAAGCCACCCCTGTAACCCCCCCCCACTACCAAAACCTTGCCACAGAAACCCAATACAACTGCATACTTTACAGTAGATTAGACAGATTGTAAGAAATAGCATATATGATTAAAAGAGCAAAAATGAGTGTTCTGCACAATGCAGTCTACTTCTAATAAGCTTTACACTTTTCTTGTTCTCTTTGCAATTTAAAAACCTGCAACATTCAACATACATCCTAAAAGTCTACAGAAACCTCCAAGTTCTTTAATCTAGAAGTAATAAAGTCTAGTAGTTTTGTCACTGCAACTGGCAAGCTTCTTGCTTAAAATTCTTGCAAAATTTGTCCATTCCTTAAACATGTACATGATCAATTCTGCACAATCTTTACTGTGCTATGTGTTCTAACTATTAAGCATTTCCCTTGTATGTATTTATGTATATTCAACTGAAGATGATTTCTATTTTGCCTTTCTCAAGGATAGAAATTCCAGTAATTTTCGCTATGATCTGACAGTCTCTGCCTTACCTGCCTCTTAACTAGCTCAGGAAACTTTATATCAGCCTCTGACTTCGTACACTGAATAGACAATTTATCTAATTACTGTGTGCTTTGGAAGCCTATCAATATATAAAATAAGAAAATTAACATGGAACATCTCTTGATTTTTTTTGAAAGCTTATAATGTCAGCAATAATCATAAATAAGTTCTCCTGTGTATTGTTTCCTTTACTTTGTAAAGTATTAATGCCTTCATTTATTGTTCATGTCAGATATATGCAACTTGAACTATCACTATCATAAGTACTGTTGCTGGACGGTAGTACATCCCAAATTCTAAACTACAAACCTGAATTATAAAGGTGGTGGTGATAAGTAGGTGCTGGGGCAAAACATGTACATTTTTCCTCCTTCCTATGCATTTTGTAACATTAACTTCACAGTTATACTTGCTGCTGCAGATTTGGTGTTGACTCATGCATTTCTAGTGAATATAGAGAAGTGTTTTCTGAAGCATAATAGCCATAGTAAAGTTATAGAAACAGGTTTTGCAGCTGTGAGTACTTGCACTTGAAAAAATCTCTACTAGCTAGTGCTTGGCATCTTTACACTACAAAATCATTCCATAAGCTCCCGGCTACCTCCCTTGAGGAAAAACATACTCAAAAGATACAGAGGTGCAGAAAGCCTGCAAAAGAGATTTCTACTTGCTATACAAACACATACATTCACAAATACTACTTGCTTTAATAGTCACATAGAAGTAAGGCTTTGTTCATTAAAACAGTTCACAGCTGTTGAATACTCATGCAGAATTGTCCTCCTATATTTTAGAAGTCAACAAAAAGCATTATTAAACTTGCTTTGACCTCAGCATGACTTGTTTGTGCATGAAATGCCCTTAAGACTTTTAAAACCAAGTGACAATAACTCAATGAACACAGCAAAATACACATAGTGGAAGGATTCAACTGGCAAGTGTTTCTGAAATACTTGTTAGAGGAGTTTGGATTCTTAAAAGGCACTGAATACAAGATATTCCTGTTAAATATTCCAGTTTCTCTTTCCTTTTGTTGAGTCACCTGGCGAGTTACTTTTGAAGTAGATGGAGACATGCAGGAGTTATACTTACTAACCAGGGGGATACCTGTCACAAATCAGAGTGGTTTTGCTACCTAAGTAATTCAGCATCTAGGAGAAGAATCGCTTAATGGAATGCCTTATAAAGGTTGAGAATACAGAGCTTGAGACACCATATAGTGCATTCAAATTACATTTGTAAGGTATTATATAATATTGTGCACAATCACCTGTAGAACAGAATTAATTATGAGTCAAGTATTTCTTCATGTCATTTATTTCTAGCTCCCTTGAGAGCTGACTTCCATTCTTCACTGAAGTAACCCCTCTGAGCAAGACAGTGATTAGTCTGACAAATTGATGGAATAAAATATCTCCATCCCCCTTTGTGGGACCTCATCTAGTATTCATCATGGTTATGGCTAAGTGAAATACATTTTTTTTGATTCCTCTTATTCCTTAGTGAAAAGTAAGGAATCTCTTAAATAAAACAGTCTCATCATATGTTTACCTATTCAGTTTCAGAAACTCCCACATTATCCCTCAACAGTTAAACTTCACTTTCAGTACAAAAACCTGAAATCCAATTAGAAAAAAACAAACTCACTAGCAATAGAGGAAGCAGAACTTAACACTATGCCCAGCAGACCTTTCTCAACTACAAATAAGGGAAAAGGAGAGCTCCCAAAAGTCCCATTTACCTTTTAGTGGGAGGTCACCTAAAACCAATTTTTTTATATACGGGAACAATACTGAGAGTCAAAATCATCTCTGCCTCTACTCCAGATGTCCATATAGTCAAGTTACTGAGCTTCATTGCCTCCATTTGAATTGAAAACATACTTCATTGCAGGTCTTTCTCTTCAGACAAAAGTACAATTATTCTCTCATAGCTCAAGGAGACCCAAGGTCACAAAACAACTCACCTTGACAAGTCCTACTGTTTTAGGTTCCTTAGGAACAAGATTCTTCTCTCCAAGTTTAGCTTCACTGCCATATCCTAGCTGGCTTAGTCTGTAGGCTTATATGGAACAAACAAACATAGGATGGCTTAGGTCTAAGGACACCAGCTGTCCCCAAATATCACAGTTCTGGTGATGAACAAATAGAAAAAACAAGTAAGATTAGTCATCACATGTTTCTGCAAGTCTTCAAACACAAGTTCTTGTGTGATGCCAACAATGTTAAGGGATTTCCCCAACCTTGCCCATTAAGGAGATTGTAAAATAGAACTCCCCTCTTGCTTCCCTACTAAATAGCTGTTGTTTTATTTCCTCTTAAGGACATAGTATTTCTTAGCTTTGCCAACCACTCTGACTTTGTGCGCTAAGCAGTCAAGTAGAAAACAGTACTTCCCTTTGTTCAGCCAAGCTGTAACTGTATTACCAATTGAACCATGATGTGTCAACAGTTTGTCTGAAACTTGGGGGGTGGGGGGGAACATAAATTAAAATACCCACTCTCACTACTATGATGTGGTTGAGGGGGTGACTGTTTGGGAGTTTTTTTAAGCAACAGGTACATTGGACTAAATTCACAATTGGAATAAAGCCCCTAAAGATAACAGCAGCAATCAACTGTTGCCTCAACTGGGCTATGCTTTTTAGCTTCCTCTCTCCCTCTTGCAGGTTCATGGTTTAGTTGCAGAGTGTAAAAATTTGCCTATTACAACAGAAACACTGTTATCCTTTAATGCATTCCTCATCATGCCTACATCCTGGTGAAAAGATTGGTTGTAGTACTGTCAAAATGCTTGGGCATAAATTATGAGGCAGCTTACTCATAAATACAGGAGGTATGGCTTTAACATGACTAGAAAGGCACTCTAGACACATTTAATGGGCTGTTTCCTTCCCCTGATAATTGTATGAGGGCCTCATGGGCACCTTGATGCTGGTATCTTTATATTCTATATAATTCCTATGATCCTAAGGACTTATACTATGAAAAGAGCTATATATACTACCAGATATTCCATTTTACCCGAAAGTCTGCATCCCTACCAAGAGTCATGGTTTGGCTTCTTGCCCACTGGAAGAGAGGTTGGAAACAAACACAGTCAACTCTTTAGCCTGTAAGAAGCAAAAGTAACCCAGTCAAAAACCAAAAGCAGGCCTTCCCAGGTTTATCTAAACTCAAAATCCTTGAGAAAATTTATTGGCCTTACCAAAGGGGAGAACTGTGAATGAGTGGTAGACAGAACTGCTCATACCAGATCAAAGGAGCAGGATATCCCTCTCACAAATACTGGTGTCCACACACAGCAATACATGCCTGGTAAGAAAAGCCATACCCTGGCTCTCGTATTCTGCTGTTGCATCTACAACTATTACTTATACCAGAAGAGAAATACCACTAAATGGAAGAAATTTTGTCTTCCTGACTTCATAAGCATTGTGTTAGAAAACTAATACACAGCATACAACACATTATTAATTGGGAGTCATAAGCTGTTACTATTACCTTTACTTACTGTTCTGCAGCTTGCAGATCATGGTTGACACCACATTTCTTTCATCAGCAGATTTCAAAAGCACTGTGTACTTCACCATGCATTTTTAGATCTCCATGTCCATCCTACCTAAACACAAATTTAAAATTGTTTTCTTAGAAATCAATAATATCAGAGGCTCATTGCAAGAGATGTCACAGGAGTCATTTAAGGTTTTTATGCATGGTAGAATACTATCACTCACATCCTGAAGAATGTGGAGAGGTTCAAACAAAAGGATCTGACCACATATCTGAGACTAAACCAGCAATGCATATCTTCTTCTACCTACACCATACTCCTAAAACTTAATGTCCTTTCCATCTGCATGCAAAACTTACTGTTTTATGTTATCAGTCTTGCTCAGAGTCTAATAGAAAAAGCAAGAAATTGTTAGTGGCAAACTAACTCTTGAAATCCTTTCCATCACAGACACACAGAGAACCTTGCAACATTCCTATATAAACATTTAGAAATACATGTCCCTTCTGACTGTTCCATTGACACTGTATCCTCAGACTTTGACTCTAATCACTTCATCCTCTCTCAGATACTAAATTGTACTGGGCTTTGTTCTGTAATGTTATTGATAACGTTTTCGAATGCCACACACGTTTACTGCAGCCTGGGAAAGTGCTGTCAGGAAATTATGTAAGAAACGAACCTTATTTCGTTACTGCAGTTCCAGCAGTTTTCCAAATCTTTATGTCACTAATTGCACATGATTATCCACAAAGAAAAGGGAGCTCTTCTAACTAAACAAGGTAATTAATTCCATTATACAGAATACATAATTTGCAACAATATAGGCCCAAAATCTCAGGTGCCTTCGTAATCCATAATGATAGAAAATAAACAATCCTTTTCATTATGTAATTCTGGATTTTTCATCAGTCTATTCAAAATTGCTTGTCCTTGCATACTGGTTTTTCAAATGTGCTCTTAGTTACTCTAAAGAACATTTACATTATCAGGAAAAAACCTGTTGAGTCTGACTTAAAAAATATACAATTTTAGAATAACTTCATATTTTTGTATCTCCCCCCCACTGCTCAAGGACTGCTTTTTCAAGACCATCATCAGTTCTGACTGCTAGTTGCAGACTTGTATATTTGCTTCTCTTTATGAATAAAACCGTTTGAAGTGCCATTTAATGGTTTGTTTCCCTAACGTGACATTTTATATTCTTTCCTGTACCAAAAGAAGTGGAGTGGTTTGGGGGTGTTACAGGCTGCTAAAACCAAAATCTACACTGGTGGAATTGCTTCTGAATGGTTATGTAATAAGTAAATTGTAAATTTGACAATGGAAAATACTGCCAAAGCAGTGAAAGGTATTCAAACCCTCAGATTTTGTTCTCAGCGTATTACTAAAATCACAGGCTGTTTCCTGCTTTTTGCGTAGATAACAAAGATGTGAAGATTTGGGGGGGGGGGTGCAGGACAGGGAATCAAACTCATTCACTTTACTTGCTTTTCCACAGTCCAGATTTATGTTCAGTCACTTTTCACCACTGAGACAAAATCTCTCATCATTAAAGAGAGAACGCTAAATCATTCTTTAAAGGTAATTCCATTAGATCACCTTAATAATGTAGAGGCACATAAGGAAGTTACAGCTGGGTAGTACAGTGGAAGAGACAAAAGCTCAAATTCATTTAAGAAAACAGTAAGCTTGCTCTTTACTAACCATCATCACTGCTTTTGTTTTACAAAATGCTAACAAAATAACAAGCACAGCAGTGTAAAAAGCGCTATGCTAATAGTGGGGCACAGGCTACTCATGCACAGCTACTCTTCCACTGGTTAAGGAAGGTGCTCTTTGCTGTTACGCGTTTTATTTCAAAACTGAAAAGGTGATACTTCCCAACATACAATAAAACAAAAAAAGAATAAAGTTACTTCAAAAGTCACTACATGAAATGGACAATACAAGACTGCTCAATACTTCATTATATTGCAAAAGGAGAAAGAAAGGTCTTGAAAACAAATGAGACTTATTGCATTAATAATTTTCAAAAGAATGATGATTCTATATTTAGAAAAGAAGTCCGACAGTGGATTTCACAACCATATGTGGAAAACATTAAAGGGAAAACTGGATGGGATTGCCAAGGCAGTGTGAGGCCAAGAATTACTATTTTTTTAAACCCACCCCAAAACACAGGGGAGGGGGGGGAGGCTGGGGAGAGGGGACAAGTTTCACATAGCTCTCCTCTGCAACTATTGCTAAAGTAAGTTTGACTAGCAATATGCAGAAACTGGCAGTGCTGGACTGCTACAGAGACTGAATTATGCTGACAGCACCTGAACTAGCTGGACAATTTTGGGACGGTTTCCAGTGTTACTGCCCAGACTCTGTTGGCTTATGAATAAATAGGAAATTTTAGTCTAGTTATTCCAATGCAATTTGTGAGCTGAAGAGACAGTAGATGGAACAGCAAGACTTCCCAGTCTTCCCTTAGAAATATATGAGAGGATTTTCACAGTCAATGAGCAGTGCACGTTAGCCGGAATTTTACTGTGAACAGTAGAAAATTTGTGACTATACTGTCAACATAGATTAAAATGAGTGGCCAGAATATGTATTGTTACCACTTTCTTTTGAATATGTGTACCAAGAATAGCAAAAAGGATCTTGCTCATAGCCCTCAAAACACTACTTCATTATTAGTTCCTTCCTTTTTGTGAAAAGATTACACCTAGTGAAAATTTGTACAACTTAAAAAGCCAAACATTCTTTTTTTTGAGCCTGTCCAATCCTGCCAAAAGGCATATGGTCCTGTTGGCACTTAGTCTATCCAATCCTTTGCACATTCAGAGCATCATATCAATATTGAGTGTCAGAAAAATGCTTGTATGAGACGAGCAAATAGAAATATGACAGCCAGATTCTACAAACAGCACTGTATTCAATCAGATCATCTTCTTGTTATCTTATCATTGCTTTCCCTTAGTATTTTCAGCCTGGATAGTGTAACTGAAGTTGCATATTCTCGATAAGCATACAATACAGTACACATCTACATAATTAACTACAAGTTGCTAAGTGAATGAATCATGGGGGCGGGGAATGGAGTGGACCCTTCCTTTGTAAAATTAGAAAACGTCTTGGGATTTTTATTTGAAAACTATGCAATGCAATTCCTAAACTTTTTCATCCCAGTGTTTCCCAGATACTTTGTCCTTCACAAGACTGCATTTGTCTCTAGGGAGAACACAGTATTTCCACTGTTCAAGCATTACAACTTGGCAGGGCAGAAGAGGAAATAAAGCATATTTAACTAAGTGAAACTGCAAGGTGCATTTAGAGACTGAAATAATGCAGAGAGCCTAAGAGTGAATGTCCTCCTCTTAAAAAAAAAATGGCACAAAGGTTTTAAGAGCCACAGCTTGTCAGCTGTCTTCCTTTTTGCCACTGAAGGAGCATGCAGGCTCCTTAAAAGGATGTCTGTGTGATCCTTCCATTCTCTAAGGCAAAATATGAGAGGGGTCAAATGACTCATTATGGACCAAGACCTCACAGGACCCACTAACATTGCATCCCCAAGCAAAGAGAGAGCACATGTAGAACTCCTCACAATACTCCTATGGGAACGTATGTACTGAAGGAATCAAGAGGAAATTGGGAAACAGACTGAAACCTGGAACCCTGGGAAACAGACTGAAAAGGCTTAGACTCTGAAAGGACAAAAAATATGGGTTTAGTTTACGGTTTTGCCTTCTCAGCAAAACAATCACAAGTTGGCCAGAACTAAAAGCAGTTCTGGTACAAAGTCATACTCCCACTACATAGAATGAAGGTAGTGTTGCTTAGTAATCTGTGTTCATACATCATTGAAGAAATGGGGAACAAATCTGCACATGTCAGAACACCAACAGAGATTTCACAACTAATATTTTTATATTCTTCTTCTTAAAATCAGCCAGGACAGTCATATTTCAAAGATGACAGCTGTCTTGACTGACCAATTTTTAGACTAACTACCCATGCAGTGACTCTAGCTTTTTTCTGTCACATTATAAAACTGCAAGCATTAGATATTTTGTGCACACCTGCACGGAGAAAAGTACCTCCCATTTACTTAAGATATACCATTACAGGATGTACTCCAAATCAGTCCCTACATCACATATTATTTAATAGCTTCTGAAGGCACTGGCTTTAAGAGATTACATAGTATGCTCCTACACCTACATAAATGAGGCATTTATCTGGGTACTGGGTTTTGTTCTAGACTCTGTAGCTTGCCAGCTGTTATTCTGGGAGACAGATAATGTAAATAATTAACAGGCAGCACATTCTTCCAGCTGCTAATGCTGTAAAACAATTTCTCAGAAGTTATCCCAGAATCAGATTTAATACTGATTATTAAGCACCTGATAATAATGTGTGGTAAGACAGACAACTGTAACAGAAAGAACAGTGCACTGAAGTGCTGATTTTTATCTTACTGGCTTTCTGCTGCTGTTTTCATCAAATACTTCAGGAATGATGACAGTAGATTAAGAAGCATTTTTTGCATGCAGACAGTAGTTTTCTAGCCCTCCTTCCTGCACTTCTATCACATGTCTGTTAATAGTGGTATGTTTTCATTAGTGATGGGGCATCAGTAGCTACTGCCACAAGCTGAGTCACATTCAAGTGTACACTGCTGTTCCAAAACAGAGGAACTGCTGTCCCCTCTTACAGCTAACCAAACAGGCTGGCTGTTCTACACAAAAACTGTCCACACCCAGCTCGGCAGACCAAAGAGACAGTCATCAGTACACTCAGATCCATTCCTTGTACATATGGCATATTTATGAGCTACCACATATTTCAGAGGTGGAATCCACCAGGTTTTGATTTTCACACTTAGTGGTCAGAACCAGTGGACCCTTCCCTGCGGTATCCTCAGCCCTGAGCTGCAGAAGACTCCACTGTCACTGCTCACAATGGAATAAAATTTATTTTAGCCTCTGCAAGATCCAACGACTTCATGTAGGCTTCTGAGCAGATACTGATACCAGTGATGTTGCTGGCACAGACACAAGCTTACCCATGTCTGGAAAACCAAGCCTTCCACAAATGTTTAACCAACCATCAGGCACTCTGCAAGGATCTGCATCTCATCTTCACTTGCATCTTGCCCAGGATCTGGAACTAGCGAATCCAAGTTAATGAACACTCAGTATTTAGGAAAGAGATCAGTTCTACACTTCTAAAACGGGAGTTTAAAATTAGCGTGTCTGTAGGTTTTTTAAGCTGGAGTACCCAAAAGTCATAGTATATATGGATTGGAGCATGTTCTAGTAATTTATATAATTAACAAAGATACAAAGTTCTTTAAAAAGTTAAAACTGCAGCCCCATATACTGTCTCAAACATTGTCCAGTCATCCAAACAACCACATTCACCCTAGTATATTCATAGACCTCAACTTTAAAAGCATTAAACAGATTGTAATCTAGTGAGATACTATGTTGACTTTGTTGAGAACACAGTTAGGCTCCTGCTACTTGAAGTCTTCACCAAAAACTCTCAAAAGCTTACTTTAATGTCACTATTTATACACTGACAAAGCCAAAAATATCCATTACTCTGTAAGAGTTGAGCATTGTGGATATAGCAGTTCTTAAGAGCTGAAGGCGCTCAGTACTTGGATGCAATTCCTGGAAAAGCTTCAGAAAGCTCTTTCAATAACAGTGTTAAATCAGTAAGTATCACAACTTTTCAGTTACACAGTAATTAAGTTGATTTTTCAGTACCTGCAGAGGCTTCAAATGACTGGAAAATATTTTTGGTAAAACTCAACTACCAATTCTGACAATTACAAGGTTACTAGATTATATTTTGCTTGTACAGGAACACGTGCACTGTGTTCTGAGTATCTGTACTATTGCTGCAAAACCAATCTAGAGACTGCATTGACCTGTACTGAAGTTCAAAACTGCATGGTAGTATGTAAAAGCACTGTTCTGGGGCAATTGCTTAAAGATGAGGTAACTCATGTCTGAACTTGACATATTAGATGGCAGCCAAGTCAGCAGCCTGAAAATGTCAGTAGGTACCAGCTAAACTCACTTTCCTCTTGGATGACCTCTCACTCTCAGCCAGAATAATCCCAGATGAAAGCGTAGCCCTAGGATCCAAAAGATTGTTCTTTTCTTCCAAAACTGCATTTTTATTGTAACGTCACTACCATGGAGCTGCTGAAAATTACAGAATTTATAATCCTTTTCTAAACAGAAGCTGGTCGATGGCAACAGTAAGAGTCCTTCAGCATGATCAACATTCTATTGACAGAAGTGGGGAAAAAAAAAATAAATTAAAGAGTCTGTTACATGAGACACTATGAATTTTGGAGGTTTAGCCAGGCTACAGACTATGCAGTAGTGCCTTGCCTTTGTAGGCTTTCTCTGTACAATGCTACAATGTAAAAAAAAAAAAGAAAGGAAAAAAACCCCCACCAAACCTCAAATAAAAAACAACCACCACACTAAAACAAAACTGGGGAAAAAAGGACTCATACCCATACCACAGTGAAAAGCAGCTATTGCTCACAAATACTGCGAAGAACAAAAATCTCCTTCCATGGAGCAGAGGCCTACCTTGAGACTGGAACAAGTGGATAATATTTGCACATGATTAAACTGGAATCTCAGTCTACAGCCATCAGAACTCAGTGTGCTTTCAAAGATGTTCTGATTAATCAAACTGCCCAATTAAGAGTGTTTCAAGTGTCTCCACTATAACAATTAAGTGCCTTTACTACTGCCTTGTAACAGGGTTCATTTTAAACTGTGACTGGATAGAAGCTTTACTATGCTAGTAATCCAGTTATGTTTGGGGAATTGCAGTTGATTACATTAAGAGATGAAGACAGAATTAGGTGCCACTTGCCATAGCCACATCGCTGTAGGCTTGTGTACGTCACAGGCAGACTATGCAGAAAAATTCTGAAGAGACAGACAATATAGGCAAGAGCATTCCTTTGCTGTTTAGGTTAATCTGTGAATAAACAAGGCAGGAATTTAAGGGAGAGGTATTATATTCTCTTTGATTAACAAAGAGAAACAAGCTGGCCTAATAAAAAAAACCCACACACAAGTCCCTTTTTCAAAATTTTGTCCTGCTTCTGTCATCACTGGAACAACCAAAATAAGCCACATCATCAGGAATATTTCTTTTTCTCTTGCAACTACACCAAATAAGCTGTGGGGTTTTTTGTGTGGCATACTTTCATCAGTCATAGCTATATTGTCAATGGTTAAGAGTACTTCAGAACAAAAGTAGCAAAAGGATGCAATTTAGCATGAGATTACCCATGCACACTACCACACATTGCGTTTGCAATTTTTACAATTAAATAAACCATATGTCTATGTCTAGTCTAGTCTACTACTTTAACCCTATCTAACAATAAAATTTGCAACTGCTCCATAAAATGCACAGTGGGAAAATTATATGCTCAATTATTGTCATTAAAAAAAGACGACATCATTTTGGTGGCAGGACAAATATTTGCAGCTAATTTGCTTCACATCACTGTGCATTTTTCAGAGCTCTCTCCCAAGTATTTTAAGAGTGATTCAGCAGTAATTCCAAAACAATTCTCAGAAACACTTTACCATGTATGGACATAGAAACCTTCCCCCCTCCTTTTTTTGGAGTATGCTCTGCAACTTACCAGATGAGTGTAAGATTTCTGATGCAACTTGAAAACAGACTGTGTTCTAGGTTTGCAAATGATCAGTTATTTCAGTTTGAGTTTAGCAGTTCACCATTCTAGAAGAAATACTACTTACTGGTTAGAGAGAGGGCTGCAAGTCAGGACACCAGGCTCCATTCCCAGTACTGTTCAAGACCTGTGAATTCAAGCAATCATCTACATTTTAAGTGCTTTATTTTCCATTATATAGAAAATACTTCAGGAAGATAATATAGCACAGGACAAAATGTACCGTATATATACACAAAAATAAACTAGTTAGTAGCAAAAACTTTTGAGACTTGCTGTGAAATATTAATAACTGAGTTATGCTTCTATTCTATAGAAAATTCAGAAACATGCATGAGGTTGTTTTGGGAAAGAAAAGAATTGTTGCTGAATTGAAAGCTCAGGGCACACAGCTCTTAAACCTTCACTGATGGGTGAAGATAAGATGCAATTTCTTTTTATGCAAATTACAAAATGCCTGATTACTAAATTATGCATTAGTGAAATTCTCACATATTTCATACATTGCTGTTAAATAGTTTACTCTAAGATGACACAGGATCTATTTGTAACCAGCCTACAGTCCTGATATTTCTGCAAGGTATATAAAAGTTGGCTAAATTAAGGTAGTTATATGAACATTGTATTTTAATAAAACTCATGGTTGTCACCCTCAGAAGAATGCTTTTTAAAAAAATCAACAATGGAGTACTCTGCTTGGTTTTGTGAAAGGAACACTCCTGCCATTCACTACCTGGCTAATGGTATTCTGTCTTTAGATGTGTATGGGTAATTACCTCAGCCAACATTTTCACAAGCAACAGCTACAGATTTTAGTTGCAGTAACCCATACACAATACAGAACAAGCAGAAAATAACATATTTCTCTAAGTCACTGACCTCCCCAGATACAGACAGAGGTAGTAAATTAACAGATGGCCTTAAGGACCACAAGAATCAATAAAAAACATGAACCATGGATACTATTAAATACTAGACTTTAGAATTGGGCATTGATTTTTATTGTCAAACTGTATTACTG
Source organism: Elanus axillaris (assembly GCA_026212715.1). Classification (NCBI taxonomy): domain Eukaryota; kingdom Metazoa; phylum Chordata; class Aves; order Accipitriformes; family Accipitridae; genus Elanus; species Elanus axillaris. The sequence goes on along the minus strand of JANZLQ010000037.1, from coordinate 6,090,908 downwards.
CTGCAGGCACAAGATTCACTACAGACTTCTGTTCTGCATTGATTTTGTTGAGCAGCAATCAAGAGTTCAGTATTTAATGGCATGCAGCTCAAACTGAAGTTCCCACTTACTGCACAGAGGTTTTAATCAATTAAGTCTTGCCATTACATATTCTCATTCACTCTGTGTAGCTGCCTTGCATAAAAACATAAAAGAATGATAATGTCATTTTGTTATCATTAATACTCCATGAGATTCCCTTTACTCATTAATTTAGTGACATTTACAGGTCTTCAGTGTGCAAGGCTTTAGAAAAAGTCTACAAATTCTGTCACATTTTCTGCATGACTTCTCATCTTTGTGACTTGGAATTACACAACTGTAATGAAATACAAATTGAAATGTTGGAGAGAGTAATTCTTTCAGTTACACAGCACTCTGACAGACAACTTGACCTTATTGCATGGGGTCCGATTAAGATTCCTTTGTCATCTAGAGTTTAAATGATCACTATTGATCAAAGCTACAGCATCAAAGATAATAAACCCTTTCTCCAATACAAATGAAGTATACTTTATTTATCTTAGGCAAAGATGGTGAAATCACCAAAATAAATCCACCACTACCACTATGTCACTACCATAAGATCAAAGTAATGAAAACCTGAATCAGTGCTCATACACTTGCTGAATCCACTGCAAAACTAAAGAGAGATATAATGTAGAGTTATTTGGTGGGTTAGACTTTGAGACATCTAATTAGGAACTCCAGTTGATAATATGAAATGGAAGCATTAAAATCCATTTGTGTGAAAAGCAGGCTGGAGAATGGTTAAAATATAGACAAGATCTGAGACTATTCCTCACAAATAATATGAAGCAAAATACAATAAATCATGACATACTTGAAATGCTGAAAGGAAGGAAAGCAAAGAGAATAATTAAGACTTGCAGGCAATGGATGATGGTTGTAAGCATATGAAGTGACAGCATAGTCTGAAAGAATTAGATACATACCTAAAAGACAGACAGTACTACAAAAGGAAAGTTGTTCCCTTGATACAAAGTGAAAAGTATGAAAATTAGCTAACGAGGTTAGGTGTAAATAGCTTTTCACACCTTCCTATTGAAACGGCAATTGGGATCACTTTACAAAAATAGCTGCTGATTAAAAACAACTAGTGGACTCTCTGGGTAGTTCTCACATTAGCCAATCTGAATGTTAGCATATAGATGTGATAGTAAGTTTTAATCGTATAAAAGTAAAAATTATTTCTGGGGAAAAAAAAAGAAGGATGACTAGAGAAGAGGAAAATTGGAACAAATGACCAGCAAAAAAAGGAAAGAATAGGCTTGTCCCTTAAGTCTGCAACCTCTGAAGAATTAGAAATGCAAACAATAAATAGCAAGGAGCTTCCTCAAAAAGCTAAGTGATAAACACTTTTTGATGCTGAGTAAACTAGGCAACAAACTAAAGCCAATATAATACATTTTCTATTTAAAAATTCAAAACCTGTTTTCCAACACTGTTGAAACTGTTTAGCTCTTTCTCCTCTGAGAATAATGTTCTGTACAATCTATGTCATGAAGTATTCTATGAAATTTTAGGTGGTTGAAATAAGAAGCAAAACAGAGTAAGTTCCTGATAAGAAGTAATAACTGGCCAGGGTACTGAGGAAAACTCCTAACCCAATGTTGTGTGTTAACTACCAGAACTTACCACCTCTGTAAACAAAGTTAGAAGTTGTACCAAAAGACACATTCGGTTGTTTTACTGTGCTAAAACTACTGTCAATGGAGTTAAAGCAGGAAAAACTATTACCAAGAAGTGATACCTGCAAAGTGCAAAAGAAGACGCATTTCTGGAAAACAAAACAAGAAAAAACCTAAAAACAAAGATGAGAAGGAAAGGCAAGAAATAGAAAAAGAGCTGTTTGTTGCTTGTCCCACCCTTCTCACTGAGCTGTATGCTAACTGATGCCACACACATGGTGCCATTGATTCTATTGATCACTTGCAGTACAAAGTATGGAATGCTTTAGTAAAGCCAATTTACTAGTAATACAGATTGTACGTTCACATGAAATGGCAAGTGGTAGCAACTGAGAGCCAAGGCAGGGGGTCATTCACTCACAGTAGCTTTCCTCAGCTTCAGTTGGCTAGGAAGCAAGGTAGATTGCTGTGGACATGGCGACTGGCTGCAAAAGTCAATACCCAGATAACCTAAGTCACTGCAGATCCTTCTGTGTGGGTACCTGCCAAGAATTTCAAGAAGCTTCAATTATTTGCTCATTAGCAACTTCTCAGCAACTCTAGCCAATAAACATAACACAGATGTTTAGGTGTGTGCTACTGGTTCCCTGTACAAGACAATTTGTCAAAATCCTTTATGAAGTGGCATTCCAGTGACAGCTACAGAGTACTGGAGCTACAGGTATCAGGAACCTTCATGCCACCAAGGACTCCTTGGCTAACAAACATTGAAAGTGACCACTGTCTGGATGATTTGGGTTATTAGTCCATTTAGTGATAGATAATAATAAATGTCTTTTTGCAACTACATTGCTTTCTCACTCAAAACAATTCACAATGGACAACTATAAAACACAGAGAGAAGCTCAACTATGAAAAATGTGCATGCCTATGAATTTAAGTAAGAAAAGATATGAAACTATGAATATCTCCCCTGCTGCTCTAAGTTTCTGTGCTTAAATACTGGATAAGTGCATCTAAACATGTGGCTAAACTGATCCAATTATATAATTACTGAACAAATTGTATTCTCTCTCCAAACAAAGTGCATACTCTTTCACCACAGCCCTCGCTCAGAAAGTGCTTCAAATTAAACTGCCACAAAGATGAAATTAATCATTCTGCTCACACCTTACTAGGTCTGAATGGCAACAAATGTGCTTCATTTATAATGTTGTGTTATCTTCTGGAGACAGACTGAGATATTCTAAAGGGTAATGATTCTAAGTTAACCTTCAATTGCATGTTCCTTTGCCACAGCTTGAGCTGTCTACCAGTGAAGGGATTCAGAGACTGCAAATTCCTGTGTTTCAATGAAAAGAGGCTTTTCACGCAAACCATCGAGGTAAGGCACCAGAACTGGTCAGCTGTGGCAGTCCAGAAGTCAGCATAGGCCAATAGGTTTTAACGGGTAAGAAATACTACTAATATGAGCAGATAGCATGCCACACATTAATGTTCATTAGATATGTACTTAGGAAGCCCAACACTATCAGTTTTGTAATTCCCATCAGCATGAGCTGGTTTTTACTAATACCTTACAAACTGACTTGTGCATGGTCCTCCCAATGTTTCTTATTTTAGATGGCTAAAACAAGCAGGAGACACTATGCACCTCAAGCATGTGGAGCCAAGTGACTATTTTAAGGGGAAAAACAACACCCTGGGTCCATCAGGTTAATCAACAGCAATAAATGCTTCTATATGTAATGAAGCATGAATATTATACTAGCCATACAAGGCTGCCACATACCACTTGTGTCACTAAGGAGCACATAAAGCGAATCTAATCCAGTATGCTAAGGTGATGATCAAAACCAACCTGAAAGTACCAGGGGAAACCCAAGCTGCACATGATCCTTCAAACTTCATGGAGTTATTTGTTCTTAAAGGAATTTAATTAAACAAACAGGTTTTGGCAGATGGTCAAGTATGATACATTTACAAAGGCTGGAAAAGAGTTGTACAACTGATAGGACTAAGAGGAAAGCAACACTGCCTTTTCAAAAGATTTAACTGCTCATACCATCAGCAAGAAAAAGCCATCAAAATTTGGCTGTTCTTTCTGATGCATTCCACTTCCTTTGATCCTGAATGAGCTCTCCTCAGGCTGCCATGGAAAAGCAGCTTTTTATGGGACAGGAATAAAAACAAATAAACTGTGAAGCTAATATAAAATTCAGCTCCTTTTAAAATCTCAAAATAAGACCTATCCCTTCCTCCACCCACCAAACCTTGCCAGATGAGCTATTGGGTAATACAAAGCTAGGAGACTGAGCTTTTCAGGGGAGAACATCTTTGCTCTTACGTTCCAGAACTATGTTTCAGGCTACCTTTATGGAAATGAGAAGATGATTTTAAAAAAAAAAAGTCAGCTTCTTGCAGCCAAATTGAAGGACACTTAAAGGCTCAAAGGTGAGTCTGGAGACTCTGTGCCCAAGCCAGAAGCAAATCAGGACTTTGCTATCCTTTACAGTCTATATCACAGTATGGAAATTATCAGTGCTACACATGTTAGTCTCTTATTCTATACAATTGTGCATTATAAATGAAAAATTAGATTCAGAACACACAAAATGTGTGATTCTACTACAAACAGTACTTTATATTAAAACAAACGCCCTAAAACAGCATCCATGCTCTCTGTAAAAAAAAAAATTAAAAAAAAAATCTGTAAGATCCCACAATATCTCCCAGTCTCCCATCTTTTCTGGAGTTGCTCTTGTTGCTTTTTTTCTTATCAAGATTGTTCCTATTGTACTAGAATTCGTTTACAGTTCTAAATATTTTTTTCTTACTATACTTCTGTGAACAAAGGCAATATTACTCAGTACCATTTGCTACCTCTCATTACTCTCTGCAGAGTCTTCACTGTTCATTCAGGCATCCACTTCCACAAGAGGACAACATGTTATTCTCAATCCCTTAGTTTCTCCAAAACAACAGCAGCAACAACAAAAATATTATCCACATCACCACAGATGTGGCAGTGCAGCTCTGAGGGAAAATCCATGTCAATAAGCAAGGATTAGACACACTTTACCTTTGGGCTAGGAAAAAAGTGCCAAAGCATCCCTGATACAAAGAAAATGAGCCACGTTTTCAGAGGCTGCTATGCCTCCCTTTGACTGTGGAAAACAGAGAAGAGTGCTCCATCGTTACTGATATTTATTTCCAATCATGGGAGTGAAATGATAACTGACACCCAGTGGGAAATGAAGCACAAAGTGTTTAATTGCCCACCTGTGTTCATACCTACCTCATGCTAAAAATGCTGAAGGACATGACAGCCTTGTCTACATTCCTGTTATAGTCCCCAAAATCACACAGTCAGCAAGGACAAGCTTGCTGAGAAATTAATTTAGCCAAGTCAAATGTCTTCCCAAGCATGGATGTGGCCATATGGCTTTCCATGTAATACATCTATAGCTTAAATTTTGATATGATGTACTTTAAGACACAAAGGAATAAAACCTGTACTTTCTCACTGACATGCCTGAAGGATTCTATCTTTATTAATAATATTATTGTCCCCAACAAATAACTGTTACTTTCTTATATACAGATTTGTAAACAAATTTCTAAACTAACAAAGAAAAACCTGATTCAGAGCTCAGGCTACCCATGAAGCATTTCCTGTATAGGAAACTCACAGAAGCATCACTAGTCTGACTGGTCCATGTACAGCACAGCAAGATTCTGGACTTGATCACTTATTGCTGAGGATCTTTTCCTGCAACTTAGGGCTCTGCCGTCTGTGCAGAGCATTAACAAATCACAATGCTCTTTGTATCTTAGACCTAATTTACCCTTGCTTTTTACATACACGTAAGTGACAATAAGGTGTGTATCATCTGAAAATCAGATCCTAGAGTGGGTTGTGGAAATAGAGGTAGGAAGAATTGCTGAAAAACATTAGGAAGGAATGATGACACTAGGGGTCTTCTTGGCTTTCAAGAAAGAACGAAGATATAGGAAAGGAAAGAAAACAAGTACAGGTAGAAAAGCAATGCTGAGAGCACTCAACAGTGAGGAGCAGGTATTGGATATGTGCTGTATTTGATATTGAAGGAGTATTTAAAGTTGTTTTTTTATATCAAAGGAGTGTTTAAAGTTGTATTTGCTCTGTAAAGAACATGAAAACTACATAAGACACGTGGATCTAATTTAAACAGACATCACTAAGACAGATGCTGAAATAAATTGCAAAATATGTGAAGTCAGTACTAATGTAGAACACACACATCAAATTAATCTCACCTATCTCATTACTAAGACTTGTAGCAGGTGATCTTGTGAAGGCTGAAGCAAGAGTACTTCACATTGTCTAATCTCAGCTGTAGGCCTCAAGAATTCTTCTCCTGTAATCATGGATTGCTGTGGGAGGATGTGGGGGCTGTAATTGTCTCACCAAGGGCTTTTGATGGATGATTGTATTTCAGGTATCTGGGCCTGCAATTCTGTAAAGTTTACTTTGACTTATCATTGCATTAAAAATAAAACAGAATACTGCCAAAAAAATTGTGAAAATGTCTGCTCCTAAAAAGATGCACTGCAAAAGGAAAGGATAATTTTTACTTTCTTCATGTAATTTTAAATAAAATTAAAGACACCAAGTAAATACAGTGAATCTTACAGAAGTCTTGGATGCAAGGAGTCACCTGCTATGAAAATTAAGCTGAAAAGTCAGTAGATTCTCTTTGACAGAAGGTGTCCAGGGAGTTTCTTTCCTACATTACCTTTCTTAGGTGGACTTTCCTGAAGTGATTGAAAAAAGAACTGATCCAAGATATTCACACTAGCTCTTTGCTAGAGGTTATAAATGGAGTAGCAAAACCAGACATACACCTATGTTTCAACTGTTATTGTGTAAAGCCTAATACACACATAGAAATGGGGTTTTCACTTAAAGCTTTGAATAGGTTGGCCAAGATATAGTAAGGAGCATTTTGTAACTCAGTTACAAAATTTTAAACATGTACATCTACTAGAGCTTTTCTCTCTGAGCCCTTGGTCTAACCTGAGCACATAGGTAATGAGCAGCAGGTCCACTGATTTTGCTTTTAGTGTCAGAGAGTTACGTAATCAGTTGTTCTTAAATTGCATTTAACCACCTTAAAAGCAAGGGGTACAGTGGGGGTGGGGAGTGGAAATCGAGCACTTGGTTTTGTGAGATAAACAGATCAATAGACGACTTGAAAATGGTATTCAGGAATAGAACTCTTGCAGAGCTACTCTTTTGTAAGTATCTTCCTTCACTAACATTATGGAGCACACTGACTACTTACTGTTTACACATAACTTTCTACATTAAATGCTGAACTCACAAATCCACCTACTTACCATATGTAATTTGTAGCATACAAATGCCAAGCCACTTAAGGTGCCACTGTTTTTTCAGTAAGTGACATTTTTATGGCATTCCCACAATAGCACAAAGATCACTTCACCAGAACTCAGTGGTTTTCTTTCGCCAAGAGAAAATAGCAATGGTTTGCAATCAGAGCATTGTGCTCATTAGGAATATGATGTATGATGCTGTAGACGCCTACCCAGTGGCACAGGAAAATATGCTAATTTATATCAGTATTTGAAATACACGAGTGGCTATATTTTAAGGTTTCAAATGCTTATACTATACACAAAGGTGATATAAATATTCATAAAATCTAGGCCTCCATTTCAAAGACACTACTACTCTGGCTATTTCTCTTAACAGAGACTACTGTTACAAAATTGAAACCAACCAGCTCTGGATACAAATTTATACCAGTCAGTAGTTACCCACACATACCTTGAGGTTATTTTTTGTTTTATTTTGTTCCCACTGTTTTGATGAGCATCAAGTAGCTATTTGATGATGTTACATATGTCATACATATGTGCTCTAAATTAAATCTGTACAAAAAAAGCAAATAATTTTTTTAGATTAAACTTTGGAAGAGGAAATGAAGTGCATTCTTGGCCTTCTTCAATATAAAACTTGTCCTTTTTGGAAACGTTCATAAAGCAGTCAGTTAGCTCAAGATAATGCCGTATGTTCAAAGTGAAAAAACACTTCTTCCCCAAAGAGGCATGTTAGGACTACTGGTTCTGGAGAAGGAAGAAATATTTGACTCGCTGCCAGTGTCTGAACTCTCAGAACACTGCTGATCGTGGCTCTGAGAACTGAGCTCAACACCAGAGCAGATAATTATTTTTGTTAACTTGTTCATAGTTTCCCAACTTTTCAACTCACATCGCCATTATGAACTTTTAGCTTTCCCATCTTTCACAGTCTGGCTACACCTTTTCCCCCCACCAGAAGTGCCATGAGTGATATTTTCAGTTTTACCACATATTTATAACACCAATTTTGTAGCATTAGCTTGAGTATCTGCATCCATAAGTGAGCATGCACTTACATTTAATGAATGAGGTAAGTTTCTTATTTATAATTCATTAAGTATTTAAAACATTTCAGTGCATAGTTTTCATGGATTTAGGGATTCCAGATGGAAGCCTTTAAACAACCTTAATCTTTCAAACCAATATTGTGATCCATAAAGTTTCTTTTTCATCCAAAAGTTCTATTACCTTCAACTGACATTCTGACATGCTAGTTCCAGCCACTGCAAATATTTGAGGGGCATGGAGTTGTCTGCTATACCCAGTTAAGGTGGGAAGAGTTTAGACTGCAGCAGTTAAGGAGAATGAATCGTTTTCTAATAAATAAATGATCACATAGTGGCATTTTTTTTTCCCCAGTTGCAATCTGACCCCACCCACTTCTACTGCTGGCTGGTAAAAGTCTGTAGCAAGGCTCCTCAAATTTTTCATCTGTTTTTCTTTGTGGTGTCTTAAAACTATGAGGACTGGCCTACTTTTAAAGACTGTATAGCTCTAAGTCAGTTAAGAATGTGACTTCCTTTATCCTAATGACAGAATATAAATCATAAGTAGATGTTTTCGTATTGTAAGAAGCACCTAACACTGGCAGCTTATTTGGCTTGCCAACATGGACTATCAACAGGGCGCTTGAGAGCTTAGTTCATGATCAAAGAACAGAGTGCATGGAATTAACTCTAGACATACAGCAGGCTACATTATTCTAAAATTTCTCAGATGGCAGACTGAAATTGTTCCATTCTCAGAGCATACAGTTGAAATCAACAGGTAACAGTTTCACTCAGAATATAGTACATTTTCATAACCAAAGCAACACACTCTCATTCATAAGGGTACCCATAACAGTACAATTTGTGGAGCACTCTATTAAAGTATTTTCCTAGTATCATACATAGATCCATCAAGCCTGTGAGCTTAACATTAATCCTGCTTAGGAACAAACACATATCATATATTTTCAGTCTTGTTTGGCAGGCTATACACAAGCCACTGAACTAAAAGGCATAAGGCATCATCTGATCCACATGGAGAAACTCTAAATGCTCAGCACAGCTGATTACATTACACTGTTCTAGAGTTACTCATCCTACCCCATAAAGCTTCTGCTTCCAGCTAAAAAGCACATTTGTTATTTATTTTTCAAAGACAGCTCCTGGGAGAAAACAACTCTTTCTTTCTCCTTACATTTTTAAATAGAAAAAAAAACAGGCAACAAAACCAAGACAGGAGATACACATTTGACCCTGTTTAGATATAAATGAAATTTATGCTTTCTAATTCAGGGCAGGATAGAAAATCTCTTAAGTGCTATGAAACAGTTTGCCTGAGCACTATGTGTTTTTAAATGTCTTTGACATCCCTTTTTTAATAGCATCTCATCAAAAGCAATGGTGCATTAAATTAGCTTATCAGAAACCAAAAAATGGTAAGGTTAGTATCTATTCTCAATAAACTTATTGGGGTTTAGATATTCTTAGCAGCGTCACTAGGATTAAAAACCCTTTTATATATCCATAAACTATTACAAGCTTTGAAGGTAAAGAAACAGTACACAGAATTTCATGTCTGCTTGCCTGGCCCCAAGGATGCTGCTGGCATCTGGGTTTGACCCAAGGTTTGAGTAGTGAGAAATCCCTTCAGAATCTCATCCGCCTTCTCCAGCTCCTTTTGGAGTTCTTTTGGTGTCCACAAAAATGTATTAAAATCTTACGTTTACTCTTTAAGCAAGTTCTTGAAGACACTGAAAACAGCCTTCCCTTTCCCTCCCTCTTTACTGTTGGATCATCTGTACAGATATAGCCACACTGTAGGTCTGGCAAAAAATACTCTTTGAGGCTTTGCAGGCCCCTCAAGTGTATCACTGCTTTGAGACGCTGCTTAGACTTCTGCCTCAGCCCCACAGAAAATATTCTTCCTCCCCCCCACTATGTTATGGGGAGAATGTCAAAGGGTTTCATGATAAACAAGTGTGGGTGGGAGCCCGGGGCTCTCCTCTCCCAAGATATAGTCCACATATGTAACCAGCTTCCATGCAAAATGAAAAACATATTATTAAAATATTTTTGCAGGGTGCATCTGTTTTCAACACCCACAGCCTTGCTCCTGCCTTGATACTACAGCCTACCAATGTGAGTGTTTCAGCTTTAGATAGAAACCATTTTAGGGAGGAGGGCCAGTAAGGTTAGTGACAGCTAGCTTTTGAAGGTTGAATACAGCCAAAGTTAAGGACCTCTTTTTGCATAATGGCAAGATCTCTTTGCATGCACACTCATATCCAGTTTTAATAGATGAACAAGCTCAGCCTGTGGTAGTAGACAAGTTCATTACTGCAGAAGAGAACTGTCATGTGAACTTTGGTGACTCTTCCAAGACCATGCAGCACCTCCAGCAAAAATTACTGGGTTTGCTATTTCTTACTAATGCTGTTTGATACCTTTGGGAAGGCTGGACGGTTTATGTGCTAGGGTAACTCTGACATTAAACAGGTCTGAACTTTTAAATCTGTCCATGATCCAACTAAAACTTTGAAATGACAAATTTCTGTTTCTGTAGCTCTGCTTCTTAGACATATTCCACTGTTAGTTTAAACATACCAGTCAAATTTTCCAGTTGCCTAGGCAGTTAATTACAGAACCACTGTACTGAAATTGTTTTTAACAGCTATTAACCTATGTAAATGTACATTGTCAGCTTGGATTCCTTACAGCTGTTGAATATGTAGTATGTATTTTCTAAACCATGTTGACTGAATTTTAGTCAGCTGTGAACTGCAAAAATGCCAAGGGGTGTTGTTAAAGTGTAGAGGACATCACAGTGTCATTTTTTAAGTTTTCTACAACTTCTGCTATTACCTAATCAAATTTGAACTGATGCTTTCTCAAGTGCACTGGTTTGAGAACATGGGAAATAAAAAAAAAACCTTAAAAGTCTTCAGTCCAACAGTCCCTCTCACTAAGAGTTTCTATTGCTGCTGAAATGAAAAGAGTTACAGCAGTCTGGACAGTTGTAATTAAACAGCATCTTTGATATTCTTTGTCAGGAAAAGTAACGGAGTTTGAACATTAGATGAAATGCAACAGGGGGAAAACAGGGAAAAGGCGGATGTCGTTGTTCTAACAAAACATCCAAGTTTATGTATGCTTCCCTCCCCCACAACTCAGGAATAGAAAAAGCAATTGATTTTTCCCCACATCCTAGATACATAAGGTTGGCCCTGCTTCAGGTGGGAGGTTGGACTTTATCTCCCTACCAACATAATTATTCTGATTCTAATCCCTTTAGCAATGTACTTCAACATTGCTAGAAACTGCAGGATAAGAAAGGATTCATATGACTAAAGTACCTTTCCTACAGTAAGAAGTTTATTTGCTTCACAACTCTACAATTTAACTGCATTTGTTCACACCCAGATTCTACTGTAGAAATGGGGTGACAGCAGAAGCCACACTTCTGTCATAGCAACTACAGTAGGAAGTCAATTGGGACCTTACTTCAAGGAGTCATTATAAAATAGGAAACATTAGCCTACGAACCAGTCACAAGCTGGAATTACTTGCACCATGTAATGAACTGCTGCTTAAAATCCTAGAAAAAGTGCCAGAATGAAGATACACTTGCTGAGAAATAGCTGCCCCTGTTCAGTATCATGCTGTCAAAAACAATGGATGTGAGCAAACAGTACGTGATTGTCAAAGACTATCTGATTAAGTGGATTTATCCGGTTTGTTCATTAAGGATGTTTTCCCACAATGTAGAAGAATCTTAGCCATGCCAACCCCCTTTTCTAGACTGCTTCCTTAAACTGTGAGGTCTTGGTATTCACAAGTAATACCAGCGCAAATTCAGAAGGACAACTACAGTTAAAGATAGAGCAAAACCAGCAGGTAAGAGCAGTCTCATTGTTGCCTAGCTTAACAAAAGAAAAGTCACCTGACAAATACATTTCTTACTTTTTGCCCTCCTTGCAGCAGGATAAGAAAGACTTCAGTTTATTCAATTACTCTGGATTTGCACAAGGATAAGTAACTCCAGTAACATCAGTTAAGTTATTCTGGCATGAACCCAGTGTAAGCAAAAGCAAAATTTAGTCTCTTGTTTGTTCTTTATAAGGCTCCTGACCCATACAGCATCAGACTGTTTGGAAACAATCCCATAGCCTTCAAGTTAGGAAGGCAAAAATTCTGACTTACATAAAAAAAATATAAGTATGCCAAGTAAATTCGGTATTGCTTTATATTTTACTAACTGTTTACTAACTCTCCACTACTGTGGCACAAAGTGCCTTTTTTTTTTTCCTTAAATGGAAACCATAGTTCTTGACTAGCTGCTTCATGGAAGGATTAAGAGTTTTGATAGCATTATAAAGGTTGGAATTTATGATAGATAAGAAAACGTTTCTTTCTGAGGTTTCTTAAAGCATAGCTGTTATGAGAATAACAATAAAAAGTCATCCTGTGTGTCACAGTAAGTGCAGCACAGCATACATGACATATTTTAAGTGTAAAAGTAGCACAAAACTTGTTCATTTTGAAGTAAGGACTCAAAGAGAGGGACAAGTGGATCTCCTTTTGTAAAGGTTTCCCCCCATGCTGCCAATCATTGCCTTAAATTCCTTTTCCAGCTTTATCTTTTGAGCCGACCTCTTTATAAAACAAGAAGTGACAGCAATGGCACCAGTGATGGATGGAGTATAAATGATTCACTATACCTTCCCACTCCTCTCTGGGGACTGGGCTGATTGACAAACTTTGAATTTGCATTTATAGTCATATTCCATTTGTGGGGCTTGACAACATCACAGATCAGTCATGAAATGTAACACCAGATCTTTTTTCTTCCTCTTTTTTCAAAGGAAACGGGGCTAATTTGATACCTATCATGGTTCTGACTGCAATCATTCATCTAACTGCTTACTTGAGCTGATTTAGTCATTGGGACCCAAACGTCCCAAGTCTGAGAGTGTACAGAAACTGTCTCTGGAATGCAGACATCTTCTCAGACATGGATCCCCTGCCTTGCTGCCCCTGCTAGAAGTGAAACTGCAGAGATCAATGACCTCAGCTAAAAGAACACTACCTTCAACTTCTCAGTTGTTTTGTGCACTTTGAGAGACACATCTTACAGATATTTTGGCTAAAAAAAATTTCCTACAGAAACAGTAGAAACCCACTATTAGCAGAATCCAGACTTTATAAAAGAAATAAAAAACATTGTTCTTTCAAAAAAAGTACAAGAAATAATTAGATCGAGAAAAACAGCACACCTGAACATCCCAGAGACATTGGAGAAGTCTTCTCATTTCATTTAACTCACCACTGTAAAGTTCTCTTTTTCAAACAGACACCAACAAAGAATCTTGGCTATCTTCTGCTCCACATTTCAGAGATATGCAGAATAGTCCTGGTACGGCAGATGATAGTTGCCACGTACCCTGCAACATTTGATAATGTACCAGCTTCAGGAATCAAACAGCATCAATAAGCTTTATGCAGAGAGATTTTCCCATGCTGTGACAGGGACGACATCTCTATGTGTAAACATAAAGCTAAGAAGTCCTAATAGAATATTACTCAGTAAACATCAGTGCTACAGTTAGCCTCTAGTACACCAGGCTCTTGTTTTACCAAAGGGTTCTGAGCTACCAATTGAAAAAACTGTTAAAGGACATTAAGAGTGGCTTATTTATCCTATTAAATTTCACTGACTAAAAGACTCTAGCACTGTGTAGCACATGATTGCTCTGCATTATGCATGGCAGCTACATCAGTTACAAGAATAAGGCTGTGGGAGACACTGAATTACCTATCGTGCACTGAGAGTTCTGTGTATATACTAAAACCTTATCCAAGAGAATCATGAAGTGCTGTGCTAACAGAGCTAGTCAAGAACCTGAACTGTTGACAGAAATAGAGCAGTTGTTAAACATCGCTATGCAACTATGCAGTCATTTTAGTAGTAATGACTTTTGTAACTGGCTATAATTTAACCAGAAAATGCAAAAGAAGCAAGAAGGTAACGGCCCATATTAATAGCTATTCAAGATGTCTTGATTTAAACACCTTCTTTTAAGAAGTTCCTCAGCACTGCTAATGACTGCAGTTATTAGGACCTTCTTAGTCTTTCAGTTGGAATGCAGTATCTTCTAGCCTAATAGTCACATACAAAAAGCCCACACGCTTGATAAGGACTGCAGCACTCTTCCCTTATCGCATATCATCAATACTATTCAAGGCTTTGAAGCTGCTGTATATTAGTGATTTAACATATGGTAATAAACTGAAGGTAATGAAACCAACAAGTCATTGTGCTTCTTGCTTTAGTTATTTGCATGAAATACATGTAGTCTCTTACATTAGTAAGCTCTACACAAACATGATTTTACTGAAATTAGAAATATTTTTGAGAGAAAGGTCTTAATTAACTTCCTTTGTTACATTTTTCTTTTCAAAATCTCAGCATATCACGAGAGCCTCATTCACATAGGCAAAATTGGAAGTAAACAGGTGAAAAAACTGATGTAAGATCATTACTGTATAGGAAGAGGACCAGATACTTCATGAGATCAGCTGTTGCCCTCAGATTTTCACCTGTACATGATGCAGTTAAGCTTAGAGTGGACCACTTACAGTCCTGAAAAGTCATATGTGGACACATGCTATTAGGAAGGCAGAGGCTGCCAACAGAAACACAACTAGTTATTAAAATCCTGCAATAGCTGTAAACGTCCAAAGAACTTGGACAGAAGTGATCAAACACCGGACATGTGCAGAGGCCACACCTCACCCAGATCAGCTTGGGCCAGCTCAACTCTCACACAGCAGCCAAATAGCTGATTTTAAGGAAAGATGTACACATGCTCCTAAAAAAAACTAGTCTTGCCACAAATCTTTAGTTCTGAATAAACAGAGAAGTTACTTAGAGTTTGAACTAGCATTTGTATAGCTTTACAAAGATTTCTACAAAAACCAGTATCTGAGAATAGTGACAAGACATAAAACCTGTGTTTTAAAGGATGATTGTTCTCAGAAATAACTCAGCTAAAAGCTAAAATAGACCATTTCCCACGGTAGTGATTGGTGAAATCTTGCCAAAGTGTTCCTTTGTAACCAGAATGGACTAAGAACTGCTGACAATATAGCCGTGTATTCTACAGAGAAATTAGGGACTGAGATATCTAAAACACAGTGATGTCACAGTCAAGGCAATACATCTGATATTATTGAAGACCACGTAGCCTCACGTGATTTTGTTCTAGTAAGGCTATAAACCACCAACATCTCTCAACCTTCTCTCTGCTTGGCTACACTTCTGTGGGGAATTGTTGTTCCCTATTCCCTCAACCAAACAAATGAAACATTTACTGTTGGAGTCATCAGAATTATGAATTAATATATACATGTAATTTCATGAAACTGGGACAAACTACCACAGCAGAAACCATCTCAGAATGAGGTGCAACTATAACCAAATTGCAAGCTCAAAGTAGAATGCTGATTCACTCACAAGTTTGGAGAAACTGATGCTGGCTCCTTACAAAAAGGATAAATAAAATGAAGTTTTTTAAAAAGTCAATACATAAGCAGAAAAGAACAGCATAGAGCACATCAGAATTAAGTGTGCTTCTAAGCAATACCAACAACTTTCTACACACACACACACCCCTACACTCCCTGCCAGAAGCTCTACATAGAAAAAAGATAACATAAGCTTCAGGAAAGCTTCCGATCTAGATGATTATTGTATGCACAGCTTTAAAAGTTAATAGATCTATTTTTACACCTTTGAGAAGAGGAAAGATAGATGGAAAATTTAAACATTTCTGCAAAATGCTAGCAGTAAATGGTTTTATTTTTCTCAACTGTGTTTAAATTATCTATCACTTTCTCTCCCTCTCCAGTTCTGAAGGGATTTTAAATATAGGGCCCAGTTAGTAGCTTCTTACTGCAACTTCCAGTTAATGCAAATTCCTTAATAAATTGTTTTGGATAATGTTTCATGCACTGATACTTTACTGACTAAGAGCTGTGATTTCAAACTTCCAAGTCTTCAGTTTACATGAGAAATGGGCAAAATTCCATTGTTATGTGTGCTCAAGTCCATTGGAGTACAGGAAGATCCAAATATGCAACTGAAAAGATAACGTGCACCTCTAACATATAGTTAAATGAAACCAGAAGTAACCCCACACTCAATGCCCACTCTGCAAATATGGCTATTTGCTTGTCTGTTCTCAAAATCAAATTTTTATTCACCAACTGGAGGAGAGAATTTTTTTCTCCACAGAACTTAAAACTATGTAAGAAAGTTTAAATGCTTTAAACCTTTGTGCTGTATTAATCCTAAAAATAAATAGCACACATTGTAACAGCCTGCCGTCTTATGACAGGAGATGGAACTCACCAGAAGATTCAAAGCAGAGTAATTTGAAATACTTCTGGTTTGTTCCAAACCAACACTTTTTCTTCTCAAATGACTGTTTGGGTTGTGATGCTTCAGACTTCAAAATGAGTGTCACCCCTGCAAGTGTCACAACACAGTATCTTTGAGTTAGTCTTCCACTATTGACAGGGGGATCAAACTGGTGCTAGTTATTCTACCTGACCTTCATGCACAAGCTTCTGATTTTCCCAAAGGCTTGAAGAAAGATCAGGCCTAGTGTTTTTACCTTGGGGAACAGAAGAGAACACTTTCTCATTCCAACTAACCTTAGGGCAAAGGAGTGAAATTTGACCTTCCTATACAACGTATGCTGTTGATGATTACACAGAGATGTACAATCATTATTACACCAAATATCAGAAGACCATGACTACTAAAACCATCTCAGAAAGTAGCTTCCTTTAAGATTGGTACTGTATTTAGTGTTTTGTGAGTCAGGCTTTTTTTTTTTTTTTAACATCTTGCTCTTACCAAGCATACCTCAACATTTATGTGAACTTTCACCCATGGATCTGTGATCCTCTCCTTCCCACCTCTGTAATAACTACTTAAGGACCCTAACATAAGTAATGGTTTTGCATCTGCACTGGATCAGAAAGCGGAGACACAGCTTTGCTGGCATTTTCTGGAAATGGATGACTCTTCTGACTAAATTTTTTCTTCTATTAATTAGTCTCTGCTTCTCCATAATCATCTGCAGTTCAGATTGGAGCTTTCTACAGTCTTTGAACTGCTGTAGTAACTTCAACAATACCTACTAAATGCACCTTACACCTACACAAGACCTCTTTCACCCTTCAGCATGCCCTTTATGTCTATATGCCTTTTGTGAAACAACTAACAGAGTGAAGCTGACATAAACAAGCGCTTGCATTGAGACACCAGCAGACTGGGTTAGTCTGTAATTTGTATTCTTGCACTGTTACTCCAGGATGATTGCATAGCTATTTGCAATGCCATAAAAAGGTACAAGAGACCAAGCCCTACCCTTCTTGGTCAGTCACGACCCTGTAATTTGTGGTAGAAACAATCCTAGTATAGTAGGAGGGGTGTGATGGCACCATGCTTAGGTGTTTCATGTGTGCCAATAAAATGGACTGAATGAAAATGTTAACCTACAGTGGGAATGAGAAGAGTTGCTGTTAGAGCTCAGCTCTGGCAAATCTTCCAGCTCATTAATCATGTGCATTCAACTCTGCAGTGAAGACATGTTTTCTCCGCAGTTATTCTGCATTTAAATACGGCTTTGTCCATGTCCTGCTATATAACATAATACCTGGGACTGTTCAATATGACAGAGGCTCATCTGCTTTAAGGGAAATGTAGTTCTAAGACATTTAAGACATTTTATTCAGCAAAGCCATTAGTACAATTGCTAGAAACACTTAGAGAGCTGAAAGCTAAACGCAAGACTTTTCTTAAAGAACAGATTTCATAACTAATTCAAGATGCTTCTTAAAGTAATAGAAAAAAGTAATGAAGTAAATAAGACAAGTAATGAAGAGCAATTTAAATGTACCTAGGGACAGTTCCTGTTTCAAAGAACAAATTAATGACCTTCCAATCATACGTCCTTTTATTCATCCATGATTATAACTTCTTATTTTCTTCTTTTTTTGCTATCATATTTCTTCAAACTTCAGAAAATCAGTTGAAGATGTCAGCAGCTAGAAAGAAGCAAGTACAGATTGCATAAAGATCCACACCAAGTCCTCAAATATATAGGACAAAAAGGTAAGTTAGTGCAGTTAAACCAAAGCTAAAATCTGTCCAGAGTTCTTTCATTTTTAGTATTGCTCATCTTTCTCTATTGTGTGACTGCCCTAAACAAATAAAGCTAGCATAGTTTAGTGTGTGACTCTACAAGGATGATACAATAATGCTCAGAAAATACATGGCTATCTTAACTACGGAAATAAATCAGGCAGAAAGGCAATTTATGAAGGAAGTTAAAAGGCATAAAAAAAATGTCTGCTGGAACAAGTAGTTTGTGAAAAGGTAGAAAAAAAACTTTCATAGATTTCATTCTGTGTGTGTACAGAGATCATTAGACTTCAACAAGAAAATTAAGTTACAAGTTTTGTCCCAGCTATCACTCTTATTAAAAACACCTTTTACACAACCAAAAGTGTTCAAAGCTGATAACAGTTAGCCTAGAGTATTCAGTTTCTAATAAATTCATTATCTCAGATCTGCTTCCTATCATGTTATGACCAAGATTACTGAACTACAAGACAATTTATCTAAAATTTTTGTGATATATTAAAGGTTAGGAGTAATACCTTTTTTCTTCTCTAAGCATTTAAGCAAAGCCTTGTTACAAGTGCTCCTCAAGTATTGCCAAGAATCTTTTGTTCCACTTATCACCACCTCTCAAAGAAAACATTTTTCTTTTTAAGAAACAAATGAAATATGAATAATAGAATTGTCAGCATTAACATAGCGCAGACTCTGGAAAACAGAACTGGATTTTCCATTCCCTTAACCTTCATGGAAAATGGCTGATAGTCTCACAGAATCACAAGCCAGGTATTTTTGCTACATTATTTCTTATTATTATAATTAAATATATAAAGTCTGCTAAGGACAAAAAAAAATCCAACAATTTCTTGCAGAAGGAAGAGGGTGTCAGTACCATGAAGTACATGCAAGTAATTTCTTTTGGGGCAGGGAAGGGAGCAGGGGAGAGAGAGAATGAGAATGGTAAAGCTTATTCCAGTGAAAATGTAAACACACCACAAAACAAAGTGTGGGTAATTCTGGTCAATCTAGCAGGGAACAGTGATCTTTTAAAAGGTTAGACTACAGTTTGTAAAGTATCAGTATCAATTTGCATATGTTTATGGCCTAAAACAGATGCTAAACACTACTGAAGTGCTGGAGATCTAAGACAACACCCCAAAGGTGGCTGATAACATTCCAAATGATTGAGAACAGTTCTGCTAGGCAGGTGTTCAACTGTACCTGAAATTTTCTTATTTCTTCTTTAAAAAAAAAAAAAAAAAAGAAAAGAATAATAAATCCTCGCTTTGAACTTACCACTCACAGTGTTCTCTCTTTGCTTCCTAAAAAAAGCCTCTAATAAAGTAAACTTTGTTTCCCCAGGCAGTTGAGCTATCAGGCTTTGTAGTCCTTAACTGCATTTCAAATAGACAGACACTCTGTGATGCACTCTGCATGGTGAAACAGAACACACATAGTTAAATGGTCTCACTATACATAAAGAAACGCTGTGCTAATGTAACCCACTGCTTAGTACCTCCAGAAACAGCAAGAAGCTGTTCTCTAATGCCAGGGGAAAAGATAGGATGGGAAAAACTATATGATTGTACAACAGAGAACAAGCAGAAAGCCATTAAGCCTCTTCATAGTGCTCCTGAAATAGAAAGCTCACTCAAAAAGAAGAGATGCCTTGGCTTTTGGATATTCTGAAAACAAAATGTATTTTGCTTGTGCACCTAGGGCTATTTTGTCTTCTACCTCCCTATCTTCTACTTAAGGAAGACTGCCTACACAAATGCTGAGATTACAATAGGATCACAGGAGAGGTAAGAGTATTCATCGTTCAGGCTCAACAGGAAACTGTAGTAGAATATTAAAGAGAAACTGTAGCCCAAGTTCTGCACTCAGTGTGTCTGACTCTAGGCTGCAACAGTAACAGCTTCAGCCCACCTACCCCTAATTCATACGTTTGGAAGAGTACAGCTTAATCCACATTTTCAAATTAGAACTTCTGCTAATATGACTTATGTTTTATGGATCTGCACTCTGTCAGGCCAGCAGGGATTGATTAACTGGTAAGCACAGCAAATAGAAAATATCTGTATATGAAAAACACCACAATGAATTGTGGCATACAAAAATTGAGCTGATCTGAAATTCCAAAAACAAACTTCCTTTCCTATAGAAGTATCTTAGAAAGATTAGTCTGTAGAGAATGAGGAGTTAAGCCTTTGTTAGCATTTCCAATGTGGCCTTCTAGAGTGTGCCTCAGAACAAGGGTTAATCTGGTCTCTGTCAATTTGCTCCCATTCTGTTACAATAAAACACCTTGGTATCCACAACAGGAACTGTCCCTCCCTGATAATATAATAGAGCTGCAACAACACATCAAATGATACAAAAAACGGAATGGTATTCACTACGAACAGTTGAGCTTTTCCCAAAATTCACTCTGATGGGTGACTTAATGCCCTTAAATATTTACCTAACATTTAAGGAGCAACAATCTGAAAACCAACAAAAAACCCAAACACTCAAAGACCACTTTGTCATGAGCACACCTTGTACAGTAATGTATCGTTTCAGTTAGAACATTGACCGCACTTATCATCTCAATATGAAAAACGTTCATATATATTAATGATTTCTGTAATGTCAGATTCCCAATAACTGGTGTTACTTCTTAATTTATACCTTAAGGCAGCACAAGTTTTCCTTCTAGCATATTTTAACCTGTGTTATTCTGACAGACACAATATCCCTCTTCAAAGAGTAGAGCTCAAAGCTCTGCTTTCTAAATAGAGAAAGGACTCTTCAAATTCAGTCCAGTACAGCAGGATGCTGTGATTGACACAATTACCATGATTTATGGATGTTTTCCAGCAGCTGTGGAGATAGTTTTCCAGTGACTGAATGAGGATACAGTAAGAATCTTCTGTCAAAAACAGAAAATGAAACAATACCATGAACTCTCAGTGAAGGCCTCACACAGTTTCATGGCACATTAGCAGCAAAGTCAGTTTAAGCAGCTAGAGCCGAGTCATCTATTGTGCCCATGTGTGCCAATGGACAGAACTTGTCACTTACATCAGAACAACTATATATAGAGCTGTGCTGTAATGGGGATCAGAGTTTAAAAACAACAACAAAACCAAAAAAAAAACACAAAGAAAACCACACACGCATACTTTACACACATACTTTTTGTGGTAGTTTCAACAGTCTAGTATAGAGCAACACTACACAAACAAACCCTGCAACACATGTGAATAGTCACTGTACTGACATGAGTACAAGAAAGCTAACTGTTAGGGCAGGTCTACCAACCAAGTCAGTAGGTCATGAAATAACAACTCCACCCATCTTAGCAAAAGATGGTATTATTACATCAAAAGCATAAACTAGCTAATATTATTGTCCTAAGCAATGGGCATTAAATGTTATCTCACCCTACAGCTGCTCCTCCACTGTAACAGGGAGGATAAATAATTTATTTTAGTTCATAGAGAAGATTCTGGGAACTCGAATGGATGCTGGAGGTATGAGGTCCTAGATCACGCAGAAGAGATCCAACAGGTAGTAAAAAACCCTTTCCAGCTGAGATTATCTGATCTTAGTGCACATGGTTTGCAATACTAAATGGTGGAAACCTGATTTAAGGGAGTAAGGAGTACAGGCATAGTACACAAATACCTTGTTTTATAGCAAACCTTGAGATGTCTGCTGCCCAAGTCCACACCCTCACCTCATCAGAAAGTACTAATCTTGCTAGATCATGTTTGGTTTTGTGAAAGACAGTATTCTCAATAGAGAATGGGATGAAAACCACCAGCTCGTCCCCACAGTCTGACTAGACCTCTGAAAATGACAGGCTCCATCTTACTCACTGACAAACCAGCCCCTATGACTTTGGTATTACAGAAAGTTACCAACACTCAAATAATTTTTTAATTCCTAGCTTTAAAATGCCCCAAACTAACCATTTCACTAATTATGCGGTCTGAGGGGCAAAAGGCATAATGCTTCCCTTTTATATTGCTTTTACCTCTGTTGCTCCAGCTAATAATGTTGTTGAATGTGGTTAGTGACACTGGCACTTTACCTCAGAAAACTGTAATTTAAAAGTGCACTTGTGTTTCAATTTCTTCCCTCCTCTAGCAATGGGTTCTGTGGAGAGCAGAGCTAAAAACTGTTTTCATTTTGTTACTCAGAAAGGTTTAGGGCCAAAGTGACAAAAAGCACAGCTTATGGCACTCAAGTAAAGCCATTAATTTCTCTGAAAGTTTGGGTTTGGTCACATCCTCCCCACCCCCCTCAGGTAGAGCTAATTTCCATCCCTTCTTCACTGTACATACCTGTTCTAGAACTTTGCTATCAAAATATGAACAGGGCAAGACTGAAAGCAGCCGCATTATCACAAAAGGTATCTCTACAAAGAGATACAGGGAAGAGAAGAGAGCACCATGAATCTTAAAGAGACTGACAGCACAGAAATAACTCTTCTTGGAATCCTGAAATACAGGCATTCAATGAAGATGACGGGGGAAGTCTTTCTTTCATGTATTGAGAACCTGAAGAGTTTCATATTTTTTGTTTCAGCTACTGCAGAACACGAGAAAAGGTGGGAGCCGGAGAAATTCTCCCACCCAGACTTACACTGTCAGAATGGAAATGAAGAGAAGAAATCAAAGAAAAAAGAATCTGTTATAAAACCATATGACTCACAAGTTTTAACAAACTGCCTTCAGAAATACTGTTGGCCAGGGTAAAGGCTCCCTTGTCTTTCTCTTTCATTTACACATCCCAAGATTTGCTGTGAAACGAAACACTGATATTTTCCTCCAAATCTTTAGGGAGAAACAGCTTCATGTTTTTGCAGCTGCACTTGCCAGAATGCTGTTCCCACCAGTCCCTTGGCTCTTCCCTCAAATGTCCCATAGTTCAGATTCCTTTAAGGATAACTGTCAAATCCACATATCAGTCCCCAGAACACAGAGACATAATTCCTGTCTTAAAAGGCTTCAAATGATTCTCCCATCTTGCAGTTGGAATAACTCCCACTATACAACACTGCCAAAAAGAACCCAACACAGCAGTGACCAAGTCAAAAACATGAACTTTTTTCTATTTTTTTTTTCTATTTCAGGATCCAGAAGCTGTCAAAGGTATACACAATCTGTTCAAAGCAGCAGGTGGGTACACATGCCTTGAATTTAGAAGTTGCTCACATGGATCTATGTTGATGGCTTTTAGAAGTTCCTTCAACAAAGCTGAGAACCTCAGAACGAGGCTCATCACCTACAAAGAGAACATTTCTTTTTGTTCTCCTTAGCAACATTAGGCATATTTATCTTGTCAGTGCTCACAGAAAAGACTTGCAGTATTCACCCCATGAGAAGATTCTACCTCATTAAAGAGAGCAGTAAAACAAAACAGCCCTGTAGGCCAGTTATCTCAACCATGCCTTTTGCTTGAGCCTGCCTGCAGAAGCAGTCAATCTAATAAATGGTTAAGAATACAAATACAGATGTGCTAAACTTAAGGGGAAAGTGGGGGTAGGAATATTACAGCAAGGGGACAGCAAGTAAGAGACATGTCTACTTCAATTCTTTCCCCTTGTAGCTACTCCAACTGAATTTAAAAAAAAAAATTAAAGGATCCTGAAAAAAATAACTGCAATACTTATGGAATGCTACCCCTGCACATTAAGTTAACCAGGTTTACTCTCATCTATAATGCTTGCCTAACACACTTACATATTTAGGGACACTCCAAAACCTAAAAAAAAAGACTTTTTTACTGTGCTGACCTACACTTTAAAAGCTTATAAAAAGTAATTAGTATTTTGCAGCAATTAAGACCATACACAATATACAGTGCAAAGAACAATAATGTTTTAATTGCAGGTCAGTTATGTTTGAAATAAAAAAATGGTTGGAAGCACTCTGACTCCAGATTGTGCCAAAGTCCTTTCAAAACTCTCACTGGGTAATGTTTGCCTTAGAAGTAACAATTTAAAAATCAAAGTAGCCTTGGTTGCCTCTGCAGCATTGAACTGCACATAAATCCATTTCAAGTTGCACAGTGCACACAACGCATTGGCAACCTCAAAACAGGTGTCAGACAGGAATACCGCTCTTACTGGCAGAGAACTTCTCTCTCATTCTCTAAGATCCATTTCACAGGTACCGCAACCAAAATAGAGCACCCTGTATTTATAGCCCCACAAAGCTCTCCAAAAGGTTTAGTCATCAGTGTGTGAGGATGGACACACCCCTCCTTCAAGGGCTGAAAATAGGAGACTGTTAAGGACTCCTGAACCAGATTTGGTGAGTGATATAGTACTACTCACCATCAGCAGAAACATTTTATGAGCTCAAGATTTCCTTGCAGTTATTGACCCAGTGATATCTGAGTCTTCCTTAACTACTTGCCTTGAGCATAGCTAATGATTACATGATTAATCCATATAACCCTTGACTCTAAACAATTCTTGTTGATGGAACCACTTGACAAAACTGCCTTCCTAGCCCCTCCAACACACAGCAAGTCACACAAGACAAATTCTTACAAGGCAGTGGCAAGGTCATCTAAGCCCTTTGTATCACTTAATTCTACGTATATGTATTAATCCAGCCAGAACAGCAGAAAATGTCTTTGCTTTCTTCAAAAAGAAAGTGAAACTTGACCTTTGCTTCAAATAAATGCCAGCAGGTTATACACCTGGTAACATGTTCCAAAATTAATCTTCAAATGGTAATGAATCCTGAGTTTTAAATGGAATCACCCCAAACCAAAAAGCCCACCTGGTGAAACCCATCAACCCCTCTTTGTAAGCTTTTTTGTACAACTTTTGTGGAATTTCTCAGCTTGTTGACAGTACAGACTGCATCAATCTGGGCTTTCCGCTGTTCTTTGAAAGGGTACACCAAGATGAGTCTTCCAAGAAAACACAGTTGGTGCATTTGCAAACAAACAGCCAAAACACATATGAAGAGAATGATTCCATTTAATCATCTGCATAATATCTGCTTCCTTCTTTGTTAGTGGAAAACATAGAACACAGATCTCTGCTTTTGTAAAATTTCATGCACCATGCCTAAAACTCATGGTATTGAAAGTTCTACTGCTTAGTTGCAACTAACAGTGATTTCAACTGCCCAAAATCATCTTCAGTGCTCTGCATCCTATTATGAGTGCCTCTCCTTCTTCTGTTTATGTGCCAATGCATAAAGAGCATTTAAGAGCAACATGGGGAGAAGCAAGAAAGAAAAACCCCAAACAAGCTACAAAAAAAGAAAAACACAGGCTCATCACCTATTTCCCTGGCACATTCACATTTTCTTTTGCTTATCATGCTCTAGAAAAATATGAACGTAGAATTAAAGGAAGAAGCATGTAATTTGCAGCAGTAGTAGAGCAAAAATACTTATTTCTAAGCATCTCTATTGCTGGTTGACAGCCAGCTGTGTGCTCAGGTGGCCAAGAAGGCCAACAGCATCCTGGCCTGTATCAGAAACAGTGTGGCCAACAGGAGCAAGGAAGTGATCGTCCCCCTGTACTCGGCACTGGTGAGGCTGCACCTTGAGTACTGTGTTCAGTTTTGGGCCCCTCACTACAGGAAAGACATTGAGGTGCTGGA
>JANZLQ010000037.1:6031162-6064888 GCA_026212715.1 Elanus axillaris | reverse complement strand
CTTACATCTCCCATTCTTTGATCTACAACTTGTGACTTCAACTTCCAGCTGCACCAAACATGCAACAGGGGCTCCCCATAGCTTCTGCCTTCCTGGTTAGCATGCTCCTTCTCCAGTGGGAAAGGGTTCTGCTCACTGAGAACCAGAATATGCCTTTCTTGAAGTTTATCAGATAAAGCATTCAGAAAATTCAACAAGAGACATTCTGCTTAGCTGGGTGTGAAGATTTGCAAGCTCAGCCAACCATAATCTCAGGTAAACACGAGGATGGTATGATGTTGCTATTCTGGTTTTCTGCAATTGCTTCCAGAAAGAAGCAGTCAGTATCAGAGAATGGCTCCAAGTGATAGTGAAACTAACTGAAATCTGTGGAAAGATTAAATGAACCAAGAAAGCTTTTCCAGGTTCTTTTCCAAGATGACAAAACCTTCTCTGTTCCTCCACTCATCTTCTCCCCAATCTTATTAACACACCTGCATGGGCACAAAATATGTGAATTCTTCATGTAAAACCTAACTTAAAGGAAAATAAATGTCTCAGAAACTTTGTAATACATCTTAAAGTCCCAAAGAATGCACATGAAAACTCATAGACTTTCAAGACTATTTGCTTTCCCCTGACATGGCAGAAACATTCACCTCATCTTTGTTTCAGCCTTGATGCAACATTGTATACTGTCAATTACATGGAAATTTCTCCGGTTTCCAGCAGAGAAGGGCTCAGCCTGTGCAAGGCTAGAAGTGAGTGTTGCTTTGCAGCACACATGGCTGAGAGTCCTATGATGCTGGATGAGAGAGCTAAGGGAAGTAACCCAGCCGGACAGCTCAGCACCTGCCCTGCATGAGATGGGGCTGGCAGCAAAGCACATAAGATGACAGCCCACAGTGGGGTCCCCCAACCAGGCACCCACACTCAAGCTATTGCAATAGGAAAAAAAAGCAAAAAACTGAAGAAAACACAATGCATTACATGCTCTTCTGGGCAAGCGACAAACAAGCAATTTACCCAACACATTAGGGGTCAAGCAGAAGCAGAACAATTCTGCTATCCAGTACATGAGCACTCTTGCTGTCATCTCTTCAGAGTCCCACATCCAGGTCCATTCACTCTCCCCCACCCCACCCTGCTTCCCTCCATCGCTTCATGCACTGAGCACAGATGGTAGATAGAGCTATGCTATGGTATTTATACACAGACTTTAAAAGACTTACAAAGTATAGAAAATGATGTACTGCAAAGTGTCTTTTCTGTAGCTTTGCAAATTTCCTAACAAATTACTTTGGGAGATTTAATGGTTAAACAATTCAGTAGGGGTATTAAGCGGATTTTGGAAAATAAGACCCTGATCAGAAGATCATTAAGTATACTCTTCTTCATTTACTTACTGCAACTTCATCCACTGGAACTCCAAATACGAGCTAAAGGACCACAGGAATAATACCAAAAGCACAGAGACACGAACAGGCATGTTTTTAAGTTGCCTTTAACTCTTACATATTAGGAAGCAGGGTGCTCTTAGTAACTAAAGCAAAACAAGGATACATTCTTCCATCTTGGTCTGCCTGGGACACCTTGCCTACAGCAAACGTTTTCAATTACATGAATCTGGCATTCTTTTTTCATGCTTTTAAGAAGATAAAATGCCAGATATGGCTGCCTCTCCTTTGAAGTATCTGAATGCTCATACTACGACCTCACCACAGTGTCTGAGAAGTGTTAAGAGTACAGCCTAGATTGGAGAGCTGTTAATTCAAAACAGAGCTGTATAACTCTCATGGTTTGTTTAAAGCAAACAAAGAAAACATCCTTCTGTCAAGACTCGCTCAAAAATTTTTTTAGTATTAGGATCAGCTTACTGACTCGAAAGCAGCATGAAGTAGTAGTAAGAAAATCAGATTCATTAAAAAAAAAAAAGGAAAAAGACCAAAACAATAATACCAGTGGACAATTTTCATCTAGACAAGAAATAATGCTAAAATCCTTCCATAGCCCCCAAAATAAGATTTGTTTGTCAATGGGATGAAGTCTTCAATAAAGTAAAAAAACCTTCAAGAATTCAAGCATACCATCATTACGTGTGTGTGTATCAAAACATTTCAAAAGAATTTAGAGCCTCTTCCTCACTGTCTATAGAAGTGCACAGCAATTTTTCCAGCAAATGACAATCCCATAAATGTCAGTTAAATTTAAGGAACTGAAAATAAATGATTTTTTTTTTCTACTCATTGACTTACATTATGGTCATCACAGATGTTATCATAAAGTCTTGTAACAAAAAAGAAAAAAAAGAGTAATTTTCTGTTTGACTGTGTCCCTTTGACAAAACTGAATACATACTATGTCATGGCTTTCATAGCATTTTTAGCTTAAAAAAATATTTCCATTTTAGGTCATTACAGCCAAAGAGTATTGCTAATAAGTAAAGTCAGTTTTGTTATCAACCACACAAAGCTTAACTCCTTGCTGCTCTTGTAATTAATTTCTCATCATTTATTTCATGTGGCTGGAAGGGGTAGAAAAGTTTCTTCCTGGATATTTTTCCATTTAGAGTCCTAAACCATTTTACAAGTTTCAACTATCAACCAAGTTGAACTCTGCTCTAACAGCAGCAGCAGCACTTGTATCCACACAAGTGGCAAATCAGTTTATAACTGTTTAGAATGATTGAGTTTACATAAACTTTTGTATTTAACTGCATCAGTGTAAGAACAATATGCCACATATGCTTAGAGAAGGCTTAGCTATGATAAGCTGACTAAATTTGGACACAGCAAAACTGCTAAAACGCATTTATAATAATGTTATCCAATTTAACTAAATATATTTTGGCCTAGCTACATTAAATACCTATATAAAACCTCATTTTCTTTAGGGAGAAGATGGGCATTAATTGGTTAATTTAGCTATAATCACATATTATAGAAGATGAACTGCTAGTTCATCCCTAGGAAAAGAAAAATCATTAAAATAAAAGAATTCTCCAGCTTTTTATGCAGCATCAAGTATTTACCCACAATATAAACCACTGGGAAGTGCTGGAAAAGCCCTATCACTGTTTTAAAAGCTTGGAAAGAAAACAAAACAGTGAAATTTAGTTCTTCTTAAAGTATATCAAATTATGCTCCATGATCCAACAATAATTTTCAACCTGGCTTTTGGTTTCAGCACTGATATACATATTTCTTACAATTTTTAAAAAAAAAAGATTAATGCAATTTCTACTACATTTAGAAATGCAGTGATTTATACATTAAAAAAATATATTTGTATTCCCATAAATACTTCACTTATGTTTTACTTATAATTATATATTCACTAAATGCACTAATATGAGCTTTAGTTAAGCTGTACTTGGAATCTAGTATGCTATTTTAATAATACATGCTTGAGACTTAGCTGTGAATAAGATATACACTAACTCCATTCAAGAAATGTGTATGAAAGTACTTTTCAGTCAAAATTTGGCCCTTCAAGGAAAAAGACATTAGGGTTAGGCAAGATTTGCCTTTTTAAAAGGAGAAAGGAATGCTACTACATGTTACATTCAAAATCAAAATACAGGTCTGAGAAGCTGAACGCATTGCTGCAAGAAGTTAGCAGCTCTCTCCTTCAGAGTTTAGAAATTAGCCTTACACAATACAAAGCTCCAGTGACAGAAAGATTGGGCTCACAGTTATTAACTAGTACGACAATAAGGAAACAAGCAATAGAACACACAAAAAGTAGAGGAGACTGAAACTAAAAGTGAATTTTGGTCATGAGAGGTCTTTTGATTTATCCTTTTCTCCAGCTAGGAGATGCAATAAAAAAGAAAAGAACTCAATTTAAGGAGAGAAAATAAAGGGCTGGCCTGTTTTGGCTTCTCTTCCCATTCCTTAAATACATATCTATATAAACTTCCAGGCAAATAAACAATTCTCTTTGCTTCAACTGCCACCCACTGGAAAAGGAAAGCAACATTAATTCCAAATTGCTATACCCTAAATAGGTCAGAAACCAATCTGACAGATACTAGTACAAATTACATTAAAGCCCTGGGATTGCCTTGAAAATCTTAATGGCACTGTTAGAAATAAGCAAGCTTGCAAATTAAACTGAAACAGAAGACAGAATACAGCAACAAACCAGAACTCCACTTCCTGTCTCTGCCCCAGCCCCGGCTGGTGGGCCTTTGGGTTGTATTGCAAAAGTTTTGGAGAGGACCTGGAGTTCACAAGGATGAAGTGAGAGTAACTGGGCTGGCAGCATCCCTTTGATAAACGTGGTGCAACAAGGACAAGCAACATCACATAGCCTAGCAGTTCTCATCGCTCTGTGCCATGCTGGTCCTGCCACACTCCAGGTCTATCTCTGTACTCATATGGCTGCTCTCTCTCCTACTTGCTCTTGCCTTACAACAGTAATCTATCAACTTCCTTGCTTAAATGGCATCTTCAGCATTCCAGCTTTCCCTCATCATTAACACCCGTATTCCCTTCTGTGGACACATGGGGTGTCTGTGGTGCAGGAAGTTGGTGGTGCAGATCCAGTAACTTAATCTTTTAAGTAATAGAGCAATGTGGAAAGGCTTGCTGAAAAAACAGTATAGGCTGCAATAGAGCATTATCATCCACTTCAGATGAAACTTGCTCTAACTTTAGATAAAATAAACATATAATTACACCAAAAGTGCTTACCTAGCATAGTAATACGAGGTATTTGCATGCAAAAGCATGCACGTCAGATGCAATGACAGCAGTGTAACAGCATGTTGCACAAATGCAACAAAACTCACCCTTAACTGCAACAGGCTGTCCTGCAGACAATTCTGGTGAACCTGCACTGAGGTTGTGATGGCTCAGCCAGGGAAGTCAGCAATCACAGCTGAGACCATTGGGCAAGGAAACCTGAATGATACAGACATGCCTTGACTTCCTGGAGAAAAAACCCAACCTTTATTAAAATGACACCAAACGAATTGGGAGAATTAGATTCCAGAGAACCTTCCATATTTAGGATATTCTCAAGTGTACATGCAATGAAGCAAGTTTTGCCAACAGAATAGCTGCTCTGCAATTATGGATGAGCTGAGAGGTATAAATTGATTGCAGATTCCCTCACTGTAAGAGTCTAAGGAAACGGGAGGAAGGGAAAAAAAGCCTAAGAACCTAATACAAACCTTGTGGGGATTAAGAGACCTATAAATCCTTTGGTCCAAATCACATGTTTCTTCAAAAAGGCCTGCAGGAAAAAAAAAACTACCAGGAAAAAATATCTGGCAACATCACCTCATGAACTTTCTCTTATGCTGTTGTAAAGGTGAGGAGTTCCACAGTGGAACAACTTCAGTGGAATTGTACAACAAGAGATGCTTCTTTCATGGGGCAGTCAGGGCCAAGATACCTGCCAAAGCTGTAAACTGCTTTAAGCGGTACCTTCCTGCTCTCTAGCTCCTCAACAGAATTTTTTCTAGGCAGAACACGTGCTGTTTACTGACCCCTGGTTTTACCTGTTCTTCCCTAACCATCATGCTAGGTTGGAGGAAGCTAGGTAACTGGGGATGCTGGAGTCTCCTTTTTAGCTGAGAGAACGGGAGAAGACATGTTCAAGTGCCAATGGCTCACTGCATTCAGACCAAAGCAAAACTGGATGCATTTTAGCTCTTAAATTACCTGGAAGAGTTTAGGTCCATATTAAGAAGCTCTTGCCACTGGGATGCTGCTTCTTAGATAAATTTGTCAAACAGAAATCATGTCAGCTCCTGTCAGTTATAGAGGAACACAAGCAAACGTAATATGAGAGAGCTCGCACAATTTCCTGACAGACAAATCTGCTCTGGATATTTGGTAATCAGCATCCCCAATTCATTCATTAGTAAGAATATTTGAGTTCAGTGAAGGCCACAGTCATCAGCCACCAGACACATAAGGAAACAGCTAAGCTCTTGAGCAATTCACAGATCAGCATGAACACAGCATTAACGGGCCAGCACACTTGATGTGAAGAAATGTAATCATCGTTGCTCAGTGAGTGCAAGAACCAGAATACTAAAAAAAAGTTTCTTTAAAAAAAAAACCAAACCAGCTATCAATACTGAAAGCATCTATGATCAAATTAATGCTTCACCTGCAGAGATATTTGTATGTTTCAGACCCATTTTTTTTTATTTAATCTATAAAAAGAACAGTTTGTTATCAAAATGAAAGATCCTGGCAGCACCTACTTGATGCAAGACAGCCATCTGTGCTCTCTCTTACAGGAATATATATTAAATACATTTTTTTAAATAAGCAGGAATAAATCTTACTTTCATAAGAGATTTCCAGTAAAATATTCTGACACACAACTGTGTTCTTTAGCAAAGAATGTATTTTCTCCAGTTCAACAGGCACTAACTAAAATCAGTAACAGGCACTAAAAATCATTACCACTAAAATCAGTAAGGTACAAAATACTAATTTTGGTTACATAGTCATGCCAGCAAAATGCAGTCACCCAGAGGCATTACAAAACATATCACAAAAAACTTGAGATAAAATGTACAGGGCAGTCAGTGGCATATTTCAAACATGACAGCCTTTCAAAGTTACTGCACTATGTCTTTTCATCTTAATTTTCCTTGAGATTACAAGTTAAAAGTATATAATGGGCCCTACTTGCTACTGACTGTATCTTCCTACCAATTTTCACACAGAGGACTTTTTCAAAAGAAAGGACTGTTTCTTTTAAGAAAGAAATACAAGATTCCTCTTTTGTTCAAACAAGAATCAAATACAGTCTCCTCCTAGAAGAGCATAGTTCAGCCATCGAACAATGTGTTAGCAATAGCTTAGCTACACTGCCTTTGTACTCACTGGGGAATTTCCCAGAGAAAGGCATGCTGCAGAAGCCAAGCTTAACCTTGAGATTGGCTGTTAGACATTTTTATCATCTTTTCAAGCATCTATTTACATGTTCAAGCATCTAAATCTTAAAAAAAAAAATCTGGCTGTAAGTTAAAAAAAGAAAAGCTTTACTATCAGAAAGACAAATCTGGTATCACACAACCAAGAATCCTTCTTCCCTAGCTGTTCCTCATATTGAATATTGATACACTCAATATGCTGAAGTAAATTAGATATCATTGGTATGCTGAGGAACAAACTGGTACTGACTAAACACTCAGATTGCACGAGTTCCTTAGGCAGAAAAACCATGGCAAAGCTTAAACTGCACTCCCTGAAGAAATCAGAGAATATGATAAAGAATCACATACACAAACAAGAATTTTATTAGCTCCCTAATAAATAAGTGTTGATGGAAAAAAAAAAAAAAAGATTTTCAAACACTCCAAAAGTAACTTGACACTTCAGCGCTGAAAAACCATGCAGTTTTCTCTCTCTGTCGTCTCATCATTACAAATTTGTCACACAACAAACAACTAGACTAAACCAACGCAGGTCTAGGCTTTCAGCTCCAAATCAGTAGCATGTGACTTCATAGCTCAGGGGTGGGAAAAAAAGCTGAGGCTGAAGTTTAGATTTACTGCATATGTTTCAAGATAGTATTTCTTCTAGTGGGTAACCAGACATAAACCAAGTCTATAAATAATTAAATGATTTATGAGACTGCAAAAGACTAAACATAATGCAAATCAAAGCACTCATGCACAAACATAGATCCCATTTTAGAGGTTTTTAGCCATCCAGGAGGTAAGAAACAAGATACAAATTCAGATAACTCAGACAACTCCTCTGAGCCCAGTGAGGTGGAAGGGACTTCAGCCCACATGCACCTCTTCAAAAAAGAGGGACACCCTTACTAAGCTGTTTGGGAAGAGCTTGTTTTAGTAGGGTCCCTTTACCACAGACAATGCCTACTGTAATGATACCTTGATCTATTAACCAGTCTCCTAGCAGCTATCCCAACTCCACTCTCACTACCAATGGGCAAAAGTGAAACCACTTGGTTACATTTCAACCAAACAAGACCATAGTTTGCTGCATATCTATTTTGTTCTCAAAAGTGAGTAGCACCTTGGAATTCAAAATAATCTTGTTCTGGCGCATACAGAGCAGTCAGGCAAGTATCATACAAGGCTTAAAAGCTTAATGTGCATCAGTTTCATTTAGTTATCTCTGATGGTCACTCTCAGACTTTATGGATCGTGATTATTATCATATGAATACCAACTATGCTTAAATATCCTTAAACAAACTTTTCCAGATAGAGTATTATTCAATGGCAAAAAAATTACCAGGAAACACATTAATTTCAGTAAGAGGATACCATAAAAAATTGTTCTGTGGTGTTATGTACTTTCTTAGCTTGAGAAATATTTTTAAAGAACTGACTTTATGGCCCGCTTCTTTGAATTGCAGCTATTGTATATCTGCTCCATCACTTCCATCTTCTAGTCAGAAACTATCAAATCTATCAATCAGAAAAAAGCAACAGCTAATTTAACAGGTTCAAAACATAACTTACTTCATGGATATCAGGGCACCTTTTTGCCACTGAAAGGCAGACATAATGTTCCACTTGCATATATTTAGATTTAAAAAAAAAAGCCAACAGAAAATAATCCTAAACACACAGATACACACATCAGATTTCCATTCTCTGTATCAGTGCTACTTGTAATAATAAGAGTCTGGTCTAGATCTGACCAGAAATAAATCTTGCACCACGCTTGCCAAGGACAGATTTGTGAGGTCCACAGTACTCCTGTGCCAGATGTCTCATTTTTCTACCTTTCCTGGTGTCTCTGGTAGCAGGAGCAGCACACTAGTGCAGCTTCCAGTCATAAAGGCAGTATGTATAATCTAGGTGGCCCTTTAGAGCTAGAGGCAGTACACTACTTCCTACAGAGCAGACTTTTGCAAAATTACCCAAATACCATAAAAAGCAAATGTGGTAGCTCTGGCTTAGAGAAGTAATGTAATGCCTCTTTAAGAAAGTGTAAAAACTCTCTTACAGGTAGAAACAACTGCCTTTTAAATGAGAATGTAACAAGCCATTCAGCATTATTTTACCAAGGCTGTAAAGAGCTCTCCCAGGCTCACCTCTGTTAACTGCATCTTTGCAAAGCACAGCCACAGGATGTAGAATGATTAGGTAGCTTTCCCCGTTTCTCTATTCCTGCTCATTGTCCTTTGGCTCCACAGAGAGCTCTACAGAACCAAATTCTGCACTTAGATTAGGTAGGTAAAGTAAGATTCAGAAAAAGATTACAAATCTTGTCAGGGATCAAGGAAAACAGTTTAAAAACCCTACTGGAACACAAACTTTTTTGGTGCTTTTTAGACAGCCTTTGGACAGAAACTGATAACCAGGGTAGAAAAGCTGCACTTAAAGCAAGGATAATTCCAGAGTAAAAAAAAAATCACATAACCTTTCTCATCAGTGGCTGATTAACAGAGGAATTTGTTTCCCAATGAAGTCAGCCAGCCCCCAGACTCCACTGGTAATTCCCTTCTTGTCATCTTTCATATTCAGCTCTGACTCATTTGCAACAAACATTTCAACCCCTAGCTTATTCCTTTTTTCCTCCATTCTTTTTACAGTAGGTTAAGTATATACTTCATAAATGCAATGAAGGGGATGGTGGATTATAGGTACATAATACATTTGGACTGCATCATGAAGAGACACACCTGCATTAGCTTTAGGGAACTTAAATACCTGTGTCAATGAACCCAATACAGGCACAAACCTCAGTGCTGGCTAACACCTGTAAAGTATTTACATTGTACAGTCCACACTTAGGCTTGTGCCACTGCAGCTTCACTGTAGATTAGCTGGGCTGAAGTGAACTTTGATACATCCACATGTGCTACAGTCTCACCTCCAGTCACAGTGCAGCTGCAGAGTGAGAGATGATGAAGGGGCTCCTCTTTTTGGGAGCGGCAGCCAGAGCTGAGCTCAGGCAACACATCCACAGGGCAGAGGATCTGTGTCTCTGCACAGAGACAGGGTGACAGTGAAGTCCTTCAAAGGGAAACAAGGATGGATGGTTAATTTAAACTATTCGGCCCTGAAGTACTCAATTTGACAGGAACTTTAATTGTAACGACTGTGGCTTTTAGACATCAAAAGAGACTCAGAGGCCTGAAAGCTTCTATGCTTTTCCCAGGAAATCAGTTATTTTAATAAAAGATGTCATCTTTCCACGCTTTATTGTTATGTTCTTTAACTATATAGCATCAAATAGCGAAGTTCTCTCTGAGAGATTCTTCTAAAGATTTCTCTTTAACAAAACTAGCTACAAAATTTCCTAAGTTTTCTAGTTTAGAAATACTTTCTAGTTTAAAAATAATTCCTTCTTTACAGAGTGTCTTTCCAGCTATGCTGTATGATCAAAAAGTCAAAATTATTATGGTATTTCACTGTTCC
The DNA here is from genome assembly GCA_026212715.1 of Elanus axillaris. Taxonomy (NCBI): domain Eukaryota; kingdom Metazoa; phylum Chordata; class Aves; order Accipitriformes; family Accipitridae; genus Elanus; species Elanus axillaris. The sequence goes on along the minus strand of JANZLQ010000037.1, from coordinate 6,054,535 downwards.
ATTCAATAAGAAAATTATGACCCTACTGTATAATTATGCCTAATGAAAAGGTGGGTTATAATTCATGAAAAACAAACTGGAAATAATTTTGAGAATGAGCTCTTGTCCAGTGAGAACAATATGAATCAATTATCTCACACACATTCACCAAATAGAATTACCTTATGACATACTCATTAACCACAAGTACATCATACCTGTGTAACAGAATATAGTTTTCTATACATTTGTGTCAGCCACTGAGTGGCAGCAATTCCTTCATACCTAAATCTGAATTAAAAGATGTAGGATGAAAATTTGAAAGTATTGCTCTTACTACTTTTATGCTACCTCTAAATTCTTTGGAGGGATTGTTGATCTGCTCAAGGGTAGGAAGGCTCTACAGAGAGATCTGGACAGGCTGGATCAATGGGCCGAGGCCAATTATATGAGATTCAACAATGCCAAGTGCCAGGTCCTGGCCTTGGGTCACAACAACCCCATGCACCGCTACAGGCTTGGGGAAGAGTGGCTGGAAAGCTGCCCAGCAGAAAAAGACCTAAGGGTGCTGGTTGACAGCCAGCTGTGTGCCCAGGTGGTCAAGAAGGCCAACAGCATCCTGGCCTGTATCAAACAGTGTGGCCAACAGGAGCAAGGAAGTGATCGTCCCCCTGTACTCGGCACTGGTGAGGCCGCACCTTGAGTACTGTGTTCAGTTTTGGGCCCCTCACTACAGGAAAGACATTGAGGTGCTGGAGCCTGTCCAGAGAAGGGAAACCAGGTTGGTGAGGGGCCTGGAGCCCAGGTCTTGTGACGAGCCCCTGAGGGAACTGGGGTTGTTCAGCCTGGAGAGAAGGAGGCTGAGGGGAGACCTTATCGCTCTCTACAACTACCTGAAAGGAGGTTGTAGTGAGGTGGGTACTGGTCTCTTATCTCGGGTGGCTGGATAAGATGAGAGGAAATGGCCTCAAGTTGCAGCAGGTGAGGTTTAGACTGGATATTAGGAACAATTTCTTTACTGAAAGGGTTGTCAGGTATTGGAACAGGCTGCCCAGGGACATGGTGGAGTCACCATCCCTGGAGGTATTAAAAAAACGCGTAGGCAAGGCATTTCACAACATGGTTTAGTGGGCATGGTTGATGGTTGGTCTTGATCTTAAAGGTCTTTTCCAGCCTAAATGATTCTATGATTCTATTTACTAAACCACTACTTCCACACAGTGGTACTGTAGAACAGTTTTAAACCAGGACAGTGAAATGAAAAAGTAGACAATTTAACTAAAAATTATTCTAAAGCATCTCAATTATTTTCCTAGGCACCACTTTCTGTAAAGAGTATCTTTGCAAAAATCTCCAAGATAAAGAGGTCTGTGTTAAACTTCTGTTGCACAAGAAGAAAGTAGCATAGGGTGATAGAACACCAGAAAGGTACATAATCAGTATCTGAAATAAATTTTCTGACAAGTCACCTCAAATGGAAAGAGAAACAGAATAAGAATATAAATGGGCAAAACCTCTTCCATTCTGGGAATTAGTTCTGATTTTATTCCTTAATGGCCAAATTGCTTAACTCTACCAATTTGTATTTTTACTGCTGACAGAGGAAGTTGACATCACTTACAAGGAAGGCTTGAGAATCTACTTTCAGGCATTTTTTTTCATAAACAATCTAACTGAAAGGTGGTTGCACTGAATTTGCAATTGTGCACAAAGGCCTAAACAATATAGATTTATTTTTTAATCTTTTTCTAGCATACACATACCTAAATGCATTTTATAAAAAATTATTCTTTCATTTTTTAACAAAATGTCTTCCTGCTACTTAATTTTGATCTACACATTTGAATTTTAAATGTTGTCTGATAGAAATAATTTTTATTCAGCAAAGAATTCTCTCAGAATGTTTTTTCTGGACATTGTCTCCACTGAGAACAGTGTCAAAAGGGCACAGATTTAAAGAATCTTTTCCCACAAGGTGTGTCCCTTCCAGGGCTGTCATCCGACAGACACATGAGAAACACCCACTGACCACAGAAGAGAATAGTTTCAGGGACAAAGGTGACAGCTGTACAAACATATTTTCAATGCCAGGTTTATCCAGGATAGTGAAATGCTTGGTTCTTAACCTTCTGAAGCCATCATATATAGCCTCCCCTTTTTTTTCCAAGAAAAATCAAAGGCAGAGAGCTCCAACATCTGAGTTCACAGAAAAGACAAACATCTTGTAAAATGAAGAAGTTGGATTTTGCCTGTGGCAAATTTTACCAAACCTCTTGACACTGCTTAAAAGGCTGGTTTTGTTTTGTTTTCTGTGTTTCTACCTCTTGGCTCTTGCTTGCAAATACTTGGGCAGATGTCAGTTTTAGCATTCAAATTACAAAGTATCCATGGTGTGTTTGACACAGCTCCAGAATGGCAATGTCATGCAGGCTTTCTTGCACTGCGGAACGGCACAGTCACCCAGAATCTGCCAGGACGCAGTCCGCAACTTCTCTCCAACAGTGATTCAGAGCAGAAAGATGTAACCTAGAGGGGTGATGCTTTATCTCTGATGCACAAGGGAAAATAACCTAATTTGTTAAATAAATGAAAACAGAAGGAATTAATTTAGTGCAGAAATGGGGACTCCGTTCAGTGCCTGGCTCATGAATAATAAAGAAATAGCTGATGAGTTAGATTAACGTAAGGCCAAAAAAGACCCTGATTTGCTTGGGTGCTTATTCATCAGTGATGTGTGTTAACATTGGCCTACATCAAGATTAATTTGAAAACCAATTGCTTAAAGGGGTCTGCAAGTAATAGAAGGGATTTTTCAGCCATTTGAATACCAACCAACCTCATCCTTTATTTCTCTTACCTTAAAGACCTTCAGATTGCCTGTGAACTAGACTACAGGAATCAACAGAACTGCAGTAGAAAAAAGTGCTGCCTTCAACTAAGACAAATCAAGGACAATTCACAAGTATGCAGTCAGTTTTATAAACTGAGGTTGATGCAAATGACAAGAAGATACTTGCAATGCAGGACCATGACTCTGTGATTCTTCTCTAGGGTTTTCCTGGTATTGTTTTAAGCAATGAAATTAATTTCATATAAGACTTTAAGGAAACCAAGTAGATTTGAACAGAAAACAAGGTACATAGCAGAGCTGATCAGGGATTCCTTGATGAAATACTAAATAAGATTTCTAACCTGATGTGGGAAAAAACCTCTTCTATCTGTATGATGACATTGGTGCCACTTTGCTGGCCAGTAGTAGAAGTCACTGCAGCACACCTTGAGGTGTCAACAACAGCTTAAATCAGCCAGCAGCAGTGACAGAAAAAGACACGCTTTATTGCATGGTGAAAGGGAAGCAAGGGCAGAACAGAGAAGTTTCTTGAACACCTAAGAAATTGGATCACAAAGATGTTGAGGCTCTGGCAGCTTTTTTCAGGTCTAAGAACATGTCTCCATGGCCAGACCATTCTAGACAAAGCAAGCAGCTGAGCAGGCAGTGGGAAGAGAAGCACTGCAGGTATAAAACTGCTTTCAGGTGCAGGAGCAACTGCTGCCCAGACAGTATGAGCATTAGCTTACCCATTTTGTTCCTCAACTCAGACAAAGTCTCTGAATACTCCTCATTTAAGTACATGCTCCACTTAATCTAGAGTGACAATTTATCAGGTGGGATAAGCCTTTAAAACTTGCAAGGCATAACATTTGGCAAACTTCTGGATTTCTAAGCTGAAGGTATAAACAAAATGTAAATACCAACTTACCTGATATTAACAGGTATCTTCCTGTAATTGTCACATTACTTGCATTGTGCCTGAGTCACAGTATGGAAATCGCTTACCAGAGGAATCGGTCTGTCAACAGGCGTATCCACACGAATCCAGGAACATAAAAAAAAAGAAAGCCAAGAATTACTCCTGAGTCAGCATCATCAACCAGACTGAATCACTGTCAGACAAACAAGGAAGTTAGGAAACTCTGTATGACAGGTATTTTGATTAGGAATTTCCTCTTTCATAATACTTTAAATTATTTTTTGTTGCAGAAATTGATTAAAGGAACACCAATGGAAAATTAAATATTCTCAAAAGTTAGGTATTATATTAATAGCAGTAAATGACTAAATCCAGTCTCTTGACTGTTGGCATATATAAAAACACTTCCATACTTATTTGATACATAACAATGCATTTATGAACATATATGGCTGGGACAGTTTGCCCAGTATGCACATTATCACATTGTTTGCTTGTTCAGATTAAAGCACTCAAGTTTTTGCAAAGTAAGAAAGTCTTTCTTTCCTTGTAAAGAAAAAATTAAATGCATATAACGTAAATTTATGAAATGCTCAAGGTATATTAATTTGCATCTTGAAAGGTGTAAAGTGCACTTGGAATAAGATGTGGGTGTTTGCCTCACTACTGATGTGGAGGACAGCATGGGGCCTATTTAGCAGAAAAAATATTATTGCACAAGTACTGAAACTGGAGACAGAATGGTCCACCCTGGTGAAACAACAATAAAAGGAAAATCAGCACAGTAGCACTGCCCAGTTACCTGTGATATACTTTGGCCATGTAACTTCCATTATAGTTTATACTATTCTTTACTATGAAAGCATCAGAGGATTTCTAATCCTAATTGCCATAATTATGGCTGAATTTATCAGTCTTTCCTTTAGACGATCCTCATGCTTATCCTCTACAGGTTAGGCCAGCACATGCTGAACTCGGGGATTTTCTTCACTCTTCAACTCAGCAGGTCATCCACCTGGCTCAGCGCTTGACCCCTCTATAGCCATCATGGTTTTTTAAAGTTACTCTACATCACTGAAATCAAAGGATGGAACTGTCACTAACAGCACTGAAACTCCTTTGTCACCTTTGGGCTCCTTAAATCTACAGCTTGGTCTCTGGTAACCCACCTTACAGGGCTCTAGTTCTACACATTAGGAAACCTCCATTTGGTCATGACATTTTGCTACTAGTTTTAATGACAATAATTAAAAGTAATTTTCAATGCTACTAAGTTAGTTTCATTAAAATCAAGCATTTCTAATGAAGCACATTAATCCCTTTTGAAAAAAGTGCATCCATGCACAGGCACAAAGACAATATAAAGCTTTCATGGCAATTTGGACAGACAGGATAAAGAAAATATGGTTATTAATCTGATTGAAGTTCATAAAGCATTCCTGCCAACCCTAAACACTCAAGGGAAAGAATAACCAGTTTCCCTACTGACTTCTGCTTCAATAGGATATAGAAAACAGATTAAAACATTTGTTTTTACAGTCACTGGCCTAATCAAATGTTTTTGGCAGACTCTGTAGCAAGTGAAGGACTATAAAAAGAATATTTCAGTGTTCTTTGTGTATGAGTGAGAAGAAATGAGATTTTTAGTGACCCGCTCTAGATATTTGTGTAACATTAAATAAAATTTGTCTAGGCAATACTTAGGAGAAAGCAAGCTTTTTTTATTCAAAAAAAATTATTTTTTTAATTTTTTTATTTTTATTCTATTTTATTTATTTTTATTCTTTGTCCTTTAAATAGAAGAATGAGAAATAACCATCATTCACACCCAATTTATTCTTGAAGAATCCTAAAGCTGGCACTTTCAGTACTAAGGAGCCTAAAGTAAGCAAATAGACAGATCACAGGCAATGTAAAGGAAAAAGGTAGAGCCTAGCTCCTTCTAAAAGCCTTCCCATGTAAAAGACCCAGCAATCTGCATCAGTAATGTCCAGGCCTGTGATGTTACTGCAAGTTATTCTGGGTTTTATAATTTTTTCCCCTGAAAGAAACTACTTCCTTGCCTGGAGGAAAACATTTCAAATCTCCAGCCAACAAAATCCATTAAAGAAGGACCATAAAGACAGTCTCAGATCATTCTAGCTTGAGCTGGATTTTCTCTGCCCTAGTCTGCAGATTTATCCCAAATCTCTCCTTACACACCCTTATCAAGATATTAATATCAACTTTACTCCTTACTTGCTTCCCTCACCCATTACAGTCACTTCACCTGTTCCTTTTCCAAAGGGCATCCTTCCCTTTTTATTTATGTGAGCCTCTCCTAAATAAATTTACATCTCAAATTGAAGAAGCTATAATATTAACACACCTGCTCCATGCCATTCATTACCTTGGTCACTCAGCCATACATTCTAGTCTCCTTTCCCCTTACAGTTGTCATGTCTTTTCAAATCATGAATTTTATGAATTTACACAGGGCTGGGTAAAAAGGACCCTTTCAGGCACAACTACAGTAAAAAACATTAATAACTGAAGAATTTTTCCTCCCAAAAACTTGTGTCAAATTTAAATGATCTCATGAAAATGTCATTTTTCATTGAAAAGAAGTTTCTAGCTACCATATCTGCAGGATAAAAGCATACAGCTGACCCAAACACACTCCAAAATTTCAGAAAATAAAAGAAATCCCTGCTTTTCATATTTTTTAGATAACTTTTTTAGTCTTGGTTTTTAATAATTTGAACAGTGAAATTATCAGCTGTGATGCCGTGCCTGTTTCAAGCTGAAATTTGGCAGTTATTTGGCAATAACTGTGATAGCAAATACCATAGGGAAGAATCACGTAATAAAAATACGTTCTTCCACACATCTATCTGTAAAGGCTCACCAGGTTCAAATGTAACATCATGTAACATCCTCATTTACTTTGCTATTTCATATTTCTTCTGCTTATAGTAAAGCACAAACAGAAAATAAAATGGTCCACATGAGTGGGTAGGAAACCAAGAGTATTTTTGCAAAGAACATAATAGGATTAGGGAAACAGTAGCATTTCTTGTTAAACAGTCACCTTGCTCCCTATTTATGAGGTCTGGGGTTTACTTGAACTGTTCAGGAAAGCATCTTATGGAACAGCAACTGATCACAAGTGGAAGGCATGGAACACAAGGAGATGTAAAACATGCCCTAACCACAAGAAGGACCAATGAAGTCCCTTCATCTCTTCTGTGCACTAACAAAAGAAGAGAGTAACGTCTAAACTATTATTGTGGACTCACTAAAGGAAAATATTTCATCCCATTCTCCAAAACCTTATTCAACAACTAAAAAAAAAACCAGTAACAGACAGAATCACAGAAAGCTTGGAAAGAACATAGGACAAAGAAAGGAAACACAATAATATGGATGCAAAAGAATTTTCACATTTAAATTAGATTCTGCCTCCTGATTTATCAAGATAACCATCTCACAAGAACAATTTATCTCAAGACATCCAATTACTTTGATGTCCTTTAAGTGGGACATAAATACAATTCCTTCTATTACATTGCTGCTGTCAAAGACAAACTTACTTCCATCATCCCCCCCACCCTGCAGCTATGTTTGCAACAACTATACAAGACAGCTTTCCCTTCAGCAAAAGCAACAGAATTGTAAACCTAAGTTATTCTGTGGAACAAAGATAAGCAGCTTCTGCTTTATGATGGAAATCATTCTGATTTTGCAATTGACAATTTGTAAAGAGTTACAAGCAGAGTGATGAAACCTGACACCCTGGACAACAAGATCTTGACAGAGAAAACAAGCTTCAACGGCTATAGAAGTGAAGTCTGCACTGTATTTCCATTTGACTTCAAACTTCCTTGTGGATAAAAATACTACATACATTTTAATACGTACCTGATCACTACTGCCTTAGATAATTTTCTACAGAGCACCTCATTTTAGATGTTTCACTTATAATGCAAATAAAGAACAAGAAAAGGTCACTAACACATGACCTTTTGTCTAAAAACGTCATTTGCCTTTACCAAGAACTGCATCCCTTCATATACCCTGGGGACTATTTACATGAATGATTTTGCATCTGAAGTTCCTTACCTGTACTTCACATATGTCTGAGCTAACAAAACATCATAGCTTAGTAAATTACTCTAGATTTCAGCACTTTGAAATGAAGCTTTCAGCAGAACTGGACATTGATACAGCTCACTAATCTCCAGTGTAATTGCTCTTGATCGTGGTTTTCCTCAGTGAGGAACATTTTGTTCGTCACTGCAGAACAATGACCCTGAAGGCTAAGCCTGATAACACTGTTTCACCTGAGTGCTCTGCAATGATGTCCAAAACAGGACTTAGATACTGACATAATAGTAAGATCCCTTAAAGGTGTGCTTTTCAGACCCTCTCCTCTATCTTGTAGCTCCTGGATTCAAAGCCTGGAAACCCTGGTATTTCAGAACCCCACTTAACACTGGGTAAATTTCACCATAATGTGTTTTGGGACAGTAAGTGGTCCAAAACAGAGTATGAAGTTACCAAGGTTGTAAGTCACAGATCATATACTAGTAATAAGCAGAGGACAAAGCCACAAGAGAATGCAGAGAGAGGAGCATCCACTCCATTCTTGCACTCTATACAACACTTAAGAGATTTCACTAATAAAAACAAATTATAACCCTTGCAACTAAATATATATAACCCTTCTAATGAAAATTTAATCAGAATATATCAAATTACTTTATGCTATATATGCAAAGTTTCTCCATATGTAGCAAGCTATTCTGAAATGCAAGTTTATCAGCAACTAGACATAGCATATTCCACAAGCACATGGTCTATGGATAAACACTTCAGTACAGCAGCAGCTCAAAACTTAAGCAATTTCAGCCACTGCAGACGCAGGTGTGGTTTCTTTTATCTTTGCAGTTCATACTACTTGCCCTGCAGCTGAACTTAATCTATTAATATATAACACTAAGGAAATATTTCCTCTGGAGACAGCAATGCACCTAAACCAATAGGTAACATATTATTTTTATCTTGCAGGGAAAGCAAGTAATCACATAACAGATCTCCTGGTTTCCAGATAGCTTATCCTGTAAAACACACTCCGTTTTGTTGGGCTCACAGAAAACAATTTCTCCCAAATCAAGCACAACATTGGTACAACCAGCATATTCTCATCTGCAGTGTTAAATAAAACATGAATCAGAACCTCAAAGAACAGCATGTTGCTTCTTTTAAATGTGTCCTGAAGTACCAAAAATTTCTACAAAACAGGGTAGAAACATTATATGAAGACATAAGAAACCCACACAAGAACACCAATTAAACTGCTACTTTGGTAAAGTTAATTAACAGAGTCTTAATAATCCTACCAAAGTCAGTCTCTTCAATGTTTTTAACACTTCAAGTCAGAATGGTTAGAAACACACAAATCTAGATCTATCGGTCTTAGACTCAGGTGAAAATATTATGTTAAATAATCTGTTAAAAATATTCTTTTATATAGAGGCTTGGGGCTTGATGTGAGTGTATTAGCCACAACCAGTCCTGGGGTAACAGTACAAGCCATTCCTCTCAACAGTTTAGCTCCACCATTATTCTCACACTGATGTTACACTCTCCTGTCACCCCTACAATCCCACACCCCTGATACATATATGTACACTAATATATGCTCAGATAAAAACCCTCACCACCTTTACCAAACTGAACCACTTCCTCATTACCGTGGTAACAGCATATTTAGCTGGAGAGTTAAGAAAAGATGAGCCCAGCCTTTTCAATCTTTTCCATGTGACAACTAAGAAACTTCTTTCTACCAGCTTATGCCAGAAGTATGACAACTAAATTACCTGCTACACCAGCTACACACATTAATTGGTATTGTAAGGCAAAACAAAACGGTGCTCACTTCAGAGCTGCACTGAATCTCAGGTAGGTAGCTTACATGCTTCTCTGGATCACAACTAAACTTTCAGCAGCTTGCAGAGTAAAACTTGAAACTGGGGAAATGATGTACAATTTTATACACACACATCTGAAAGTAATAACCATAATTAGTGCACATTCACATGTATCTGGAAATAAAGCAGTTTTTCTGTAAAAATCTTCAAAATAAGATTGGGATGCCTCCGTGCTGTGCTATAATAAGTTCTTAAAAACAACAATTTGAAGCCTCTCTATGAAGTCGATTTAGCAGCCTACGTTTCCCTTCACAATAATACTATATTGTAGATGTCAATACAAATCTAATTAGCTGTATGTATTAACACCTACATCAGATATTTCACTATTGCTGATTTATCAAGCTTCTCAAAAAAAATACCTGCTACTAAAATTTGAGCCAAGACTTGTAGCCTACATAGTATTTCCAGTATCTGAACAACAGCTTTGTACTCACATCAAAACAAGAAAAGCAAAATGATCTGGAATGACTCTTTGTCAATCATGGCACAATTTAAGATGTAAAATTATAATTGTATGCTGTTGTGTGAATAAAGTTTTAATGAAGAGTTTCTTTAGGGTGTTTTGTTGTGGGTTTTGTTTGTTTTTAAGTTGCTGCAATATCATCAATGAAGTATTTTTGTAACTTTCTTTTAATGAAGCTATAAAGAAGAAAGCAGAATACATTTCCTGGCAAGAAATCAATACCTAGTAGGACTCTATTTACTGAGTTTTTTTCAACTGCTGTAACTAAAATGCACATGATGCATTTTGCGAAAAATTGAATATTACTGGTATAAAAAAGGGGATTAAAATAAAACTATAATTATTCTTAATGCCCAAAAAAGTGTCCCTCAATCTGCAGAGAGTTAATAGGTGAGGGAACAATCAGATTGTCCTAAATGGGACAACAGTCCAGTTGACCTTCTCATAGTTGTCAGTAGTTCACTTTTCTCAAGAAAAAGAAATCTGAATCAGATTTTTCCCTCCCTTCCCATATTTCTAAAAATGCATTTCTGGGCCAGTTTTATAAGCTCCCTTAGAACTCCCTAAGCAAGTCTTGCATGTAGAAAAAAAATAAACATTTGTCAAAAGAATTTAAGCTGTGAAAAGGTGCTCTCTTTATCCACTAATTTAAACAATTTGAGGGGTTTTTACATATAATGAAGTGAATTAGGTCATCCTAGCAGATACTGTTATCACTTTTCCTTCCAATTTTCTTATTGCTCAGCATAACAAACAGAATTCTTCTTCTATGCCACTTTCTTATGTCATTGCAGACAAAGCATTACCACCTCCATAAAAAGAAATCCTTTGTATGTATTCAGAAATATGAGTATCAGAGTGCATCAACTTATTTCTGTTGAGAAACTATGTGCTGAAATACTAAGTTTTTCCTCAAAGGTGTCAGGTTGAGATTAAAGTAATACAATGTGAAAAGAAGCCACACAGGCCCCCTGCCACCCCATTCTGGCAATATTCATCAGCTCTAGAGGCACTGTGGCTAGCAGTAATTCAAGAGTTAAATATTTTGCCTCTGACAGGAACACCTGCTTAAGCCATCTGCAAATTTCTGTCTTGTGACCATTTAGACCACCAGAAGCTGGACTAAAGCTAAAAGTGTATTGTATATTAAATACCTATAAAAGAAAGAACAAAGAGGAACAGAGTAAAAGACAAGGAAGAAAGGGTAGAGGAACACAGAAGCATACAAACAATAACAATGTAAGGTATATCCAACAGTAGGATATTCCCAAGAGGACAAAACCAGCAGGGAAAGTCTCAGAGAAGAAAATGACAAGGTAAAGAATAGACAGATCCAAGCTGGAACATTTGGACTCATGTGCAAATGAAGCTAGTTGAAAGCATGTGGTTCTGCCTGGGAGCAGACCTTCGTGCTTGAGTCTCCACTTTATTATTGTCTGGAAACAAAATAGGCTTGAGTTCAGATGACATTAAAGCCTTCTGCTATGTTGTTATACTTCCATAATATGCTGCAATATCACAAGCCTATCAAACAAGTCCTCAGTTTCAAAAGGTGAATTCTTGGTACACCCAATACATGAATTAGGATTCAAGGAATGAAATCTCTTCAATGAGATACAAGGTGGCTGTGACCATTCTCTGAACTAATATTTTTAAATTCAAGACTTAAATGTTTCTGAATTGGAACAGCACTTGAAAATCCTTCATTCTTCCTATCTCCACGTATCTGGCATCAGAACTCAATTCATGACTTAAGCAAGCTGGATCCTGAAAACATTTACTAATTAGAGTAAGTTTGGTGTTTACAGCTGGATCAATGAAATGCAGCAGTTGACCCTCTGATCAGTTTGAAGACCCACACCTAGGAACACACAAATGCACTTAACCTTAAAGAAGCAATTGCAATGTATATGGTTACATGCATGGTTCTACTTTAGTATACAGTCACATACATCATACTTAAAATTCATGCTTATTTGCACAAGCTCAAAAAGACATGAACCAAATGCAATTTAACCACTTGAACTCTGCATGTGACTGAAATTTAATTTAATGAAATCATTGTAGGTTAGGCTCTTTCATCATGCCAGAACCATCATAACAGCTTCAGCTGCCAAAAGGGAGAAATTTTGCTACCTTCCCCTATTGCATTCTCCACATACCCTACACCTCTCTCAAGCACAGAAACCCTTCATTCAGAATATGTTATTCAATAAAGAGACAGAAAATTGACCATGTTTGTTTGGGTTTTTTTGGGGGGTTGGGTTTTTTTTTTCCTGGGACAGTTTGCTGACATTTTAATGAGTTAAATCAAAACATGGAGTATTCCAGCAAGCATCAAAGCTAGCACAAGATATTTAGTGAGAACAAGTAGGCAGGAAGACAGGAACAAGAAGATGGGGAATGATATGACTCCCTGTTTCAGGAGCAGTGAGCTGTTAAGTCTGTTCACCCTGTGTTAAGAACCATGCAGAGAGTAGGCAGATATTTAGGAGTTTTTCTTTTACTTCACAAAAGCATCCAACCAGTTAAGTCACACTCAAGATGCTTAAGTACCCACAACAGAAAACAGCACCTACACAAGATAAGAATCATCTCACCTTCACCTTTACATTCTGTGTACAAAGTACATTTGTACAGAGATGGCTCTGCTCAGACTTGCTGGCTATTCTCAAATCAGTTGAATGAAACTGATTTTATACATATTTGTTATCAAACAATTCAAGTCAATGTTGTCATTAGAGAAAGAAATAGAGCTTTCTTTTTTCAGAGGAAACTTAAGGAGGCATTCTGACCATTTGCTTTAAGCAACATACTCTCCCTCTAGTTAATGCAAAGAAACACAGTCCTACATAGGGCAGACTGGAATAGGAATCTGGGTCAGGTGCTCTGAACAGCTAGTAGAGGAACCTTGCTTTGAGAAGAAGCCTAGGAAAGAACTATTTTGAAAAAAGGAATCTGAAATGGAATATATCCCTACAACCTGCTTTCCAACATGAAAGTAATTTAAACACCAAAATTCAGTCATTCCTGTTCATTCCTAAAATGAAAAAATAGAATACCACATATATGTACGCAGCATAATTATCTAAAAAAAACCAAAGAATTTTAATGACATTTTTTCAGAGCTCCTAGGTAACATCAGTGCTCCTATCATCATATTTCCTCAGGGTGCCTAAAACAGCATTAACAACTTTGTACTTCTTACAAGCATAAATGAAGTGCAGTCTAGGAGTGCTATTATACCTCTAACATAAAGCAGTCACCTTTTAGCTGTTCACTTGCATGCTTTAAGTCTCAGAGATTGAGGTTTTTTTGTCCTTTTGAATGTTTTTGAGGTAACTAAAAGACAAGCATTTCTCTCCTAAACAAGAAAAACAAAGCCTATAATTTATTATAACTAAAAAATGCAAGTTAAATTCACATTACAAAGAAATGACATTAAAATACCTGTGTGCATGTTTACTCTCCTACTTCCTAGATGACAGAAGACATGAAATGAAACCTCATAAAGAGAATATAGATTTTATCCAGAAGAACTCAACTGTGACAACTCTAAGAAAAGCATTTTCCTTTTCTTTCTGGTTACATTGAGGCTATAATTTTTTTCCTCAGTAAAAAGCCAAATACAACAGTTCTGAGGGCAGGTCAAGTTCAGGGAAGTACTCCTACATGTCGTGTTTACCCAGTTATCCTCAGAAGGCCAGCTGAAATGAGAATGTCACCACAGCTACCTACAAGCAACTTTTTAGAACATTTGTTTCTAGTCCTACTATAAACTAGATGTAAACCAGTGAGTGAACAAAACAACTTCTTAAATAATCCTGCTTTATAATCAACTTACAAAAAAACCCAACACAATAAAACTATAGATTGACTATCTAATATCTGTATGTTTAGGAAATGTGATCCCAAAAAGGAGATTACTAAATTACATTATCTCTTTGCATTTCAGTGGGGCTTTCTTCCCAGATATATAGACTAAAACAGTACATCTAGATTTTTTTGATCTACACCTCCCTAAGGGACAGCTGTAAATATACGGATTTGATCCAGGCACAACACTAATTTAATTTGTCCTTTTTTCACAAACTGTGATTCTTATGTGACACTTACTGCTTCTTCTGTAGAGTGCGTTCATCTACATTTAAACATTTAAACAAAGAATATAAGGCCTTCAGTCAACCTGAATTTGCCCTACTGCTTTAAAATATCCACCACTGAGGAAGAAGATATAAAATCATTAACAGAGAATAAACAATGGTTCTGAGTCCTTAAATTGCTCCAGAGTTGTTCTGAACCTATACTTTTTCCTAAAAGCATGAGCAGGAAAAAAGCATATTTAACTAGACCAGGAATGACTACTTCTCTTCTACTCTGGGCCTACCTGAAAACAGAAAGTTTGGATAAACATAAAGGAACTATTACCTCTTTCACCTCCTCCTCCTCCAAATTATTTACATCACTTGCATCCTCTGTATAACCAGCTAATAAAAGCTTCCCTACAGTTCTAAATCTGTGTGTAGAATATATCCTTTCCTAAGCTGAAAGTAAAAAATGTTTGAAAATATTTGCCTCCAAACACATTCCTGAAAACTTTGCTGAGTAAAAATAGTTGGAAATACGGCAAACCTGTTCCTCTAAAACTTCTGTTCTTGTCTTCAAGCAAATCAAAATCACTGGAGTAGTGTGACCAACAAAGGGAAACAGCACCCATTTGTCCTTAGCAATACAGTATTGACAGCATGAGAAGGAAGCTAGTTAATATCTGAACACTGGAATCATTCTTCCATTTACCTTTCTGTCACAAAAAACCACAGGCACCTTTTTAATCACAAGAATGACAGGTAGTGAATCATATTTAATATCATACTGGGAAAAAAAGGGATCTGTGATGGTCTAGGACAGTAAGCCTACTAAAACATAGTACACACTCAGGTGTGTTGTAGATCCTGCAGGCATGAATGATCATACTTATACTCAGGTATGCTGTAGCACATAAAATATATAGATTATAAAATATGTAATTATAGGTAATATTATGTAAATAAAAATATTTAATTATGAATAAAATAATTCATTTACAAAAATAAAAGGCATCACAGACCAACTGACTTAAATTGCGTATACTTTAAAATGTTTCCAAACACAGACAGGGTCAGATCAACACTAACAAGAAATATGGGTGTGACCCCATAGACACATTCCAAATGTGGAAGAGCAAGGCCATGCACTAGAATTCAGCAAACAAGACATCATACCTGCATCAAAAAGCAGCAACTCTACAGCCTCTTTTGAATAGAAGAATTGTAATGCTCCCTAAATTAACTGGTTTTGACAAGAGACATAACAGATTGCTGAGTTACAGCAATGCCCCCATTCCAAAGAGGTCAGATATGCAACAGAATTTATTCAGGAAATATGTCTGGAATACCGTCTCTAGTGCCTCTAACAATATAACCTATCTTCAGATACATGTTTGCAAAGCAGCTCTGCTGCAGATGGGCTTTTCTCTAATTCTGCCACTAGCAGCCTCTATTTATTTTTATACAGTTAAGTCCTCAGAGAAAGAATTGATTTTTAGCTTATTACTAAAAATAGAGTAAATATTCTCAAAGTCTTTATTATTTTGCCAGACTTTAAATGGTAACATCAAATCCTGCCCTTCACCCTGCTACCAAGAGCAGTAAACAAGCATAGTAATAGGACTTTGGTTCATCCATTATCTGGCAAGCTCAATGCAGAACTTCTACTTCCACCAAACTCTATCTCTCTAAACAGCACACAATGTGGGGGAGAGAGGCATGTTGACATCTCTCTCTGAAGTTGCATGACTCACCATCTATGCCATGACTCCAAACATTAACTACACCAAATTCGCCCTGTGTGGTTCAACAAAACTGTGACATGCCTAGGGCAGGTGACTTCAATCTTCCATCCTCCTGTGCAAACACACACATTCTGTAGTTTCATTATTGATGTTTGCTTTCATTTAAAAGGTTTACCGGGATTTATTTTGCATACTGTCTTGTTTCACCAATACTGTGCTTGGCTTTTGATAGCAGCACTTGCTGTACCAATAAAAATAAATCCTACTAAATGATTATCATAACACAACAATTGTCTAAATAATATATGCCAGAGTACAGGCAAGTAGATTGATTAAGATAGACAGCCTGAAAGACACAAAACCAACCTTATTAATCATGACTTTAACAAGGAAAAATAGCCAAGCCTACAGCCCAAGTAGAAAAGTATTAATAGTTGAGAATTAAATGTTACTTAGTAGCACTAGCTGCCAGAAGTAAGCTGTTCATTTGCAGTGGTCAAACTATGGTTTAAAATTACACAACTGACCAATGAAATTAGGAGTCAGGTACCCACATATCCTCACACCAGGTCACAATAGGACATATTTTTATTCCTGCAAACAAAGCCTTCTTCCAGTCACGGCATGAGACTGATTGATGTTACTGTTTGAGCAGTCTGATAGTATAGCTAAAGCATTTTAAGCAGGCAAATCCCCACACACACACTAATGCCATCGCGGTTCGCATTTTTGGATAACCATTTACACTGATAAAAATAAAAAAACTTAACATCTGACAACAATCTAAAAAGAACACTAGCCCTTTGTCCCAGGGGTGGGGTGGTCCAGGTACTACAGCTCTTATTACTGTGCCTTGCATGCCCTTCCCATTCACAGACAGACCAGTCCTTCCCCTTCCCTACTGCCAACAGCAGGGGAGATGAGGGTAAAGCATGACAGGAGCAGACAGCAGAGAACTGCCACACTCAGAGGCTCTCCCCTAACAGCCACACCTTGCTGTCACTGTGAGCAGTGAGTAGAGACCAGTGCACTGAATAGACCAGCAGCCTGACCAGCAGGCCTCAACCTCCTGTTCTAATCCTCCAAGATTCATAATGAACACAACTGTAGTCCCTGGAAATATCCATAAATGAGACTAAATGAGGGCTAAAATCAACACAGAATCTATGTGCATTATCCTAGTATCATTTCATCAGATATCTATCTATCATCTATCATTTGACACAATTTCCTGAATGTTGGAGCTCTGGATACCTGACAGCCTTGAAACATCACCTTTAAAGCAAAAGCTATATTCAGCTGATTTGTGTGCCTCAGGTGATTGCATAGTAATTGCTGAGACTCTTCATTCTGCTTAGGTGAGCAGCAAAAGCATAAGGTACTACCAGCTGAAGTCACCTGATGGCCTAAATTGATTGACTTGATGTTCTCCAGCTTGTTCTCATTGATTGATGAGACAACTTCAGCTGCAAATCAAAAGGGATTTGGGAAAAAACAACAAGTAACCACCACTCCCCCTTGCCCAAGCCAGTGCACAGAAGTGTGAATTGTCTCCCTCTATGGCACCTCTGTTCTGGGCACAAACAGGATCTTAATCTCCTGAAGCTTACATGAACACCAAAAATCAAATTGAATTGTTTGTGAAACAAACCAACAAATCAGAAAGCGATGCTTGTGTTACTTCATAGCAGAGTTTTCTTCAATACT
The DNA here is from genome assembly GCA_026212715.1 of Elanus axillaris. Classification (NCBI taxonomy): domain Eukaryota; kingdom Metazoa; phylum Chordata; class Aves; order Accipitriformes; family Accipitridae; genus Elanus; species Elanus axillaris. Next base: position 6,036,829 of record JANZLQ010000037.1, on the reverse strand, counting down.
CACAGGAATGTAAAAGCAACTATGAATAGGACCACAGTGAGCGAGAAAATTGCATCAATACATGCACTTCCTTGTTCCACCACCGTATTAACTTTGCAAAGTAAAGCTATCATAAGGGGAAGTAGGACACATTGTTCAAAATCAACACTGGCAGCTGCTGTGTTGAAAACCAGTGTAAGGATGTGTGTACAGTAAACAAAAATAAATAAAATTATTTATTGTAATATTTTAATATAATAAAAATGATACAATAAAAATAAACACTTCTTAAAAAATTTAAGTTGTTCTGAAAAACACAGATGAAACTAAGTCTGCTACAGTCTCAAATGTTCAAAATGCATGAATCAGTCTCCTACCCTCAACGAAAGGAGGCAGCAGGGGGGTATTTGTAAGACCTTGAGAGGTTTTGGGGTTCCTTTTATGTGTAGCTGAGATTTTCAGCCTTTTAGGAACTCAGAGATTACATCTGCAAATCTTCTATACAAACATGTAAAATAGGTTTTATACAAGAAATAGGAAAACGTGCCCAAGATTTTAATGTAAATACTTTCTCAATGGAGTGGGGCTTTAAAAACATCAAACATCACAAGAATGGGCAATGCTCTAGGCAGGCATCTCGGCAAAACTGTCAGGAAACTATTTTCTTGCTTGGTTTATAAGCGAATCATAAATACAAGTTCCTTCAACTGAGCAAAACTGCAGAGTGGTTGGGACATAAAGAACAACTCAGTTTTAATCTCAAATTCTTAAGACTCATATCTGATAACAAAACCCATTCTGCATTAAGTTGCTTATACAAATATGTAGAGATTTGAACGCTTGCATCTGACATCAGAATTTTCCCCAAAACTGTTGGCTAACTTACACATCCTTCAGGAAAAACAAAATAAATCCATAATTTTATTTAAACTCTATCTACTAAGCACAGAACATTATGCACTAATGTTGTAAAACACAATAAATTTAAATAGATGATAGCTCATCCTCAATGTAGTGCCTAACCACAATGTCTCTCACCTGCAAATAGTTTCCTGACCCAATTACAGCTCTACACAGGCACAGCAGCTTGTTCATGTGCAACATGCACAGAAGTAAACCCTTAAAAAGTAGGAAAGATAGACTTAGCTGCAAGTCACAAAAATTGGCAAGCTGACCAATACAAAGAAGAAATCCTTCCTTAGTCAAATAAAACTGCAAAGATAACTTATATCATTACCAAAAGAATCTCTAAAGTTGCAAGACTTCAGAAAAGGAAGGTCAATTTCCATTTTGTTTGGACATCAGTCCAAATGTATATGACAACCAGACCTTCATATAATGAAATTCAGTATCTATGTCATTGCAAAGCCATAAAGAGCTCATGTCCTTCAAGGAGAAAAGTATGAAAAACTGGAGGAAAAGCATTATAAAGAATGCAAGCCTTTGACCTCAACCTTAAGGAAAAGCTGAATAAATAAAAACACAATGTTCAAAACTCTTCAAAAAGTGAATCTACACAGTAGACCACAGACCCATGTAGAAGGTAGTGGGTGGAAACTCCCATCACTACCAGACTCTTCTTTTCACACCCCCACTACTATCAGAAAAGAGGAAATGAGAGCAGGCATTTGGAGGTTAGGCTTGGGAAAGAAAGACCAACGAAGTTTTATTACAAAGCGGGGCTGTGAAAAAGAACCTGGCAATAACCGCCACAGTTGTTTTCTGTTCTGAAATGACACTTCTGCATAAGTAATCCTCTTTGCAATAAATCAAGTATATGCCAGCAGAATTAAAACCAGGTTTGTTTGCTTAAGGTAACAGGCACTGTAGATATAGCAGTTCAGCTCACAGAAGATGATTACACTTTTGGAAAATTGTTTTGTACCAGTCTAGCTCTGAAATCTTCAGGGAACAAGTTCTTAACTTTCACTACATTTTTTTCACTTACATTTGCTGCAGAAAGTTTTCTCTCTCATTTTTTGTCTTAAAGCTATGGACGTGAAAGGGCTCAAAGTCACATCACCCCGACATCCTGTCATACGGCAAAAATTAAGTGGTCCCAGGCAAAGCAGGTTTTCTGGATGGGAAAATTCAAAAGAAAAATCCAGCCAAAGGAGGCCTTGGTATTTATCTCCTCCCCGAAGTTTTCCTGTACCAAAGCAGTGCTTTACCATGGGTTTGGGAGGTATTAGGCTGTCTGTCCAGCTACCCAAAGATGAAATGTAAAAAGAATACAGTCTCAAGCTGGTTTAAAACAAAATATCTAGAGGCACATTTCAAAAAAATGGATCACAGACAGTAACACCCACATCCCCTGTGCCCCTGTCCCTCTCCGCAACCCTGTTTTTGTGATTGACCTTTTGTTTTCCAATAGTTACCCTGTAATCTCAATTAAATCCAGCATACCTTACCATTTAGCTAGAAGCTGACACAGAGTACTACTAAAGGCTGTTCTACAAGAACGGTTTTTCTTCCCCTTCTCAACTCCACTGCCTGTAAAATGTGTTAATAAAGCCTTCTTAGCTGCATTAGAATCTATTCTGATGAAAGACAATCTCCAACTCTAAGAGCATTATCATACATTTTGCACTGCTGAATTTTAAAAGCAAAATTACAGAAAATAATCCATCAAGAAAATCTCAGTATCAGGAAACACTTCAAATTTCTAAAGGCACATTTCTGTATTAGTTGAGAAGTTCCTCCATTTTATTTCCTGTGGATCAAATTTTTACGTCTTTACTCAGTCCTAATTCAACATGAACCCATTGACTCAATGAAGACATAAGACTCAAATCTCTTTAGGCCTCACAAAATTTTCATAATCCAAACAAGAAAAGACTATTTGTCTAGAAAGACTTGGACTAAAGTGATACTCTAAATGCAACTGTAGTTAACAAATGGCTTGCTGCAACACTATATGGTAAGGCCACAAGCCAAAACAGACTCTCTTTACACTCCATTAAATACCCGAAGAACATGAAATTAAGTTAAATGCATTTTAAAGCACTTTCTCTTCTGTCAAACTTCACTGGAAGTATTGAAATGAAGAAAACTGCTTGGCCACTGCTAGCTTCTGCTTTTTCCCCTCATTCAAACTACTTTTAGTTTTGCTTTTATAATAAAACATACAAGAATTGCTCATGCATATAAAGTTCCTCAGATTACAGTTTAATAGCAATCTACATAATTTTAAATGAGGGTCCTTATACAATTTATTATAGCGTTACAGTTAATCAGATTATATTCTGTCCCAAAGAAGGAAAATATTATTTATATTTTCCAATTTCAAAAAAGTCACACTTAAACATACATAAGAACATATAGCTGTACAAAATACTACATAGTTTAATTTGCAGCAGAAGTAAAAAGGAAATGACAACTCCATTGCTTTCATCCAAACTGTGATTATCATTATATCCACTTGAGCTCTCAGGTGATGGCAATTTTGTTTTAAAATAAGTTACTTCAAATTAAACTCTCCATATATAAATAAACTATTAACAAGGCTGATTTATACACACATTATAGCCTTTTGATGTCAGACAGAACAACTGAGGAACTTACATGTTACCTTATGAATATCAAGTAAAGTGGTCTGGAAAGAAGCTGAACAGTTAACAGATGGAATTTGATTTCTTAGAGATGACTCTGCAGCCACCTAACAGCTGGGTCACAGCCCCAGGCAATGCTCCAACACCCTCAGCTGCACACCACAGCCTCACATCTGCCTGGAGAAACACCCACACTTAACACAGCATCATAGAGGCACAAAAAAACCACTGGGAGCTTCATCACTGTTTTCAGCTAGAGCAGAATGAGATCATTTAAGATGAAAACACAAGAGTAGTTACACCTGACCTGTACAAGTTAAAAAATGATGACAAAGGTCTGCTTTGGATTCCTACAGGAGTACAGCGGTGTTTTCTCTGGTTCTTACACTTCACACAGTCCTGCGCTGCGACATCTCATTTTAACACTGACGATTGCAGTACCAAAGCCTTCAAGAAAAAAAGACGAGCCATTACCCAGAGCAGAGTACAAACTGGGGGAAAGCCCTGGCCAAGATGCTGAATGCCCTTTGAAGGCCTCTGACTCTGGGTACATCACTAAAGGCCATCTCTATGGTAAAGTCGCTGAGGTGATGGCAGTGCTCACAGAGCTACAGCCTACCCAGCTTTGGCCCCATTATTAAAACAACATCCATGGCTTTTAAGCTACCAAAAGACATCTTAAATAAAAACCTAAAAGAGAAAGCGTGGCAAACGAGTGAGGAAACCCGAGTGCCGATCCCCACCAGGCAAGGCACACTCTGAGCACCGGCTCACCCGCTGAGCTCCGGATCCTCGAACCCAGATGCTCTTCACGTCTCGGCAACCAGTGGGCCAAAAAAGGGAAGAAAAAAGAAAAAAAAAAAAGGCCATCCCGCCCCAAAACAACCAAAAAATTACAAAACCAAAAAATTTTCTTCGTTTCAAACACCACCCAGCCCCCGCAGCCCCAACACTACTCCGGCCACGGCCTCCCCACCTCGGCGCCGCGCCAGGGAGTGGCGACGCCCGTTCAGGCCAATCCGCCCGCCAAGGTACGATACAAGGCTGCGCTGGCGCCCGGCCACCCTGGGGCTCTCCGGGCTGCCGCGGAGGCGCGGGATGAGGCGTTTCCCCACGCCGCCGCCTCCGACGAGAGAAGGGGGGGCGAAAAAAAGGGAGGTGAAGGGGCCGCGCCGGGCGGCTGAGGGACCGAGCACCGCCGATCACCGGCTCCCCTCAGAGCGCGCGGGCGGCGCTGCCGCCTCCCTCAGCACCTCCGGGGCGGGGCCGGCGGCGCGGGGGTGTTGGCGGCGGCGGCGGCAGCAGCAGCAGCAGCAGGTGAGCGCGCGAGCCCGCAGCTGTGCCCCGTGGGCGGAGCGCGGGGCGGGGAGCGCCGGGCTGGGCCGTGGCGGGGACCCACTCCCTCCCTCCCTCCTTCTCTCCCTCCCTCATTCTCTCCCTCCCTCATTCTTTCGCTCTCTCTCAGGACAGCGCCCGAAACTTGGTGGTGGCCGCGGCCCCCGACGACTCGCTGGAAGCGGGTGAGTGCCAGCACCTGGTCCTGGCGTGGGGGCTCCCTCCGCTCTGCAGTTCCTACCCCGCCTGGTGTGGGGTGAATGAGGAAGCGGCACGGGCTCCGGCTCTCTACGGCTCGGCCGGCTTCCGTGGGGCTCCCGACGGGGAGAGGGGCGCCTGGCTCGGCTGCCGCCGGGCTCAGCCCGCCGCTCCTGAGTGTGTTCCGGCGGGTCGGGCGTGAGGGACGGCCGGGGCGGGCCGGGCGGCGCCTCCCGGCGTGGCTGCGGGACGGGAGTCGGCGGGGCTGCCTCCGGCACCAGGGCGCCGGCTGCTGCGGGGCTTCCTCCTCAGACGCGCCTCCATGTTGGGCTCCGCGCCCCGGGGCGGGGGGCTGCGGCGGGAGCCCCGGGGGCCGGCTGAGCCCCGGCCGCGGGCTTTGTCCGCCGAAACCTCCCCGTCGCAGAGCTCGGTGTTGCTCGGGTTGGGGCCGGCTCCTTCAGTCCGCGGGGAAGCGCGACCTTGAGCAGGGAAGGTCTGTTAGCCTCCGCCCGGAGGGACTGGCAGGGAGACAGCGGCACTGCGCATGCGAGGAATCCAGCGTCCGTAGCGTCGTCTGGTTGCCAGGCAACGGCGGCGACCAGGG
>JANZLQ010000037.1:6019259-6029525 GCA_026212715.1 Elanus axillaris | reverse complement strand
GGGGAGCCCCTGTTGCATGTTTGGTGCAGCTGGAAGTTGAAGTCACAAGTTGTAGATCAAAGAATGGGAGATGTAAGCCTGTCCTCTCAGCCTCTGAGTCTTTATATGCAATGCAATCACTTCAGCTGTTGCAGCGTTTTTTCTTAAAATTTTCTCAATATTCCCATGCTATACAGAATTAGCACTCTTGTGTTCAACTTGAGTTGGATAAGTGGAGGTGGACAGGGTTGGCTAAAGAACCTTTGCACCGTGTGTCCATTAGTTGCATCTCCCCACAAACTCAAACTGTACAATTGCTTTTTTTTCTTTGCAAATGTATAGTGCCATATGACGTCAGATGTATGTGACATTCATAAATAACCTGTGGTGAAAACGTTTGTTCTTGCAGCTGAGTGATAATAACAGCTACAAGTAAGTTACAATGTCCCTAGCAAGACAAGGGAGTAGGCTGGTTGCTTCTGCGGATCCTGGAATCCAGAAGCTGGTTGGCTCTGACTATGCATTTTGTAAACATATTTCTGAGCTGGTTCCCACATGTTATATGTGTTGAAGTTGCCTAAGTTCTGAATTCACCTTTTGGAGCACAGCACTAGTGCTTTTCTGGGCAGGCTCAGAATTTTCAGGTGCTAAAAAAAAAAGTAAGCTTTGACTTCGAAACAGTTTTTAAGATGTTTCGTTGTGTGTTCCAACTGTTCAAATCAAAGCATTGCATTCTTTATAGGTCAATAGAAAGGATGGAACCAGTAGCAGTGATGTGGCTGGCATGTTACTTAAGGGATGTCACAGCAGCATAAGGGGCTTGCAGCCGATGAGAGATGTCAAGGGGCCCAAGAGGCAATCACAGATAAAGTTTATCCTGTTAGTTATATACAGTGCTAACAGTGCTAGAAGTAACCCAGCAGGAAAAGTAAAATGCTGGTTTACTTCATAGCCCATCCACAAGCCAGAAACCTCTGTATGTACTTCATTCTGCCTCAAGCCTTTCCCTATTGCAAAGACAACCAAGTCTATCTGTTGCTGTTAAACTTTGGTTTGCCTGGTTTCAAATACTGTACAGCCCATCATATCAGGAAGGAATTAGTGGCTTGAGTTACTTGGGCTCATCAGACTTTGAACAATATTTGAGTAAAAACAGATTGAAAGCAGTTAAGCCAGTTTTTCTGTTGCTGTAGATGTGCTCATGAAGATCTCAATATGGTCATAATTTAGCTGGCATAGTAGCACCATCATTGACATAGAAATAAGTAAACTGTCACATTCATACTTCATGCTGCAAGCTTGTGTTTCAAGAATGAAATTTCCCTGACTTCAGACAGACAGACCATTTGATTTAAAAGTTAATGAAGGCACTATTTTTCTTCCTTCTGCTGCAATTGTTTTAACCAGTACCATTGCACCTGTTAAGGGATGTGTCCCCCCACCCCAAAAAAACCCTGAAAAAAACCCCCTTTGTTGTTAAAGTCTGAAAATAGCAAAACATAATTCTGATATTGCTTTAAGCAAGAGAGAAATTAATTTGAGACCTCAAATTCTCTACTCTAAAACACATTTTCACATGACATTCTGGTGACATCAGTTTATTTTAATACAGTATATTTTGTAGAATTGTTTCAAACTCATGTTTCACTTTTTCACTTTGTATACCTGTGCTCCACTTTCTTATCCTATGCCTTTTATTTCTGTGCTTTGCTGAAAAGCCAGCTGCAGTTCAATACTTTTGTCTTTAAAAGACATTTTATACAAAGAAGGTCTTCAGTGAAACCTTTTAAATCACAAAACTCCAGAAAGCTTTATTTCTCTGTTTCGGCAAGTTTGCACTCTTCCTTGACCTTTGGTTTCTGTGATACATAGGATACATAAGTAGCAAACAGTCAAACCAATCTGTTTTAAGAAACTTTACTGGGTTACTTTGATTCTCTCTCTTATTTTATTCCTTCCAGAGAGGGATAGCGGTTTGCTTGTGCTCCTAGGAAACTTATCATTTCCATAGAGAGTCCACTAGTGAAACAAATAACCAATTCCAATGGTTATACTAGCAGGAAGCAGTATACTGCAATTTAATGAATTTCTGAGATCAGACATTAAGTCATCTCTTTGTATCCTTAATTTGTTATACAGAAGCTGCTGGTTTTACAAGTGTCCCAATTTTGGAGAAAAAACCAAATTGATGGTCTCTGAAAATATGTACAACTTTTGTAACTAGCGTATTTAGAAATGGATGGTAAAACTCCAGAGAAAAAAATGTGATGTGGTAAACTGTATTTTACCCCAAATTAAGTCTCTCAGTCATCCTAAAGGAATGGGAATGTTTGGTTTTTTCCTCACTTTTTTTCTTCTGAACAAAATCCATTGTGCTATTGTCAAGTCCTCTGCAATTTGCAATCAGATGTTTCCAGGATCTGTCACAATAATTAGTTTGCTTGTCTGAATCTCTTCAAAGAAGCAACTTAAAATATTTTTAATTGGTGAAGTTTTGTATTAACCTTACCAATGGGTGTTTCTTCAGTAACTAACAATATAGGAGGCAGTACAGTGAGCTGACATTCAGAAGTTCCTTATAGCTGGAGGTTTTTCACTTTCAAAATGCTTTGAAAAGTCAACAGACCTGTGGACACAGTCTGTGTAAAACTCAGAGCAACCGAACTGTGATCAAACAATTCTGCAAGTGTGTACAGTTCTTTACTTTGAGTCTGTCACAGTTTATGCTTGTTTTATTTGGTGAAATACTTTAAAAGAACTGATATGATGTTAGTGTGAAGTGTAAGGGTATACATATAAAGTCATGTATTCCTATAATACCCCACCTTTGGAAACGTGTTAGGGTATAGAAGTTTTGGTTCTTTCACAGTAGCTGATTTTGTCCTTCTTAGTTAGATTTTCCCATGTTTGAAAGGGTCTTTGTTACACTGTTTGGCTCTTCTTCCCATTGATATACAGGACTGTGGTTTTCCTGTTCAGGGAAGAATTGGCTAGACTCACCAGGCTTTTTCTAATAAAGCTCACAGAGCAGAGTGTTGTCTTGGAAAATGTAACAGATTGGGTTTTATTCAGCTGGTATATTTTGGACCTTTATCATGTTCCCATTTATCTCTCACTCACAGAAACACTCTAAAATGGCAACCATTAATCTTTTTTAGATTATAAAGCCTTTGTTATGGCTCCAGAGTTTGATGGCTGACGCTTTATTATATGCTTTGATCTACATTTTTTTGTTTTGTTTTAGTTTTTGTTTCCACGAGCACTGGGGAAAAAAAATTCTAAATCCTGGCTAATATAACTTTTAATGGAATCAGATTGAAAAAGGTCTCTGTTAGATTAGTGCAAGCATACACATACTTTACTTCATTTTGCGAAGTTGTATTTGTTGCTAAATCTGAACTCTATGAAGGCACAGGTTTAATAATTCTGCTTTCTGCCTCCAAGCTGGCTCTTTGTGAACAAGGAAAAGATTCCTGGTGATGCTTCATACAAAACATAAAGGTTCTTCTCTTGTCTGTCCTCCAACTTGTTTTCTGTCATTCATATTCTAGTTATTGTCCAAGTTCAGGATATTTAGGTGCGATAAAGTTACAGCAGTTGCAAGAAGCTCGTGCCTACTTGTCAGGAGCCACATATACTATTTCAAATAATTGTTTTTGATTTCAGTGTCCGTGCTCAAGAGAATGACAATCATGCAGTTCAGTTTGATTGTTGCTCCATTTACAATGTGGAAAGCTTGTCTCCTGCAGCTCTGTCCAGTCTGTCTGGAAAAGCAGGAAAAGTTTTGAAGCTACAAGGCTTATTTAGATGGATTCTTCTCTGTTTCACTCAGTTGTCAGCTATTATTTCCTGGCAGGTGCAAGCACTGCATCTACTCCCTGAAGGACTCAGTCACTGTGACTTAGATTTGCCATAGCCTGGGTCTTAAAGGTTGTAGGCTATCTAAAAGTAAGCTCATCTATCTGGGAAGATACTAATGAAGAAAAATCTGAAAAAGAGGTAGACAGTGAGTCTGCAAAATATTTGATTTGTTCTTTATTATTTGAGTTAAATACAGTTAATAGAGTTAAACTCAATAGAGTTAAATTTTTGTGGTTTAGGCTGTGCTAGAAACAGGTAGGGAGTGTAGATTGTTGCACTGGGCTTCCTGAGAAAGACAAACCTGGTGACTTGTTGGGTTAGCACATTACTCATCTACTATCTTGTGTACTCAAGGAAAAATCCCATATATTCTGATGATGTGACTGTTTATGTCTTGCCTAAGCATAGTTAGATGTGGCCCTTATCCAAGAGTTTTAGAAGACAGAATTAAATCCTTGCAAAATATGAAAGACAGGTATGACAGGTGAGTACTCTTGGCAGACAATTTCATTTATTATGCAGCTATTTGAAGTGGCAAGCTTCCAGATTTCCACTTATTAAGGAAGATAATAGACTAACAAAATCACTGGGAACAAGAAATGCAGTGAGTTAGAAATTATGTCCTTCTGTCCTTTGGTAGAACAGGTCCTTTTATTTCGTGACATGCTGGAAGGACCCACTGGGCCAAAATTATACCAGTTCCAGACACTGTGTGTATATCGTGTCTCCCAGAAAATTATGAAATGTTGGAAAATGCCCAAATGAAGATTAATATGCAAACTACAACTGGGCTAGTCTGTAGTTATGTGGTAGCCTTTTTAATTGTGTAAAGGCTGGAGGAAGGTGGGCATTTTTTGTTGTTCTTGTTCTTTAATTCTGTGGTAATGGTATCTTATTTTTTATTTTTTTGTTTGTTTGCGTAAACTGCTCTGAAGACAGTATCAGTAATTTTCTTGTCCTTTGTATTATATTTGTGAATAGAGTAACTCAAGTTTTTTCAGACAATTTTCACAGTGTCATTGAAGGATGGAATTATTCTCATTTTAAAGGAGGGAATTTGTTATAGGACAAGTAGAAGATTGTCATCTATTTAAGATGGTAATCTCATATTTTGTTTTTAACTATACCCGTGTCTCTGAAGTACATTCCAGGTGATTTCTAGCTATGTCTAATAAAGAGCTGAAGTTTTTTGGATGAAACTTAAAAATTCATCTGTCCTTTTGAGTCAGAAAACCTGCAAAGCCTGTGGAACTTCAATGTGGTGATTAAAATTAGACATAGTTGTAAGTAACTGAAAACATGTCTAGTAATCAGAGATGTTAAGCAACTTCAGTGGAGTTTGCTAGCAGTCATGCCTGTAATACATGTCAGAGGCTATTATTGCTATTTTGAATGAATCATTTGGGTAACAGAGGTCATAACTTAATTTGTAATTGTATACATAAACACACAGAACATGGGAACCACCTATTAACTACTTCTGCATTATAATATCTTTTTACTGTCTCATTATTCAAAAATGTATTTTCAAAGGAAGAAGAGCAATCTGAAAGAAGTATGTGCTTATATAGGTTAAACTGCATGTGTATGCGAATGGATCTTTATCTCTTTGATGCCACACTGAAATATTTATATGATATTCAAATAATGCATTGTAGAATAGACACAATCAAGTGTCAGTCAGCTTCCAGAAAAGTTGCTCAATGTTTTCTCAGAAGGCACCATCCTTCAGCTTCCTGGCAAAAGAGGAACTACTGTTTGGAAATGAGCCAATGATCCATCTAATGAAATTCCGTAGCTCAAATAATAATCAGCACCCAGTGGAAGTTTAAAAAATACTTTCAGTTTTTTGTTCCTTCTGAAACAAAAAGCCCCCAACTGTCATCAGAAAAAGATGAAGGAGAAAAAAAAAGTTAAAAATAAAAAAGTCAAAAAAAAAAAAAGGCCTTGACTAATGTCTTGAAATGGAGCATTTATGGAAGAAAAAGTTCAGCTGAAAGACTTGCTGCTGAAGTTAGCTTGTCCATGCAGAATTCTTGCATAAGCAACAGACTACAAATGTAATAAGAATGACTGCAGTTTTGTTCATGATATTCCTGACATCCTCCATAAAATCCTCAATGTTATTGAGTTTTATTCTAACCATTCTTTTCCCCAGAAATGTGTTTTCATTGGCATAGCATTGTGAGACATCAAAATGCTGGGCTCTGAAAAATCTAAACTTGCCCTTGCCTCAGCAAATGGCACACTCCTCCATGGGAGTACAGTGAACCTTTGAATTTAAGGTGGTTTTTTTTTAGAATGTATTCTTAAGGGTTGCATATAAAATTTGTTCAGCATAAAGACAGGGTCAACTAAGTTACTTAAACCAGCTTCAAGCTCCAGAAGAGTTAAGTCTTTGTAGAAGTCTTTGGGCCACAGCAAAAGTGATCTGCTGGTTTGATGAATTATTTTTTTTACTATTATTTCTAGTTATCTTTTTAAGTCTTAGTTTATTTTCCCCTACTTAGAAATGCCTCTAGAAGCCACAAGTTTGAGTTTGGGAGCTTGGGAAAGAACCCAGACAGCAAGGCTGGACAGGGAAGAGTCCCATGAATAGCCTTTTGCAGCCAGGAAGATGAGCGGTGAAAGGTAAAGATAAACTTATCCACTCGTTCCTTTGAACAAAGATGAAGAAAACAAAACCAAAGTATCTCCTCTGTCTCTGCAGCTGCTGAGACTGGGATTTATGTAGGGCTTGAAGACTGCACGACATTGTCCTTGGTGAAGTTGGTAGCTGCCTGGAGCAGCAGACTGCTAGGGGTATTAATACAGACACGGTTTGGTGCCTACTGTGCATATGTCAGAGCACAGTAAAGTTTGCCTGACTGGTACCAGTGAGGTCATACTGGTGGCATAACAGCCCAGCTCTTGGGGACTCTCCCTGTCTCTGTAGCCCAGGACCAATCCTGTCCTTTACCTCCCTTAGTGCAGCAGGAACGGCCCATCACTCCAGTCCCTAAGCTTACAGGAGATACAGTTTGGTTTTGCTGAACCTGCTGAGGAGCTTGGATTCTATTCAGGGCTGTCATATCGTATGTGTTCCTGGCATGTGTTTTGGAATATGCGTCCTCCTAAGAAGACGTCCTTTTTTAGGATCTCAACTGAAGTGGCTAGTCGTGGTCCCTGGAATGCCTCCTGACAGGGTGCTGCCATCTCAAGGGAGCACGAGAAATGAAGTTGGCAATATCTTACAGTCCAAACACTTACACATGAGCTATTTATTCCCTTAAATTGTGGAGTGCTTGATTCCCAAGTTGTAGCACAACTATGTGGGTTTTTTTCCAGACTACTTAATTCCTAGGTCTTGAAACTAGGAATTGTCAGGTAAAAATTCTCAATATCATATCAGTCCACTTATGGTGTCATTGCTCATTTTTCTTTACTATGTTTTTTTAATAAGCTGTGTGTTCTCATGTACTCCCATAACTTGCTTGAGCAGGAATATTTGTGTCTGTAAGCTATGCCAAAAGGAGTGGTTAAACCACTCCAGAAGTGATAGGAGCTAACGGAGTTGTAATGAGAGGAATATAATTCTTCTAAATATACTTAATTAGAGCTTGTCACTTGAAAAAGATAGATGAGCAGACTAAAATCTCTGATAATCCAGAACTCTGTATTTACAATCTGCTAGTTTGCTGGAATAGAAAAATCTTATATGTGCTGTCTGTATCCCAAAATCCAGGCCGTCAAGGTCTGTCCCCTGGATGATTAAGACATAGGTGAAAGATACCAATAAAAGTAATAATTTTAAAGTTCCTCTCCATCTTTCTTTCCCACCTGTTGCTCCCCCCACTCCCCTTCCTCCTGCTAGATACAGTTGTCATGCAGTTTTCTAAACTGTCTTAACGCTTTTGGCTTTCGAACATATTTGAGTCATTGTTACACATCTACATCTCTCCTCTTTGCTCTGTAGGTTGGCTGTTACCTACTTCTCCCTATTTTGTGGTCCAAAACGTTTATTTCACCTACTAGATACCAATGAGGAAACAATCTTGAGTTCTTAAGGAGCGCTGGTTATCTCCATTAGGTGATCCGAAGTCATATTTTGCATTGTGTGTACTGTTGGTCCTCAGTGTAATGTTTGATCATCTCTCTCCTGTTAGATGCTTAAACATTATGGAGTGTTTGTAAACTTAGAGGCAGAGTGTCTGGGAATGTGTGGGCATTCCCATAGAGCTGAACTGTATTTTGACAGCTGGTCAATGCTACAAAGCCTCCAGTGGCTACTGCTCTCTAGCTGCAATTCCTCCACCAGTTAAATGACTTGTGATAGTTATTCTGCAGACATGGCTGTGATTGACAATCTGGATTTTAAAATATAGGCTCTTCCATGTAACTGTTGTTTGTGGGATTGGTTCAGCCCAAGTAATTTTGCTTTCATCTCTAAATATGAGCCATGAATTCAGCTCTTTGTTCCAAATTGAGCTGAGAGTTAATGTTAACAAATTCTGGTTTTAATATACAGTTTGTGTCACCAGCCTTCATAATTAAAGCACTTTGGCAAGTGTATATATATATTGTTTTATTAGAGCAAACTAAGGAACAGAGAAGTTACAGGATTTCTCAAGGTTATGGTGCATTCAAAGTCAAAGGAAAGCCATACAGTTCAACCTGGGACCTTGTCTACTTTTATGGATACTAACCCCCCTCCCTGTAATAGCAGAAGTGCATTGCTCCTATGTAACCTAATCTCTCCCTGTTCTTGTTTATTTTTGGACATGAAAATGAGGTTTTAGTCATTGTTTGTAGTGAGTCCAATGAATGTTGAAACCTGAAAGAATGCTACTCTTACTTGTTTCCTATTTGAGAGATGCCTGCTGAAACTGAGGTGAGCTAGGCATTTGTACCAGAGTGAAAAACGAAGAAACTTAGCTGCAGTGTTCCTCAAAGTAAAGGATTTGGATGAGGTGTTGTGAAACTTCTATCAAAATAATTCCTCTCTTTTGTGTAAGGAAATGGATAAAAGAATTAGCATGGTTTTAATCCTGGTCTTGCCATTTGTCTGTTCTGAATTACAACTGTCTTCAAATGCCTTCTAGCTAGGTAGTTGAGTAGATAACATAAACTCTTACTAAAATGTACTTTGCTAATGCTGGTTAATACACCAGGAAGAAAATATCATAAAATAAATTTATCTTTAAGTTCTCTTCTTCCACTTCCCTGGGTATTTCCATACTCCATCATTCCTTTTATTTATATGGTTTTACTTAGTATTATTTATTGTGAAGATACTGGTAGGGAAAGCTTGGGGTTTTGCATGGTACATATTTTGTAGGATAAATAGGTGGTATTTAACACTGTGCAAGGTATAAACTGAGAACTTGTCAGTTAAGAGGCTATTAACATCTATATCAAGCCTGGCCTAAGCCTTGCCTATAGTCTTCACATCCAAAACTAACATGGACTTACATTCATTTGCCCTTCAGCTCTTCAAGAGCTTGTTGTTTTGGTTCATTCCAATATCCAGCCACCCACCAAGCCCATACATATCTCCTTACCATTGCCTAAGCTTCAGAGGACACGGTTCATGATCTTTCTTAGGAAACATTTGGAGCCACAGTAGTTCCCAACAACTATTACAAAGTGCTTTTCATGGACTTGCATTTTAAAAATCTATAAAAGAAATTGAATTGGACATAGTATGTGCATTTGGTATGATACCATAAAAAAAATAATATTACAATAATTTGTGCTATATTTTGCTGGCTGCTATAGTTTTAAATAAACCTTACAGTATGGAACATACTGAGTTCTGAATAGCTTAAGCAGCTTTTGATTTGGTAGGAAGATGATTTTTTTTTTTTTCACTTTTGCCATAATCATAAAATCACTTTTGTTTTTTGGGCCATTTGAAGCAAACATTGCAGGGCCTTTGAAAGGAACAGATTTTTAAAAAAAGCATGTATTATTCATGCTTAAAATTTTATAAATATGTATCTCAAAGGTGAGTAGACAGTCTACAAACTGCTTGAGATGGCCCTTGGAAATTGTTTGCTGGTTTTGCTTCAGATCTGAAAAAGGGCTTTGAAAGAGGACTTTGGAACTTTTAATAAGTATTTTTAATGGCAGATTACCTGTCCCTGCAATGCTGAGCTATATACTTACTCAGCATTCTTGGTCCTTGGTTTATGAGTAAGTGAGGAAGTTGGGAGTTTCCACAAGAATGACTCATATCAAGGAGGAGTCCTAATACTCTTCTCTCCTGTCTGATCATGGAAGCAAATTAATTAACCTAAATGCGTAATGCATCTTCCCAAAATTACAGAAAGACTGTTGATTCCCCTTGCTGTAGGAGACAAGATGAAAAATTCTGAATATAAGTTCAGTAACGCGTTGTCTCAAAAGCAGGTAGAATCACTGTTAGGAACCTGTAACCGGCCAGCC
>JANZLQ010000037.1:5984088-6016596 GCA_026212715.1 Elanus axillaris | reverse complement strand
AACTCTTCATAAGAAGTGGGTTACGGGCATCTACTTACCCCTTTTTAGTTGTGTGAATTGCCTCTCAGTCCTGGTCACATAACACGCCTGTGGGTTCGGCAGTAATTGGTAACATGGAAAAAGCAGTATTAGAACAGGATTTATGTACTTTAAAGTGCTGTAGTAGAAGCAAATATCCAGGGATATTTGGGGGAAAAGCCAGCATCCTGTGGCCTGCGGCATGCTGAGTGCTGTAAACCGTAAGGCGGAAAGGAGTCTTTTGGGCTAACTTGTGCTGGGGATGTGGCTGGTTGTAAATAACAGGAGAGCTCCTTGCCAGCACCCGCTACTTGCTCATTTGAGCCGTGTTGATGTGTGAGACAGAGGATATGGCCACTGCTGTGTGGAAGTGAAAGGTATTTCAGATATACAAAATGCTAGGGTAATTAAGTAAGTTGTGATTAAGCAAGCTGCATAGTAAACAGTACGGAAGAGCTGCTTGGCATTCAAGGAGGGAAAGAATCAAGGCAGTGTGGATAAAGCTAATACACAGAGGAAAGATTTGGAGGCAGGACTGGGCAGACCATTAAGGATAGATCTACTCAAACAAATTATACCATGTGGAAAGATAATTTCCCACTCGTGCAGTCTTTCCATGCTGAGAGTTAAGAAAGGGATCTTCTCTAATTGCAAGTGGGAACATTTGCATTTGGAACTACTAGGAGCATTTTGGTTCCTGTGTGCTTTGCTCCATACTTGCAGTTCATTACCTGCCTGTCCTTTTTAAAACTGCACTGTAAAGATTGGGAAGAGCCTTGTACACACAGTGCATGCTATTGCCTTAGGAGCGTTGTGCTTTACAGCTGTTTAGTTTCCCTCTTGAGTTTTTCTGTGTCAGTAGCAGCCATACACTGTCCTTTTTAACTTAATGATCTAACAGAAGTGACGTGTCCTAATGGTATGCTTCCCAACCATGACGTGATACAGGAGGTACTATTCAGTGATAGCAGTTTGTGATTTTCTATCAAAAGATTGCTATAAAAATTATCATAAAGAAGCACTTTTATGGCAAAAGAAACATGTACAGCAAAAAGTCAGAAATAATTGGCAGGTGCAGGGAAAGTAACCAAGACTTTAACTCATCCATTTAGCAATGGAGGTCATTATAAGCCATAATGAGCCAGGAAAGCTTGTCTGTAGGAGAATCATGGAATACTCTACTGCTTCTGTGGGCTCACTGGGACATGAGAGTACAATTGTAATCAAAGAGTTTGTGTTCAGTTACTTTTTTGGGTAATCTATAGGTACCCTTGTGTCATGGTTTTAGGCCAGCCAGTAACAAAGCACCACGCAGCCGCTTGCTCACTCCCTTGCCATGGTGGGATGAGGAGAAATATAAAGGCAGGCTTGTGGGTCGAGATAAGGACTGGGAGGTATCACTCCCCACTTATGGTCATGGGCAAAAGACAGACCCAACTTGGGGAAAAAAAAAATCAATTTAATTTACTACAAATCAAAACAAAAGAAGGATATTAAGAAGTAAAACCAAACCTTAGAACACCTTCCCCCATCCCCTCCCTCCTTCCCGCCTCAACTCCACTCCTGGTTCTCTCCACCTCCTCCCGCTGGTGGCGCAGGGGAACAGGGGATGGTGATTGGGGTCAGCTCCCCACACCTTGTCTCTGCCACTCCTTCCTCCTCAGGGGAGGACTCCTCACTTGTCCCCTGCTCCAGTGTGGGGTCCCTCCCACAGGAGACAGTCCTTCATGAACTTCGCTAACGTGAGTCCTTTCCACGGGCTGCAGTTCCTCACAAAGTTCCCTGGTGTGGGTCCTTTCCGCGGGCCAATCTTCAGTTACAGACTGCTCCAGTGTGGGCTTTCCCATGGAGTCACAGCCATCTTCGGGGGCCTCCACTCCCCTCCATGGGCTGGGGGGGACAGCCTGACATCTCATCATGGGCTGCAGGGGCATCCACCTCCTCCAGCACACCTCTTCCTTCACTGACCTTGGTATCCGCAGAGGTGTTCCTCTCACGTTCCAATCCCCTACTCACTACAGGTTTCCCTTTTTAAATCTGTTCTCCCAGAGATGCTACCACTGTCGCTGATTGGGTCAGCCTGGGCCAGAGGTGGGTCTGACTTGGAGCCAGGGAAGCTTCTGGCAGCTTCTCACAGGAGCAACTCCTGTAGCCCCTCCCCCACTACAAGGAAAACTGGACCACACAAACCCATAACACCTTGCAAGTCATAAAGTAACAAAATAGATGCTGACTTGCAGTGTTGTTAAGTGAAGTTCTTGGGTATATGTTTTATATTTCTGTGTATGTGTAGTCTTTTGCATATGCAAACAAAACATCTCATTTTTAAATGATTCTCCAGTTTTTAGTAGGATGAGCATTGGAGTGGAAGCTGGAAAAAGCCATGACAGACAATACGCATCTAATAATTTGATCTGCACTCATCCTCCAGAAATTTGAGTCTTTCAAGTAGTAGGAATACATTTTTGGAAGGTGGCCAGAGGGCATTCTTGACAGCATGCAGTCCACAGGATTTCTTACTTTCTGAAAACCCAAAATAGTTGAGCATGTCCTGCCATGGTTATCTCTACAAACAAGATTCTGGCTCATCTAAAGCTTCAGGGATTTTTTTCTTTAGCTTTTTCTTTCTTGCTTACTGTGTTGTGCCCCAGACATGTCAATGCTTAAAAGTTTTCTTCCCCAATAAGGGTATTAAAATAATGTTTTTATTAATTTAGTGGAAAATCACTTAGTATGGTTATTAGCATTATGGTTATTAGTGCTACCTTTAAATAACCCAAAACTCTCTCGTAAGTTCCCTTTATGCTTTAATTCCACTTGCTGTTAATGATCTGTGTCTGTTTCTTCTATATTTTTGGGAATGCCAGGTCTACTGTAGAGCTTTAAATGTTCATTTCTTCTAGAAAGTGATTCAGTGGGGAGGGTACAGTTAAAAATCATTTGTGGTTACATTTTCTTACCTGTTTGTGGAAATCAAAGCCTGAACTTTGAAATTACAGCAGGAGTAAATGCTTTTAATTAAAAATAAATTTCAGTTATATTTGCTTCTTTCCAATTTCTCCATATTGACCCCTTTGGTCATTGGTTATTTAGCATCATCCTATACATCCCTCAATGTCACTCACTTGTGCTTATTTCATCTCTTCATTGCAAAAGTGAGAGATGCTTTCACAAGTAGTGATGCATGTATCTGTGTATGACCTCGCTGCTTATTTTCTCTTATCAAACTATAGAAAAAGTCTCGTTTAAGTTGACTTTTATTGGTTATTTATATTTCTTTTGTGTTCTTTGGCCTTCATGTTCTAGGTAAAAAAAAAAAAAAAAAAAAAAAAAACGAAACAGGATAAAAGGATGATTCCTACCTACCTACTCTGAGCAGCCTTTGAGTTCCAGGAAGTAGCAAGGAGGAGGAGCATCATGCTCAGCTAGGCAGACTCGGCCCATCTTGCTGTCTAATGTTTGACTGAAGTGGCTTAAGTATGTTTGCAGCCCTCAGAAAAGAAAAGGCTTCTCAAAAAACCAAAATAACTACAGTAATGCCAGATGCAGTCAGGAGGGAGGACTGGATCTATTCCTACAACTCAATCAATACACAGTTAACGAGCAAAGTTTTTGGTTCATAGATCTTGAGTCCTTTTACTTTAAAAGCCATGTGCCCATAAACTGAATTGTATTTCCTCTGATGAGGTTATCTGAGCAGCAGATTTCCAGCATGTATGAATGATGATACAGTTCTTTCAGCTAATGAATACTCTAGCTTTCCAGATACTTGGAGGATTAGGTCATAGTGCTGGTAGTAGTACAAATTTCTGGCTTGGAGGCTTGTGCTTTGCGAGAAGCACTTAGACTGCATCATCTGCTGATGTTTTCAAAAGTGCAAAGTAAAATTGTTCTCTAATTGGAATGTTTTAGAAGGCTTTTTTTGTGTTTCTCTTGAATGCCCAGTTTCTCTATTTCCATTTTTTGCTTCTTCATTGCTAATATAGAGACATTAACCCAGTACATTTGAAATAAGAAAAATTTCCAATTTCTTTGGGTTTTTTTCTTAAACTGTAATTGACATACTGTCTTTACAGTATTTGGCTGTTTCAGTATTAAGGGGAAAGAGCTTTTCCTCTTCAGTGGAAAGTATAAAACAAAATCTCCAGTGTTTTAAAGAGAAAGGTGATGTATATTGGGTCATAAAAGTTTAGCTGAAGTGTTTTCATGTTTTCTGTTTGGTTTGAAAATACATTGTTGGCATTTTGTGTTACTCTCTCTGGGAAATATATCTCAATTTCTAGGAAACTTAGCATTGCACAGAAAATAAGAAGCTTTCTGTGCATAATTATATATGAGAAAGAAAATCTCAAGTGTTACACTGAATCCTAGATAAAAATACTCAGCAAGAGTGAGGATGGTGCTGAAGGATAGGCTTGATGCCTAACTCCTCTGTTAAAGGATGCTAATGGAGCATGGCTGAATGTGGATCCCTGCCCACTTGATTATGGTGATACCTAAACAGATACTGTACAAAATACTAGATTTTCTTTGACTGTTTTCCTTTGGTTTGGTACTTCTGAAAGCTGTATGAGCAACTTTCTTAGTGTACTGGTTGTTAGAAAAATGTCTATGAGCCCTCTTGCAGAATGGCATGCTTCCTTTGTAGAACTCGTATTCACATGATAAACTTGATGTACGGTTTTGCAATTTAGTTCTGCTGACTAAATACTAGCAAATTCTTTGAACCTTTTTGAGGAAGTGGGAGCCAAGAGCTAGTGAGGGGCTCAGACTCATGGAAGGCATCCAGTGCTCTCTTCAGTAACATAGAGCCAGAACTGGTGTATAGCTTGGCTCCAGGGTGTAATGCTGTAGTGAAGAAGAGGTCTAGCTTCATCCCTTTCACCTAATAGGTTTTCTCCTCTTACACAGAGGGGATTGTGTTATTTAATTGCAGGGAAAAAACCCTCTACTTACTCCCCATGTCATACCACCTGCCCCCCCAAACTTCCTAATAAGTCTTAAACCACATGTGCATAGAGGAAAAACATGGTTTGCCTCGTATCTAATATTTTGGACATGCTCCCATTTTGTAATGTGACGTGATATTAATGAATTATTCACTCACCTAGAGCTTCATAAGGATCTGGCCAGCCAGCCCTGTTGTATTGCCCTTCCACGTTGTTGCAGTTGCTACTTATCAAATGGTATCAGCTTGCACTATCAGAAATAATGAAGAAAGCCTTTGGTATTCTGGCAGTGTTTCTTTTCTTGCATGATTTTAATGTCTGATGTTTGGGTTTGAAGTTAATGAAGAGGATTCATTTGCGTTTTAGTTTCAAACTTTATTTTGTTAATGGTGAAAAACAGCATGCCTACAGTGCTTTCATCTACTTTTTACTACTGTGTGTTCAAAGAAGAAGGAGAACTCAGGAGGTTTGGTCTTAAAAAAAAAAAAAAAGAAAAAGTATTTAAATGTCTCTCTCTCTTATGCACTTCTAAAGAAAAAGCAGTTCACAGTACTTTCCCCCTTTCCCCAATCCCAAGTAACAGTTGTGGAATATCGAAAAAGCCAGCTTTGTTGTTCCAAATGTTCTTTTTCCCTTTGCAAAAAAGGACATTCAATGTAAAATGCTTTTTCTATGTTGCAGCATATGCTGCGTAACAGCATGTCCTGCTGTCTATTTCAGAATCCAAAAATTTCCTCAACTGATCTTTTACTGTAAAACCCAGATCTATCTTATTCAACTCGCTTGAAACCAGTTTAAGAACAGTCAACTGTTGTTACTGAGTTATCATATGTTATAATCATATGTTATCATATGCTCAAATGAATTGCGCTGCATGTCTTCCAAAAAAACATAAAATCAGGTCTGCTTTTGCTCTTGTTTGCCTGCTATCTCCATTCCCCTCAGGCTTCTCTGGAGTTTGCACTGCCAAGATTGAAAGAGTTGGCCTGTTTAGAAAAAGGTTTCTAATGCTCATACTTTGAAAAATTTCATATAATAATGATAGGGAAAGCATCAGGAATTTTTTTGGCCTTGAGAGTGTTGGGGAAATTTCAACAACTTATACAGCAGCCATAAATTTCAGGCAGTTTGGGGTCTGCTGAGCATGCAAAAAAGGCATGGAAACTCAGAATTATCTGTGCTTCTGGCCAAGTGGGATGAAACCAAGGAACTTCTCTTGCTACATGGCTTATCTAGATGTATTTTCTCCAGACTATTGCAACATAAACAGTGACAGATTATGTCATTGTTTCTGTGTCTAGCCTTGTCCTAACCCAGCAAAAGCAGAAGTATCTGAAAGAAAATACTGAGGGGGAAAAGGAGGAGACGGTAACTACATATTTTTGGTGCTAGGTTTGTAGGAGTCCATGAACCACTCTACATGTAGTATTTAAAAAAAAAACAAAACAAAGCAAACCCCCAAACTCTCATCATTTACACTAGAATTTAGTGTATACAATTGTCGTTTTGAAATTATGAACCAGAAAAAAAAATAATCATTTGGCAATACATTTAAGTGCAAGTAAATTGAATTGTGGTGTTAAATTTCTTGTCATCTTTTCTCACTTTTCACAGTCCTCTTGTGTAATTATTTTAAAGCATTTTATGAAGATACACTGTTTTAGAAATAATTGTAAGTGATGGGGCAGTTGGGCTGTTTTAAAGATGTTCTTTTCATGCTTGACTTCTTGAATATAACTGCATTTTGTAAAATATTACCTAATGGATATATTTTGCTTTCATAAATGTATAGTTCCACAGTTCTAATTTTAAGGTTTATTTTTGTTTTGTTTGTAAAATCTTCTCAATAAGATAGTTTGTCAAAGTAGCTGCTGAGGAGCTTAATGTTTCTAATTACCATCTTGGATTCCACAGACAGATGAATCAAATTAATAACTGGAGTAAATGAAACCATTCATAGGAAATAATTGCACCTTAATGGCTAAACCTAAATGACAAATGGCTAAACCTAAATAAAAGCAAGACTGATGCTGATTTAGGGGTGGTACCTCTGGAGAATTCTCCTTTTCCTGCAGAGACCTACATGCAATGTGCGGGTTTAGCCCTGGTTTTTGGAGAACACTTTTCAAACCCTCCATGGATTTTAAGCTTTCAAAGCAGCACCTGCAGGTAACATATTTTGCCATCTCTGGCAGCTGTGGAAATTCAGGAGCATGATGTATACTGATTTGATGTTGGTTGTGTTTTTTAGGTTTCAGCTGGACAGAAGTAGTGTAATAGTTGGTAGTACCTAGGGAAGTCCAGCTAATAAAGAAAGCTGCAGTGTATCTTCTTGATGAGGTTGACAACAGCAAATATAATATGCCTCTTTAAACTGACTTCATTTTTAGCCTGACTTCTTCCCACAGAGCATCAAATAGAGGCCAGGGCTTGCAAAAAAACCTGCTAAAAGTCTCTGTAGACTAATTGTAGGTGTGCAATGTAGACAGTGGTTAGCATCATCATTACTTTGGTTTGGTGAGATGTCCTACAGCATAGGTATTGTTTCTTCTCTCTTGCAGATGGGATTATTTTGATCATCAGCTGAAAGACTACATTTAAAGGGAGTTCTTCAAGAACTGTAACCAACCTGTCTCCTTCATGTGAGTTTTTCTGTAAAGTAAGCATAAAAAAGCATAATTGGGAACCATAAAAATGCAATGTGCACATTAATGGTGTGCACAGGTGAAGGATGCTAATCACAGTTCCAGCATCTCTGCTTGCAGACTTTGTTGTATTATCGCCATGAAAGTAGCATCATCGCCTTTGTAGGCTGTACATAAAGAGGAAGGAGGTCCTCATTCATGTTTTTGAAAGTGATGTGGGGGCAATAGCTTGTTGCTATCTTTCCTGAACGCCTTGTCCATTGCCAGAATGGAGGACAAGAAGCCCTTGCGTACAAAAAGATTCCTGCAAGTTGGAAATAAACTATATTTTTGCATGTTAAAAAAGAAAAAAATTACTGCTGCATCTTTTGGGGGAAGAACACCAATTGGTCAGCTATGCATGGTGTTGGCTACCAGTGTTGATGTTCCCCAAAGCATTAGTGTGGCCTTGGAAGCAGCCTCAGCAAGGAGCTAAACAGGAAGCAGTCATTTCATGCCATCCAGAGCATTTCTGTGAGACAGAGCATGGAAAAGCCATGACCTGTGTGTGCAGCTTTACATCTGTTGGCAAAATGTTTTACAGACTACTACAAGGAAATCAGAGGCTCAAATCAGCAGGGGAATTTTCTCACTTGTATTTCTCTTGGATATGTAGTCCCATATCAGTGATGGAATAGTTTGTGCTCTGTTTGCGCCCATTAGATTTTTGTCTCTTCAATGCGCTGTTGTTGGCCAGTGTCAGTGTTTCCTCCAGATGATCCACTGCTTTGATATTAGTTCCCACTTTGTGTAAAAGTCACAACTGTATCTTTGTTTCTGGACTGTGTTAGAAGTGGCTTGCCATCACTGTTTATAACAAGGCAGAATTACAGCAACAAAGGAACCCTGACATGTAACGCCTTCAGTTGCAGCATGAGTCCCTGGTAGCTGCTGTGCACTGTTGGAAGGAGAGAAACTACAGAATTTACCCTTTGTCTCTTGTGTGTCTGTGGAGATTTTTAATCTAACGTGAAATTTGTGCTAGCAAATCTTTTGGAAATTCTCCTTAGAATATTTAAGAATTTATTTTGAAGATTTCTTTAAAACTGCATGTGACAAACACATCCATGTGAAAACTGTGTATTTGTTCATCCAGTGGATGTTGACAGAGATGATGTGAAGATATTTCAATTTTTTACCTTCTCGCTCCATGCATATTATAGTTGATAGCAAGACAGTTCATTTTCTTCCCATATTAAATAGTCAAAAGCTCTCAGTTTTAATGCATCGTAGAAATTACCGTGCATGTTGCAGAATCTATCCCAGATAGCATAGAATGCGATTTTAGCTTGCAACAGGGCAGATCAGAGATCCTTGGCAAAATGAATGTTGTTCTGGACAGCATCTGATGGTTTACTTTGAATCAGTGTGGCCATCACCTTGTAGTTCATATAGAGTAACATTACTAGACGATTTTTCCCCAGCTTTTTTCAGATTGCACATGACTTTGAAACTGTTTGAGATATTGAACCTGTAACTTAGACTTGGACTATTTTTGGAGTTTGCATCTTGTTTTTTCCACCATTTGGTTTGTATAAAATCACACCCTTGAGGGAAAACAGTTTGGCTTTAATGCATCATAGCAGCAATACAGATTGTATGAGTAGATTGTAAAATGTCCCTCAATTCATAGCTGGTGTTTTATAGCAGTTTCAGTTATTGACAGATAGAGCTCTTAAAACTAGAGCCAGCAGCTGTTCTGTCACTTCTGAAATAGTCATGGAGTCTAGAGAGGGACTCTAGTCTGAAATGCAACTAGCAATATGTGTATGTTGCTTTTGATGTTTTTGTTTTTCAAATATGACAAAACTTTGGATGAGTGTATTCAGCAGGGATTTTGAGAAACTTTTTTAAATTAAAATTAATCTCTTTCACTGGATTTCACTGCCAAAAACAGTTTTAGTGAGGTATGTTTTTATTTACAGCAGTAAATAAAAAGCTGATACTTGTCAACTATCTCACTGCAATATGTTAGCATAGACAAGGACTGGAAAATGTGTCTGAGGAGCAAATCCAAACTCTCCTTTCTCACTTAACCTCCCTGCATCACAGTATAGTCTATCATGTATAGTGATATTTTGCATGAAGCCACTTAAAATCTCTACTTTTGTGAAAAAAAGCATAATGTATAAGGCTAGACAAAATTGGCAGGAACAGGTGGTTTGTTATGTGAAAGTAAGCTGTTGAGTGTTTTGTTTGGGTTTTGTGTTTCATTAAGTTGTTAAATGGAAAAGCAAAAAATAATCTTCTACTTTTCACAGTGACTTGGGACTGAGTGCATTTGAACATCATCAGAAATTCTGGGATATTAGTGTTTTCTCCTTACTGCTGAATTGCTTGTGTTGAACATTTGAGATTGCACTGAGGCCAAGTACAATGAAACTAAAACAAATAACCATATTCAAACTAAGAAGGAGAGCTGAAAATGTGGCCTTCAAATTATTTTGCCATCAGAAATGAGGAAGATTGTGGGGTTATTCAAAAGACATATGCATTGTACCTGTTTCTATTGTGTCTGTTAATTCAGAGTTAAAGAAGTAAATGTCAAAGCTTTGTATTCTGTTTCAGGACTAACATTGGCTTGAGTCAGATGGTCTGTGTGAAATCAGTGCAATTATTAGTTCAGCCTTGTCAGTGCTTTCCAATTTTTTGTTAGTGTAGTCCCAGACTTACTGGAAATTGTGACTTCTAGCTGGGCTGTCCATTCCAGCCAGAATTACCCTGCAATCCTGTGATTCTGTCAAATAAACTTTCCAGTGGGAGCTACATGCTGACCTACTCAGCTTGTTTCTACCTATGGCCTAATTCGGTCTTAATGCCGTTTCCCCAGAGATGAATGATGATGTTTCTTTTACATCCATATTGAGTAGCAACTGTATGTGATCTGCTGTTGGCAAGTCCTGTAGCTAGTCACTTGAGGGTAGTTCTGAACACGGTGAGCCCAAGTCTCTTGAACAGCTGAAACATGTTCCTCATTAAAACTCTTGATGAGCACAGTGTTTATGTTGCATTTGTGAATGTATTGTATCAGATGGTGTTTGTAAATTTTTACAAAAGCTGTCTATTTTCCTTTCTTTGTGAGGTCATCTCAATCTCCAGTCTAACCAAACGGTGCTTCAAGCTGCACTAACCAGTGGATTAGTGGGGAAGGGTTGTTATTTTGTTGTGAGTCTGGATAACCTGTGAGTCTGCGTGAATGTGAAATTATAGTTGTGGCTTTCAGTTCTTCAGTGGGATCAGCAGTGGTGCCAAGTAATCCTAAACCTGCTTTCTAACTTTGTCTTACTCTACAGAAAAGAAGGTAGGGAAACAGTCAGTTAATAAAACCCAGCTCATTAAATGTTAGAGAGTCATAAAATGTTTCCATTTATTGATAATGGTCTCCGCATAGGGAGTTTGCATGATGTGCAAATAATGGTGTCAGGAGCTATATGCTGTCTTGCTGCAAAGACTCTGATTTCACAGTCTTTTATCTAAATGACTGTTCTGGGCTTTAAGAGATATAAGAGGAATGTTAATTGCTTCTCAGGACGATGTCTTTACATTAAAAAAATGCAAGCATATGCAGGATTGCTTGAGATGTTCTTCCCAGTGCTTCTTGACCAAACTGGTTAACAATCTACAGTCAAAAGGCCAGGTCGGCCTAGTTTCAATTCTTTATTTTTTTTCCATCGTCTCTTCCTCTGTTAACTCTTTTCTCCTAATCCTTCCTTCCCTGCATCCCTCATTCTCTGAGCATACTAGAATTCCCTTGCTATCAAATTACTGTTTTCTCTTATCCTTTGAATAAGTAATTTTTGCTTCACAAAACGATATTTACATAGAAGCTGGAGGGCTAACTCCATTGCTGAAGGTGCTGCAGATTGCGAACTGAAATCTGCTGTAAGTTCAGGAGCTCTTAATGAGGGAAGGCTGTAGTGAAACACCAGTTGGCTGACGTAGAAATTAAAGGTGTGTTGGATTCTTGCAATTCCTGACAGTTTAAACCAGATGACACTGTAGTGCTGGAGTTTTTTCTACCTCTCCCTCTTCCCTTTGCCTGGTACGTGCAGGTGTGGTGGCTCACAGTTTCAATCACTAGCTCCTTGATGCTTCCTAGGATTAGTACACTGCCACTTGAAAACAGTGCTTACTTGTTTCAGTTTGGTGGTGGCATTTGGAATGTACATTGTTTTTATATTAAGTATGAAAAATAAAATGCACGCTTATCCAGTGAAAACTCCAGGTTTCAGAAATTTCCATAATTGTGCTTTTATCTAAGTGAGAAAGTAAGGTGAACTCATGTGTATGGACGAATTACTCAGGTTATTAATGTTGATCAAGTGCTCACATGCAGTGCAATTACTTGATCAAGCATAAGGATATGTTACTCTTACTGTACACGTGGTAGTGTGTTTTGCTGCAGTGTCCAGAAATTATATGTAGGTTCAGTAGTTTCTCAGATAATCTTTAAAAATAAAATTAACTGAAGGTGTTCCTTTTATCATGTGATTGCCTATTGAGGTGCTCAGAATTCTGTCTGTGAATTTTTGAGGCTGTGTAGCAATTCAAAAAGAAAATAATATGTACCTGAAGAGCAACAAAATAATATGAGCTTTAGATGATTGATTTTGCTTCTAGTTCTCCCTCCTTGCGTTGTGAGAAATACTGGGAAAGGAACATGTGGAACAGGCATCAGTCATCTTCTGGGGTTTTCTTCCCCAACTCATCCTTCATTCCAGGTGGGAGACAAATAAAAGTTTTAACACCCCACCCCACACCCCCAAACAATCTATTAGTTTGTGAACTACTTATATGATAAGAATGCTTATATACTTGTGTGTTAATGAGACAGTCTCTGTGTTTAAAAATCGAGCAAGGACTAAGTCAAAGTCATAACTGCTATTTATTTTTAACAGGATATGGTTAAAACAGTGTCTTAAATTCAGTCTTTGTACATGTTACATTTTTTGTTTCAGTACATGCCAATTTTACTTCAGGCTCATGGTCTCAAAGCCATGTTCAAGACTCTCAAACTTTAGAGAATGGGTTCTGTCAGCTATGATGGCTGCTGAGAAATGTGGATTGCTTTCTTACAAGTCTCAGACCAGGTCTTTTATTATATGATTTTTATTTACTTCTTTCCACTTAGGCTGTGTATCATTGTGAGCAATGGCCCCCTTCTTACGGATATCTTTCAATTCATTTGAGCTGGGACCTGTGCATAATCAAGGGGAACACCTACAGCCTTTCTGTGCTATCAAGATGAAGGAAGCATTGACTACAGGTGAGGTTACAAATGGTGATGCTTTTCTGAATATGAGTAAGTTTTTGAGAGAATATCCTCCATAGTCTAAGAATGGTAGTGAGTCCTGCTGTTCCTGTTATGCCAACGACTTCAACATGAGCTTTTCTTTCAGAATGGGAGAAGTAACAATGACCGTTGTCTTTACCCCTACCTTAAAACAAAACTTCTTTATTAGTGCTTTCTTGTCCTGTGGCCAGAGTGCTCAGATAGGGTGAAGTCTAAGATTTCTAGTTTCTTACTTCACCACCAACGCACAACTATTCACAAAATTTGTGGTGAAGCAGCTGAAATGTGACTTTTGCATGGGTTAAGGTGGGTTATGAATTTTGCATGACAAAGGTTTGCAAATGTTAAATTATTGTTCTTTCCAGTGCTTGCAGAAGCTCTGCAGGGGAGAGAGTGGTTTAGTGGAGTGCCACAAAGAGGGACCTGAACTGCAGCAGGCTTGAGAACCATTCTTAAGCACAGAGTACTAAATTACCCTTATTGACTTGGAGGATAGGTAATAATGATATAAGTGTAGTTTGTTGTTGTAGTAACTGAGGCATTTTGGCAGAATTATTTGCTTGGAATGACTTGCACCCAAGGTCTTGTTAGCACTTCCCTGTTCAGCAGGACCTCAGGCTTCAAAGATGGCTTCTTTACAGAAACTGGCCCAAAGGTTTACAACAGTTTGTGACATTTAGCTGGAATACACCACCGTCACCAAACAGGATGAGAGGGAATTGCTGTACTGGGTTAGACTGCAGCCATCTAATACTGCATTATGGCTCTAAGTCTTCACAAAACATCAAAAAATGCAGGAAAGGGTGAATTTTCTTCTTCCGCACAATATGACTGGGCTTTCCCCTTATCGCTGAGGTAAAAGCTGCATTTAGACTTTAAACACAAGGTGCAGTGCCTCTTCAGAAAATGTTGCCATCAAGTGATTACGTTAAGCTCCAAAGAAGCAGTTTCCTAGTCTGTAGGGAGAACCTCTAACGAAATGGTGTTGAAAGTGTTGCAGCTGCCAGAATATGTGGAGAGGTGGAAGTGGTCTAAATAAATCCACTCTTTCTTTTTATCTTTCTTCTTTTTTTCCCAGTTGTCTGCTCTAGAAAAGTAGAGTTGTCCCAATATTTCTCCTCTTTGCTTGCATATGTCTTTGAAGTACTACAAAATGGGGAGGAGAGTGCAGTGAACCTTGGAGCAGTGACTCAATGGGGCAATTGAGAAAAGAAACTAATGCTCCCGTTATCAGTTTGACAAGATCTGGAATAACTTTCCTTGGATTTGCATGCTGAAACATGCTTGAGGAAAACCTTATTTTATAGGAAGAAGAAAATAATTTCCCTAATGATTAGGCATTAAGCCAATTTGCAAACATGTAAAGTGTTTTGAAGCCAGTAGTGTTAGCAGAGAAACAAAGGAGGCCTGAATACAGGAAGGGTAAGAATAGTGTTCTTCTTAAATGCTGTTCTTTGCTGACACTTAAGCGTTCATTTGCAGGCAGGCAGTGTGATCCATAACAAAGCTTGATTAGTATGATTTTAATTACAAAAGCAGCATGGCCAGGCTGGAAGCTGTTGCCAGTATGGCTTATTTCAGTTTTACATAGAGTAAAAATGTATACAGTAACTGATCAAAGCAGATATTGATCGGTACATAGCAATAGGGACAGTCTTGTGAATGGGCTGAAATAGTTCTCTCCCCTTTTAAGAATCCTACAAAGAGTATTATTACCAACTCTTCTGTAAACTGCTGCTGCTTCTGCAAACCCTGAATTACTGTCAAAGCTTCTGCAGAGAGGTGCAATTTCTCATGTTTCCAAAGATGCATCCTGAGGGCTGCCTTTTTGATGAAGGGGTCTGGCTTTAGCAATCCAAAAAATAGGCTAGTGTAAAAGCCTTCCTGTGCAGACAGCCTGCTTTTAATTCACCCTCACCTTTATTGTCCATCCTAATAATCTCTAAATTGTGTTTTGTTTGAGCTTTCCCTGTATATTTTCACCATAATATTTCCAAATTCTTCCATAGTTAAGAATACCAAGTACAGGTCTCTGGAAGTAGGTTTGCACTGCTAAGAGTTTGAGGTTTTCTTTCTGCAGAGTTCCCTAAATTCAAGATAAAAGCTTTTGACTGAGTAGAAGAGGAATGGTAAGTTTGTGTTGAAATGGAGGAGGTCCTCAGGTGGCTGTTTCTGAGCATTTCAGAATGCCCTTTGGCAAGCAGGCTTAGGTCTGCTTGTCAAAGCTGTAATTTGTAATGCTGTTGTTGGCAGGTGTTCCCTATTAAGTACAAGGACACTATTCGCTACACTTGTTGGATAGCTCAGCACAATTGAGTGGAGTGCATCGAGCAAGCTATTAATGAATGAACACATGCTTTGCCTTGAGTTTCCAGGAAGTTTTTTAAATAATAAGTATCTAATTCATCCTTTGCCAAAGTGAATGTAAATTCTATTGCCAATTTTAGGAGAGAGACCACACTGCAGCTTCTTGGGGAAGGGTCAAACTATTTAATCTGCTTTGCTACTTGCCTTGATATCGTAAGAACAGATTACACACTTAGGGGAAAAATGGATCATTCAGAGCTGGAGAGGCACTTAGAAAGCACTTTCATTGCAGCAAATGATCTTGATAAACAGCTGAAATTGTGCAGAATGTACAAAATTATATGCAGTAACCTGAGCACAAATGGGGAATAATTGGCTTGGCAGTAAATCACAGAGAAAAACTGGGGAGGTGGCATCCTGTGCCAGTCACAGTGAAGAGCTGGATGTAGCAGCTTAAGAGGCAGTATCATTTTGGATGTGTTGATGGGACTACTAAGAGACCCAAATCTAGAAATATGCTAAAACTTGTTATGGATCATGCAATCACCAGCTGTTTTCTGTGCCTGAGGTAAGGACAGGAAGCAATTAACTGAACTAGTAGCAAGAGAGACTGAAGGTGTGTGTTAAGAAAAAATCCATCTAATAAGCGTGGTGGAGCACTGTAAAACTCCTCAGGAAGGCATCTGCAGAGATGCTCATATGGGAGGCTGGGTAAATGTTACCAAAAAATGAAGATGTTTTTTGAGGTCCTTTCAGCCTTTTTCTTATTCTTTAGCTACACAAAGTCTGCATGTGCTGGAGAGGACAGATCAGGCCTTGTAATATGGTTTAAAAAGTAGCAGTCGTGGCAGAGAGAGAGTACAATGCCAGGGATTGTGACTTATGAATAGAAGTGAAGTGTTGGGACAACTTGGAAGTAGATTAATGAAATGTGGAGTCTTTCATCTCTCAGCTACCATTTTCAATTTGAACTGGGTCAGTGTAAGACATAGCTTAATTTATCTTATTATAGTAGGTATTCACTATGGTCAGGCAACATATCATGAAAATTTATACCAGAAAGGAGCCATGCAAATATTCCCTGTCACATTGTGACTGACTAAACCAGCTTCTGAGTTCCAGAATGGGATTTGTCCCTCCTGGTCTCTCTGGCTGCATGTTAACACCTTCACTGCTTTTGCATGTCCTGTTTGTCAGGGTGAGTTTTGCCTTCCAAGTCATGAATGTTTGAAATGAATATTTAAACTTTGTCCCAACCACAGTATAAGAAGTAGTAAGTCTGCTTTTGGTTTCAATACAAGGATTCTCTCTTTGTTTTGTTTTAAGTTTAAGTACTAGATCTTCATTATGTGATTTTACAGTTTCTGTCCTTTCTTTTTGACTTTCAGAGAGAGGAAAAACTCTAGTTCAGAAGAAACCTACCATGTATCCAGAATGGAAATCAACTTTTGACGCCCACATTTACGAAGGACGGGTGATTCAGATTGTTCTCATGAAAGCAGCAGAAGAGCCATTATCTGAAGTGACTGTAGGTGTGTCGGTCCTGGCGGAGCGATGCAAGAAAGGCAACGGCAAAGCAGAATTCTGGGTAAGGAAGAAGATTAATTCCTGAAACTTGCTGACCTGGTTATGTTTCTTTCAAGCTGAACGGATGCCTTCTGCCTTTACTATGAGTGTTCAATCCTTTTAACATCTGTGGCAGGGCTCATAAGACAATTGTTTTAGTAGCATTTTTGAAGCCGATAATGTACAATCAAAGTTCAAGAAATTAACAATAAAATTGATGGCATTAAGTGTTTGAAATAATGGCATATATCACATTGAGTGCCTATGTTCTAAAGTCTAGTAGTTTTTATAGCAAATAGCAGACATTTAAGTTGGATCTGATCATTGTAATTCATCAAGAGAAGAAGAAAGGTGAAGCTTATTCCAAGGCATTTCCACTTAGAATTTCTAATTTTATTTATTTATTTTTATAATAAATTTTAGTTGGCTTGATGCTGCTGTAATGGGGATACTTTAATCTCCATTTTTGTTATTCTGGTATCTTTTCTTGCCCCTGTTCCTTAAACAATTAATTGCTTGTATGTGAAGTCAAGGGATATGGCATCTTGCCGAGTGTCACTTGCTCCTGTATCATACTGAATAAAATTTTGAGTATCAATCTCAGAAATTAACAGGGGAGGTAAAGTTAGGGTTTAATGTAGTTTTAAATTTAGAAATATACATTTAGTCTAAATGCCAGTAGTTAGTATTAGTTGTTGAACTACGTAAACCCAAACAACAACTTATAAATAACTGTATGTGAACGAATTTCAATTAGCCCTGTAAACCTCAAACAGAAAATTAAAAATATAAAATATTTTTTATTTTGTACATCTAAAGAGAGGTAAAAGTGACAGGCAGGGAGGATCAAAACCCTGAGCCTAGTTTTGTGAAATGTCAAACATGTTTCATTCATTTAGTTGATGTGTTGCAAAGAATTTTTAATGAATTAAGGATTTAATAATGTCATCTTTATAAAACCCTATTTTCTAGGTGGTTCTTCAATTTTCAGACCCAGCTGAAGTTGCTGAGATCCTGGTCCAACCAAAAGGGTTGTGACAATGTGGTGAGGCATTATTGTCCCAGAGAAGTCTATAAAGTCTTGAAGCAACTCTAATTTAGTGTCCTGAATATTCAACATATCTCCAAATGCAGAAATAAAATTTAGAGAGGAATGTCAGGATATCCTATAATTTGGGTGAGAGCTGTCTAGCTAGGTGGATAGGAGCTATAAATAGTCTTGCTCATTATCCAGTTGTATGTAAAGCTGTACTCCAGACAGCTTGCTCCGAAACTACATGTATTTGCTAATACGGGAACCTCCCATTTCTGTATTTGGAGTACAGTTAGTGCTAAGGAAATATTTGTTAAGTGGGAGCAGGTCTCCTTAAAATCTCACACGTAGTCTTGTATTCAACGCCTTCTGGTCTGGAGTGTTGCTGAACTTGCCCGGCAGATAAACCCTACAGTAGAAGACCTTTTAATTTGGTGGGCTAAAGCAGGTTAAGCAGGTAGTAACAGATAGTTCCTGCTTACGTCCAATTTGATGAGTATCTCTTTTCTCACACAATTGGCAATATTGGTCTTTCCTTGGTAGAGGATGGATACATGAACTTTATTCTTGGATGTATGAATGCTTTTCCTGAATGCTGGATATGAATAGTATCCAGTTGTTGCTTAGCTTAGTATGGGAATATTTAAAAAAACAAAAAAACCACTCCTATTCTTTATCAAGTCCATTTTTGCTGTAAATGGCAGGATTTTGCTCTAAGTATGTGCAAATCTAACTATCTCACCAAGCTGGTAGGATGTGACTGGTTTGTATTCACCTGTTGCATTCTGAAATCACACTTTTTTTTTCCACACCTTAACTTGAATTCTGAGACAAGAGCAATTATTCAAAGAGTAGTTGAAACTAATGGTTATCAGTTTTAGTGATCAGTTTTAACCAATTTAGTCATCTGAAATCTGCTTATTATCCATAGAACAGGTACCACAAAGACATCATCAGCATTAAAATTCCTCTGCATGATTTCAGTCATGACTTGGACAAACCATCGTGCCCAGCAAAGAGACGTTAGTTTGCTTACCATAGCCTGTAAGGTTATTTTTGTGTATGGAGAGACAGCCTGTCTGTAGTAGCTGTAACTGAGGTCTTTGCCTTCTGTAAGCTTTGTTGGGCAAATGTTTTTGACTGTCAGACATTGCCTTAAAGATGAAAACTTAGTCACTATCACAGTAGGGGGGGATATGTTCATGGATGCATCTAACATAATTGTGATTTTCTTTCTCTTTTTTTTGTTTTCCACCCAATTTATATTTACTGTTAGCCCAGGGATACTTTGCTCTGTACTGAAGTGAAGACTGAATCAGACTCTTTCATGCTTAATAGTATCTTACTTTTTATGAAGGCAGCACTTTAAGAATTAGTGGCTACTTTCTAAGCACAGGAAGTGACCTCAGCTATTGGCTTAAAAGGCATTTGGTTTTGCTGGTCTGTAGAATTTGCCACAGAAACCATGTGTAATGGTTTGAGGGGGAAAGAAAAATAAATTTTGATGATAACACTGTGTTTCTGATTACAGGCAACAGTATTTGATATCTCTATGGTTTGTACTCCCAATAAACATATAAAGGATTGTATACACATTTTCTTTTAAAACTGGGTTCCTGTGCAAATTGAGTTTACTAATAGTAAAAACAGAAGCCAACAAACTTCTTTGCAGAAACAGGAAAGGGACATGCAAAAACAATGTTAACTTTGACTGTGCTGAACTTTTGAGTAGACATCAAAGAAATGCAGTATACTAGTAAAAGCAATAGAGTAAAAAAGCCTCTGGTTCAGCTGCAGCAGTGAGATATGAAAGAAGGTTGTCATCCAATAGTTGTTGAATATTATACTTTGATTCCCTAGAAAGAACTGTTCAAATTCCTGAGAGTTTCAGTCAACTACATACTTCACTGTTGGTATCTTTCTTTCCATAGCTTGACCTGCAACCTCAGGGGAAGGTGCTGATGGCTGTGCAGTATTTTTTGGAAGATGCAGGTAATGCCAACTGTTTATTTTCAGTCAGTTATGTAAAAATAAAACTTTTTTCACATTCCTTTTGTAGAACACAGGATGTAGCTCACACACACACAAAAAAATCGCCTGGTGTACTGATTAGAATTTTCTGATTTTATTAATTTGTTTGTAGGTGGGGGTTTTTTGTTATGCGGAGTCATGGCTGCATTTGTTCATTTCTAAGTGCCTTTGGGCCCTTTATTGCTGTTGCATTTAGCCACTTTGGGGTCTTTAGTATGTCCGTCCTTATGTTTTGATGTGATAGAAAAGACATCAGTTCCTTTTTAGGTGCAAAGAAGTTAAATGTCTTACTCTAGCTTATGTGGGAAACTTTTTTTGTAGACTGGGGAACAGGGTCTGAGTTTCCTGGGATTCAGCTGTCGTAGTCACTAATCACAGAAACTGACTGTATCACTGAGTGAATGATTAAGTGTTAAAATGCAAATATAGTCAATGAAGATCAAAAGAGCTCTGCTTATGCACTAGTCATATTCTGGTTTGCATTCAAACTGTTGTGAGCCATTATATTAGGAAACCTTTCTCTTGGTCTTTGTCATGGCTTTCCTATTTCCAGTTTTATGGGGCAGTGATGGTATGAGAATCCATCTATTTAATGAGACCTACAGAAAAGCATTTGTCCAGGAATCATAAAAGTTTCTCAACCAAAACTGTACAAAACTAACTTCAGTATTCTCAGTTACTTATTCGATGAGGCTGAAGCCTATTTCCTCCTCTCCACACAACCATGAGGAACAGTAGAGAATGCCGTAAATTAAAACCTTCCATAATTTGCTATTAGCTGTTAGTTAGACAATACATATTTGTGTGCTCTAAATACTAAAATAACTGCACTTGGTTATTGATCAAAATAATTTAAAAATAGATTCCATGTTCTTGCAATTCTTTTCATTGCCTTTATTAGGGATTGCAGAGGGTAGTGAATGAAGCCTAAATACCAAACAGATCATTAGAGTCATGCAACCATACTTTAATTAGCAAGTTAAGATTTGCATGTGAATGCTCTCTTTAGACCTTCTTTGCAACAACTTCCTATTTACCTTCTGCTTTACAGAAAATTACTCACCGATACATTTTCAGTAACCAGTCACACAGGCAATGGAAACTCCCTTTCAAGACATTTATACATCTACATTTTGTGAAGGAAAGTCACTCAATCTGGTATTGGCAGCATTCACATCAAACATCAATATATTTTAACATACCAATCCTCAAAGTTATAGACCTCCCTCATGTCACTATCTGTATATTAATAAATAGGCAAATATTGAATGATTTTTGGCTCATCGTTGCACTGCTGTAAATGTTTTCTCTAGTTAAATTAGTAGTTAGCAGTGTCAGAGCAGAGAAGTTTGTTAGTGTGTTACGAGGATGTTTGTATTAACTTCCATTCTTCCCATTGCTAAAACCCTTAGTTAATAGTTGGAAGCTCAGAGATAGTTCACATTCCTTCCTATGCACATACCATTTTGTTTTCTCTCTGACGTGCCCTTCCATATAGAACTGCATTGTAGCTATATTTCTAAAATACTAAAAAAGGCTTGTTCTGAAACTGGTATTTCAGTTGTTACCTAGTTTATTCGAAGGTATTGCTACCATTAGTGTCTTTGAGTTATAGGTGCTACCTTTTGTTTGAAAATTTTAAGCACTTTGCAAAAGTGACTAATTCTTTCTTTGGCTTGTTTTGCAAACTGAAGCTGTTGTTCTTCAACTCTACCTTCTAAGTAGCAAACATTCTGCTGCCAAAGAGAAAACTGCTTGTCTCTGCTTCGATGGTAGGCAGCAGTCAGTATTGAGAAGTAGGTGTATTACTGCTCCATTATCAGACTTATTCCAAGAAAATTCTTCTCTAATAATAAACTGGTATTAAAATTTGCTCCATGGTAGGCTACAGTGAGACTTTTCATTTGTATATTTTTGCAGATTTGGGCCTGAGCAGTTAATTTAGGGCAATATATGAAAAGTCTTCCTAGTCTTAGAGGTTGTTTCTTTCTAGACTCTGTAAAACAGGGCTGACTTAGAGCTGTCAAAGAACTTTTTTGTCTTCTATCCTGTGATTTGAAAATAAGCTTGTGCTGGAAATAAAAAGTTTTTCTTCTGATGTATGAAACATGAGAACAGGGTGTTGACCCCCATTTTCATTTCAGAATATTGTTTTCTTTCTGCCCCTCCTTCTCTTGTTGTAGTATTGAAACTAGGTTATAATTCTGTAAAGCAGCTTTAGTTTTAAGAGGTGGGAGTTGCAATACGTTTAATGCTTTGCTCGACCTTTGTTTATTCAAATGTAGTTAATGACCTTATCGAGTAAGAAAACCCAGGATCACAGAGGTGGCTTGCTCTACTGCTGAGTGTCTTGTGTGGTGTTAGCAGTTTTGGAGGCTTTGGAAGTATGTTTGTGTCTTGCTTTTGAAACCTGAATTGCTGTTTTGCTGGCTTCAGTCTCCTGGAGAAAGGGTTAGTGAATTCTTTCCTTAAAATGGTATTAGCCATATCAGGTGAGTAATTTGCATGTGAGCTTTTGATATCTCAAGTATCTAACTTCTGGGAGAGGAACATGAACCAGTGAGCTGCATATATTTTGAATATGTTTTCCTCTGTGTGTGTTGAGATGAGTGTTGGAGAAGCATTACATCTTAGAATTTTTCCAAGGCCTCTGTGAAAAATAATAGGGTAGATAACAGACTTGCTATCACAGTCTGCATATTGTATGGGTCTAAATTAAAGCAAGTTTCTCTATGGATAAGGTGTGTTGGGGAAGGATTGTCACGTTATTAGTAAATAATAATAACGATAAGGGCTGAAAAGCCATAACTGTGCCTTATAACTGTAAATGCAAAAGTTGGTATGATTTGACAATTTAACTGTGAAAATACTATTTCTAGAAATTTGGCAGATGTGATAGTGCCACTCAGTGGCACCTAGCATCTGCTTTAATCTGCATCTAGAAGTGTGATTGCATGAATTTAATAAAAATATTTTCTGGCTTAATTGTCTTTAAGAAAATCAAGCACTTGCAGTTGTAATTTCATAAACACAAAGTTGGCAGTGTGTTTGGTTCATAGGTGGCTAACGTGTTGTGTAGAGCAGAGAAAATTTGATATAGTTTATATGTTCACAAGAAATTTTACTTAAGTGCTGTATTTTTAAAGGCTGGGTTTACTATGCCTTTGTAATTTAAAAAAAAAAAAAAAGAGAAAACCCGTTTTACAGTTTATTCCCTGTTTTACCACAATGAGTGAGATATCAGATATCTGTGCAGAAGTGTTAACCAAAACACTTCCTGAAATTAAAAAAAAAAAAAACAAAAAACTACTCTACAGCTGAGCACTGACTGTGTTAGCACAGCAGCTCTGCAGATGGTGCGAGTGCTACAAAGACTGTATGTAGTATGGACATGGGATCTTTTCCTTCTGGATTGAAAGGCGGGGCTTTTTAAAACTGGTGTTCCATTTTAGCACTTTTCTAAAAGACCACTGACTTCTTAATACCTATGAAAGACTAGTTCAGTAAAGAGATGCTAAAGGTGAGTGCTCTTCTAAGTGTCAGTCAAAACAGTAGCAAGTGCTTGGCTCAGTGGCCAAGGCAAGACTGTATTCACTTACTTAGAGGAGCAGGCAAGAAGTCCATGTCCCACGGGTGTCCCAGTCTCTGCATAGAGCAGGGCATAACATACTTGTAGATTTTCTTACAGTAGAAATGCATACACTATCACATGTAGTATACATACCGTTTCATAAAAGTGCTACTAAGAGTTTGTAACACTGGTTTTGACCACTCGTGCTAAAGCTTGTAGTATAACTGCTTGGGGCCAAGATAGGTAATTTGAGATTATGTGGCAGCTTTGAGAGCCAATAGTATTGGCTTCTACAATAGCAAATTATTGGTATTGCTACTTAAATGTCAGCAGTGTAAAATCCACAAGTACTGAGAACGGAGGAGATTAAAAAAAAAAAAAAGAGAGATAAATACATAACAATATTAAAACTCTGCCTGTAAATGAAACATTGTGATGATCACAAAACCAAAAATTATTTAACATAGCAAGTTCATGTCACAGAAATGTAGACTTTTGGGAAACTTATAATTCTAGAAATGGTTTGTTGGGTTTGGGTGGGTTTTTTTGTATAGATGATCTGTAAAGCAGTCCTTTCCAGGATGAGGTTACAGAGCAGTTTTCCTCTGAGACAGTTCATACCAGGAAATTCTCCTTTGTGAGGAATAAGCTTTCCTTTTTAATGATTGCTCTGTGTGATTAATATTTTTCTTGACCTGAACACGCACTTTCAAACAAAGCCAAGTGCAAGGCTGTAGAACAGCAGAAGAGGACACTGAACAGAAATGTTAGTGGCTTTTGTAATTTATTATGAAGTTTCAGGCAAATCTCAATTTGAGCAGCCAGTTAGCTCAGAAAATGTTTTGCCTGCCCCTGTTTGAAGTGAAGTCCTGGTTTTTAGTTTCTGACAGTAGCAGTTATCTTTCCTCAGTTCACAAACAGAACTGTGAAATGAGCAAGTTAAAATGAAGAACAAACTCTGAAGATGGTAAATATTTTGTATATTCTTTCTTTTTAAAAAAAATCTAGTAGGCTTATTCAGGGGATTGTTTTCTTTTGTCCTTGAACTTTTGAGGTTCAGTTGAGAGAATTTGACATCACCTTGAGGTTTATTACAATTCAGCAGTCCTAGCTATATTGTTTTATGAAAATATTTTCCAGACTATGGGTTGCATGCTATGTTAGTGGCTGTAACACCTGTAAAATATTCAGAAGGACTGATGCTGCAATTAAATAGTCTATACAATGGTATGTTTACAGCACTTCTGGAGAACTGCACTGGCGTGCTTAATGGATTCTTAATGAATATATGGCATGGAGGAGTTCTCGATGCTTTTGTCAGATCAGCTGCAAGTTTTGATAAGGGACCTTGAAATACATGAACTATGTGCCAGTGATAAATATTAACCACAGCTCTCAATAGAGGAAATAGATTATGTTTAATGGTGTGTGCTGGGTCCAATATGATTAATTTCAGGTCCAGGCTGCAGAGGTCACCTGGATTCTAGTTGCTGATTCAGCTGTTCAGTACCTGACTGTTTCTGACCATGTGCTGGCCCAGGACAAGTGTTTCATCCGTGGAAATCCTGGCTTGTGTGGAAGGGGAAGCAAAGGTTTTCCCTTTATGTTTCTCCCCCCACCCCCATCTCCACCCCACATCCATACAGTCATTGGGAAAGTTACTACTTTACCACTGTTAGTTCTTTCTGCATCTTTGAAATAAAGCCTTTATTCCCCAGTTGAGTCCAGGGTTGGCTGAAATTCTTAAAACTTTTCTGGAGCATTACACATTAAAGGTAATTTACACATTAAAGATAACTTGTTAAACATGCCCATAGTAAATAGAAATTAAATACACTATCATTTCAGAGCCATCTCAGCTTCAGGTGCACTTGACTTAGAGCTGCTGTCCAAACCTCTCAGCTGCTTATGAAACATACAAAAATGTTTTCAGCTATACTTTGATATATTTGTTGGTTTTGGCAAAGGTATTTAATAAGGCAGCTGGTTGTAAAGACTGTGTTCTCACATGATGATTTTGAAGTTTTCCTGCGCTCAAGTATTCTTCGCTGTTAAAGTATGTTTAAGGAAGGTGGGCTTTTTTCTCTTTTTTTTTTCTCTCTCTTTTTTTCTTTCTTTGTACAAAGTGATTAGTTTATTAATTACCCTCTCAAAAAATATATGCCAGTCTCACATACTTCTATTAAGTTTCATATCACTGTTCCAGACAGGGAGGAAACACCACAGTTTCCCATATCCTGATCAAGTTTTGCCAGAAACTTTTACACAGTGTCAGCAATGCTGAATTGCTACAATTATTTCAGCATGAGGAGAAGCCATGTTCTGTTCAACTGGTGAATCCTGTTAGTTCCTCACTAAACACTTGGTTTGCTTGTGTTACAGCCTTTAGGGAGGCTTTTGTCCCCTGATCTGCTCCATCACAGGTTATCTCTTCAGAATACATGCTATAAAGCAACATGCCTTTCTCTGCTTTGTTGCTGTTACTGATTAAATCACCCTTATAAAGACATCCTTTTCATGCAGCAAACAATAAGAAGTATTACTGACTCTCAAAATTGTTTTTCTTGCACGCACATTTCAGTGTGTGGTTTGTTTCCCTGAAGTATTTGAGGACCAGTGGGTGAGGTCTGTGTATTTGCTGAGCAGGATTAAACAAAGAGATTGTACTGTTTGCAGACTTCGACAAGCTGAAGTGCAGCAGCTGACGGGAGTTTTTGTTGGGTGAACTCAGTAGCCTGCTCGAACAGCAGAAATGAATCCTGTTCCTGGAGAGGAAGAGGTGACTCGGTGGTGTACATAGTGCCAGGGTGTCATAGTGCATGTTTTTTTCTGAACCAGATGGCCAGTTTCTCAGAAAAGTGCATTAATACCTAGTGGCAAAATCCGGGGACCTTTTTTGATATTTCTTTGCACTAATATGCTTAATCTTTCCCTAATCTCTTAGCTGATGTTGTCATTTCTTTTCTAAGTACATGTGCTGTAGTCTGGCTGCTGTTGGCTGTGACTGACTGATATATTTAGTGTAGGGTACTCAAAATGATATAAAATGATAGATTGTATTCCAGGTTCAGCAGTCTGTTGGAATAGCAGTGGTGGCAGCCAGCTAATAAAACGACAAAACCCAAGTGCAGGTAGCAACAAGAAAAACAGAGCTCCTGGGTAACTTTGTAGTAAGCTCAGGCATTGTGGTTAGTGTGACTTGGCAAAGGAAACAAATCTGTTTCTATCAGTATAAAAAGCAGAGCTCCCACTGGTGCTGATAAAAGGCAGCAATGCAATGGAGCAAATAAAAACCGATTGTATTGACAATGGGGAAAATGCTCTTCTAGCTTTTTCCTTACTCCGTTGTTGTGGAAACTCCCACCCTGCAAATGGCACTCTCCTGTTACCCTAAACTTTGCAGCACTTTCGACCTGTGATCCATGTCCATATTTCTTCCTGATTGGGACCCACAAGCTGCTGGCCAGAGCTGATGCAGTTACCAGTTGATCAGGTCCTCGTTGCTGATTCAAGCCTTTATCTTTTCCTGCTGGATGGGATTGTTCCTCAACAGCTCCTCTCTGTTGACAAGAAACATGTCCTAGGGTTAAATTACCAGTTACCCAATCTCTCTTGATATACTTTCATGGAGTTACCTCTGTTACAAACTCCTATTATTTTCAAAATGTATAAGGAAGACTATATAGTCTGAGTTGTGGCTGAAAGATTGAGACACAAAATACTGATTTTTCCAAGAGAAGCTCAGAAGCTTCCTTGGAACTGAGTGGAAATAACTATAACTTTTAATGAAGGACCTGTATGAGCCAGTTGGAACCTGAGAATTTTTTTCTCGTTTTATTTCTTGGCTAATAGTATATCTAATTTCTATGTAATGTAGTACTAGATGCTAAAGTATACACTACAGTATACACTATTAGTGCTATCGTATTTTATAGTACTATATACTCTAACTACATGGGGACTAGGAGGGGAGAAGTATGAGACTGAGACGTCTTGACAGATACAGCATCGACATTATGAGGTAGCATAATGGAAATGTCTAATTGAAAATCTCATTTGTCTTCACTGCTTAATGATCCTGGAGGCTAGAAGAAACCTATCTTACAGTAGAATGGGCCAGTAGTGACTCAGGAGGTCCTGCAGCACTTCACCTGCATTTCTGCTGTAGTCCTGGTTCAGGAGGGCACATGGTGCAGCAGCATGAAAGGGCTTCTGCTGAAGACAATGTCCTACTTCCAATAAAACATTTATTTATCTTGCACATAAATCCCATAACATACAGGAGCTTATATTTTTTCAAGAAACAACTGTGATTTTCATTTCTCTAGCAAGACTGTACTCCATTCCTGCTTCTTCCTCTCAGCTCATTTGCTAAAGTCGTCTTCTGAATGAGCAGGAGAGGGAAGTGCTTGCAAACAAGGACATGGAGACACCTTAGGAAGCAGTGCACGCAGGTGTTCCACACTTGTTGTACTGAAAGTCTGCAGAATGTAGGTGTAAAATAAATAGAAGCACAAGCCTGAAACAGAAAAACAAACTGAACTTTTTTGAAGAAGCAAATATTAATCTTTGTAATACCTTAAAGTATTAAAAGTGTGTCTTCTTGTCTCCCCCTTAGACTGCAAACTGTCTATGAGGGAAGAGGAGGGTACAGTAACTATGAACAGGAGAGGAGCTATCAAGCAAGCCAAAATCCACTACATCAAAAATCATGAATTTATTGCTACCTTCTTTGGACAACCTACGTTTTGCTCTGTCTGCAAAGACTTTGTATGGTAAGAAGGAAACACTAAGCTTCCCCCATCCCCAAGGACCAAATAACTGCAAAATTCACTTCAGGTACATTGAGACAAAACATGACATGTAAATTCATATGTGCTGGGAAATTGAAATTATATATTTACTAAGAGCATTGTTATACCTAAGAACTATAGTTGTCTCTTTCACATTAAAAAATAGAACTTGAATGTTTTTGCCACTGAAATAATTAGCAAAAATTCCATCAGCATCAAGTGAGATCTGGGCCGTAATCAACAGCAGCTCTTTCGCAAGAGAATGAGATGGGTGAATCTGAGAAAATAATGCTCAGACGTTGAGATGTGAAGTGGCTGATAGCAGAGTAAAGACCCATAGAGAACAAGAAGCTGGATCCCCTTGACATTAAGGCTGTTTTCATAGTAAGTCAGATCAGGAGGATTTCCCATGTGATTGAAACCTTGCCTTTCCTGTGTTTCCCTCCTGATTTGCTGGTCTATCAAAACACACTACCGTATCTTCTAAACCTTGCTTTTCTAAGACAGAAGTTTTTGAATAGCAGAATTTAGACCAGTTCATTAATTGGAACAAATACTACAATAGGCAAAGGATTGATTGG
This sequence comes from Elanus axillaris, assembly GCA_026212715.1. Classification (NCBI taxonomy): domain Eukaryota; kingdom Metazoa; phylum Chordata; class Aves; order Accipitriformes; family Accipitridae; genus Elanus; species Elanus axillaris. Next base: position 5,987,770 of record JANZLQ010000037.1, on the reverse strand, counting down.
TTGACATGGTAAAAATAAAAACACCTCATCTTTTATTCCAACAAATGTATGGTTTTGGTTTCCCTCTTTATCATTTGTTTTTCAGGGGACTCAACAAGCAGGGATACAAATGTAGGCGTAAGTTGATTTTTACATTTTTCTTGTACTACTTTCCGCATGAACTTGTAGATCTAATAGTTACTGTTGAAAAATCTTCTGTAAATGTGGATGGCACAGTGTATCATCACCACAGGTAGTAGAAGTTAAACACCAGTTTTGCACAATAACCTAAGGCTGTCTAATTATGATTACTACTTGAGGTTTTAGTAGCAAGATTTAGACTTAACTGTTCTTCTCATAAGAGTGTTGAAAAGTTGCGCTCATTCATGACAGCAGTTTTTGTGAAACCTTTTCTAAAATGAGTTACAACTATTGAGGGGTTTTACAGCTGAATTGAAAAGTGCTTTTGACTTAGCGTAGATCTCTGTGCATTACTGCAAACAGTAGGGGACATGTCAAAGGGTAAAACTCCAAAGCATAATATTGTCTGTCTGTTATCAAATGCTAGTGGCGTTGCCTAATGGAGGCAGATTTAGTTTAGAAATAGAGTTTATGATAAAAGAAAATGGGGGGGGTCAGCTTTAAAAAGATCATCTTGATAGAAAAGAAAGGTTTGGTGTATATAGTATGAGGGAAAGGAGTGTGGTTTTCACATTATGCTATGAAATGTGAACACTTCATCCAATGTATTAGTTATCTGAAGGAATCTTTTTTTTTCTTGTGCATGTCTTGAAGAATGCAATGCTGCTATTCATAAGAAATGTATTGATAAAATCATTGGGAGGTGTACTGGTACTGCAGCCAACAGCAGGGACACAATGGTAAGAGCTGGAATGATATATTTAGAGTGTAATTATGTAATTAAACACTTCTGAACTAACAAAACCTTGTATCACAACAGCCAAGTCCATTTGGGAGGTGCTTGGCTGTACAACCCAAGTTAGTTACTGTCTTCTCTTGAAGACTGTATATAATGTGTAGTGGATGAAACTTTCAAACAAGAAAACTAGTTAAAAGCCCTGCAAAGGGGTGGGTAGTACTTGATGGGCAGATTCTTTCCCTGCTAGATGAGGGATGTTAAGACAGCAGTATTCAAGATAAAATTATTGTAGCTTTGTAATACCCAAGCAGTTTTCTATAAGAAGCTGTTCCTGTTTTGGGTAGAGTGCCTCACCCCTCTCCCTGTCCTCAGTTTCAAAAGGAACGTTTCAACATTGACATGCCTCATCGCTTCAAAGTTAACAACTACATGAGCCCTACCTTCTGTGACCACTGTGGCAGCCTGCTCTGGGGGCTGGTCAAACAAGGACTCAAATGTGAAGGTATGCAGGAGGAGGGAGGGCAGCTGGGACCTCTCCATGCTTTTCCAATGTAGTCTCTCCCCCTTTGTCCCCAACTAGAGATTAGCTATTGCTACACAGTATGCATTTGCATACATGTGTTGTATAGAACAGGATTCATCTCATCCATGCGTGGTTGAAAAAGCTTTTGTACTAGAGAGAGACAAATAGGCAGTTGGCTCTAATGGAGTCAGAAAACATGTTGCAGGGCTGTAATCTCAAGTATAATCAAAATTACTACCTTGGGAGTAGCTGAAATTTGGTGAGTCTGACTCAAGGTAGTGCCTAAAAGTGTATTGAAAGTGTTTATTGTAGATACCATTTTTGTAATTCTCCCACAGAAAGGCAAGATGATCTTTACTGTAAAAGATTTTGAGAATAAAATAATGATGATTGGAGGTGTTTTTTCTTTTGAAAAAAATTTGTAGCCTTCATTGAGTTAAAGATTAAAACTGCAGGTTTATTAACAATGATAGATACTTGTCCAATCTGGTCTTACAACAAAGTTTCTGAACTGCACAGAGAAATAGCCCTTTCTGTTGTAATGTCAGACAGTATTTTCCTGATGCTTGTATAACCATCCTTACATTTCTTTTAGAATGTGGGATGAATGTGCATCATAAATGCCAGAAGAAGGTGGCAAACTTATGTGGAATAAATCAGAAGTTGCTAGCTGAAGCTTTAAATCAAGTTAGCCAGGTATGCTTTATTGCCATTGTCAAGTAACTAGTTGTTTTCAGAGCATTTGGGGGGGTTTACTTCATCTTTTCTGTATCACTTTTATGGGGAACCGAGTTTGGAATGGAGAAAATGCAAACAGAATAGACTAACAAAGATGTCAATAACCTAAAGTTGAAACTGGGGGGGAAATCCCACCTAACAAAGAATTTTTAAAAAGGTGTGTGTTTTCCTGAAATCTACCTTTGTTCTTCTGTGGTGCCAAGGTTATTCTCTCCCTTTCTGTTTAATTGTTTAAACAGTGGTATCATAATGCTGAAGTCAGTTTTTCCATAATTCAACTTTAGAATTCCACTTGAATGTTAAAATTAAATAAACAAGGAGAAATATACCAGATACTATAAATTTTTATTAATCTGATATATACACACAGAAAACTCTGGAATTAACAGTGGCCCCATAGTTTACACTGTTCATCTGCTGCAGCATGGCTGTCTCTTGTGGTCAACTTCTGACTTGCAAATAAAGATTCAGACACAAGCTCTGAAATAAAACAGGAAAATACATCACAAAAGCCAACAGTATTTCCTTTGAGCTGAGTATTCCTAAGATTTCACGGGATATTTACTTTGAAAACAGTGAGAGCTGTTGTGCCAGCTCTTTCACAACACAGAAAAGCTTGATCTTTTCATTACTAAAATTTGACCTCAGGGATCTTCTATACATAAAATTCATTTCCCTGTGCTAAAGACAGATGTCACACACAGATAAGACTTCAGCATGTCCAGTATGACAGTGATTCCCATCTCCTCTTTCAAATGAACATATGTCCAAGGGGACATTTTTCCACAGTATAAATTCTTCCCCCTGTGGATTCAAACCATTATACTTTAATAATTTTACAATAAACAACACAATATAGACTGTTCAGGAACTTCAATTATTTATTTTCGTGCAGTGCAGGAAGTAAAGCAATTGACTGATCTGAAGCTGTAAAGAATGTGGCTAAATAGTCTATGAACTAGACTTCTTCGGAAAAGATATGTACTAGGAGTTAATAATAAAGAAGAAAAGTTTATACTGCCATCATGTTACATTTAACAGCTATTGTTACAAGTATTTGTAAAGTAATAGTGCAAACAATTTCAAATGTTCCCCTTCTCAGAAATCTACAAGAAGGTCTGATTCTGGATCTGTAGAAAGCGTTGGTATTTATCAAGATTTTGATAAGAAACCTAGAGCTCCAGGAGGAGATACAACAGGTGAGACATCTACAATGTTTTAATTTAGCTATTTACCTACAAAAGTACACAAACCAACAATTTAAATAGTTATTTGTTCTTTTCTTATGTTAGATAATTTTTTTTTAATAAGCACCGATAAAAAACCCCAAACAATGCATATATTTCTTTTTACCTTCTCCTGGCCACAAAAAAACGCTTACATAATGTGATTGGTTGACCGTGGCTGGATGCCAGGTGCCCACCAAAGCCATTTCTATCACTCCCCTCTCCTTCGCTGGACAGGGGAGGAAAAATATAACAAAGTGCTTGTGGGTTGAGATAAGGACAGGAGAGATCATTCACCAATCACTGTCACGGGCAAAACAGACTCAGCTTGGGGAA
>JANZLQ010000037.1:5967775-5983988 GCA_026212715.1 Elanus axillaris | reverse complement strand
GGACTTGTCACAGTCTTCCCGCGCTCCAGCGTGGGGTCCCTCCCAGAGGAGACTGTTCTCCATGAACTTCTTCAATGTGGATTCTTCCCACGGGCTGCAGTTCTTCATGAACTGCTCCAGCATGGGTCCCTTCCACAGCGTGCAGTCCTTCAGGAACACACTGCTCCAGCGTGGGTCCCCCACATGATCACAAGTCCTGCCAGAAAACCTGATCTGTGGGCTCCTCTCTCCACAGATCCACAGGTCCTGCCAGAAGCCTGCTCCAGTGTGGGCTTCCCACAGGGTCACAGCCTCCTAGAGCACCCACCTGCTCCACCGTGGACCTCCATGGGCTGCAGGGGGACAACCTGCCTCACCATGGTCTCCACCATGGGCCGCAGGGGAATCTCTGCTCCAGTGCCTTGGAGCACCTTCTGCCCCTCCTTATTCACTGACTTTGGTGTCTGCAGAGTTGTTTCTTTTACATGTTCTCACTCTCTGGCTGCCATTTCTCTCTGTCTCACAAGTTTTTTTCCTTCTTAAAAAATGTTATCACAGAGGTGTTACCACTATCACCGATTGGCTCAGCCTTGGCTGGCGGTGGGTCCATCTTGGAGCCGGCTGGTATTGGCTCTATTGGACACAGGGGAAGCTTCCAGCAGCTTCTCACAGAAGCCACCCCTTTAACACCCCCCCGCAAGCTACCAAAACCTTGCCACAGAAACCAATACAGGGTTATATTTTGACAAATACCTGTAGTTTATACCACCTTTCTGTAAAATACTTCCTTTACTCACTGCAGCACAGTTCCCTATGGTAGAACTGGAGGATGCCTCACTAACCCGATGCACACGTACAACATGCTTCCCTCCCTCCTGTAACTGAAATGTCATGTGCATTGTTAATTATCTTGATTTGTTCACAAACCACTAGAAACCAATGACAATTGCTATCTATTTTAGGATATAAGTAGCCAAAATACTACTTGAGATTAAATGGCTGAAATAGTTTTTTAATAGTACCTGGGATCCTGTGTCTACAAGTTCAGAGTAAGGTTTTGGGTGTGGGTTTGTGTTGGGTTTTTTTGTTTTGGTGTTTAGGGCTTTTTAGTACTGCTAAAGAGTTCTAGTATTGTATAAGCCTTATATTTGCAGCTGCTAACCTATAATAATTTATACAAAAATAAATCCAACAGTAGAAGTAACTTTTTACCACATGGAAATCACCAGGCTCAGTAAGAGATAATGGGTGGTTTTGGAGTGGTATAGGAGTTTATATATTCATCCGTACATTGAACTAATTCTGTTCAAATGCCCGGTAAGAAAATTATTTTGATATTATTTATCATACTTGTTCTTGCTTGCCAGAACAGAGGAAAACAAAAACAAAAACATTTTGCAAAGGTGGTTTGGTTTAATAATAAGGGTGCAGCCACTGTGATTTCTCCACGGGTTATCGCAGATGCTGGGCAGCGTATGGGGCATACATGGTATCATCTCATGATTATCATCACTGTCTTGTTAGTGATCCAGCAGATCTAAGCAGTGGAGGTCAAAAAAAAAAAAAGTACAGTTATTAATTTTAGGATCAGGATTAACCCATATGATCATGCTTCTTAGCCAGCACTGGGCACAAATCGAATCTTTTTATGGCCTCTCTGCTTAGGCTGAGGGACTATCCTGTTTTGCGAATGGAAGAGAAATAATTTGTTTATAAGCTGTCCTTGTAAAGTATCTTTTTCTCCGAATTATGCTCTGTATCTTAGTCACAGGAGAAAGTTGGGGCCTTTGATTTTTGTAATGCCTAAGTATTGCTTAAACCCAGCATCAGAAACAATCACAGATTCAATTCAAATCCAATACTGTCAAGCACATTCAAGTAATTTAAACTTCGTTATGAGCTATAGGAGTTGACCCTTATGTTTTGATTTACCAGCATTCCAGCAGCAGATGCATTGAAATAGCATGTCAGTACTTAGTTCTTAGTGGGGGATCTGAGTCATGCAGTATTTCTGCATATATTGAACTTTAACCTCCCTGTTTCAATTAGCAGATAGCAGCGAGTATGATAAACTCTGGGAGGGAAGCACAGCGAAGACAGCGTCACGAATTGCAAGCAGGAGAAAATTCAACATAGACAGCTTTGTCTTCCATAAAGTACTAGGGAAAGGAAGTTTTGGAAAGGTACGTAACAAACTTACAGAGCTTAAGGTGATTCCCTTGCTTTATCTCTGCAATGTGATGGGCTATTTCTATTAACCAGAAAAGTCTTACAGCTGCTTGGGTAGATAATCTTTTAACAGAATTGAATATCGCCATCTTTGTCAAAGACACTAGAAATTCATGGCCTGAATCTTGTCTAAACTCAAAAGTGATTCAGAATGCACAGTAGTTTTTCAGCTACTTAGCATCAAGGCAGAGGAACTGCCCTTTATGCACCACAGTGCAAAAGGATATTTTATGTTTGTACACTCTGTATAGAAACAGCCTCGTAATATTCCAGTGCAATGGCAGGGGGAGATGTAGAAGAGCAGCATGACCTCCGCAGATTGTCAGCTGTTTTCTGTGAAACTACAGCTCTAATGAAGGAACAGGCTTTACATGTCTTCTGTTTATACACTCACAAGACATTGACAGAAAAACTGCTTTGGAAGCTGCTGTGCCTGTGTTACATGGTCCTTGAGCCCCATCTCCTCAGCTATATGCCCAGCAACTTCACTTTCCCAAATCTCACTCATCATTCCCATTTAAATGTTTTTTTTTTAATTGTCATTGTATCTACTATAAACACCTTTGACTCTCCCTTACTGATCCCACCAGCAACAGTCTTTCCTACGTGTACTATAATGTCATCTTTTATAGGTTCTGCTTGCTGAGCTGAAAGGGAAGAATGAATTCTTTGCTATCAAAGCTCTGAAAAAAGATGTGGTGCTTATTGATGATGATGTGGAATGTACCATGGTGGAAAAGCGGGTCCTCGCACTTGCATGGGAAAATCCATTTCTCACACATCTTTACTGCACATTTCAGACCAAGGTAAGAAAAAGCCCAATGACAACAGCCACAAAACAGATGTAGCCTTTTAATGGATGCTGTTACCAGCAGTCAAGTGAAAGTAACTTAGTGATGCAAGAATTAAATTTCCTTTTCCTGTGCTATGGGCAGTAGTTCACAGGCCTTGTGGAAAGTTAATATAAGTATGACCTCCACATACATGGATGAGAACAGAATGAGATCAGTAAAACATCTATGCAATCTGGAATAAGAGGCAGTTTAATTTAAATCCTTGATCTTAGCTTTACTCTCAGTGAGGGGGGAAAAAGATGACTGTCACAGATAGAAGTCAGTAAGTCTATTTAAATATATATTTCTATTAAGTCTAGGAACCCACAAAATAATACAAGATCAGCTATTTAACTTTACAAGACTAGGCTACTCAAATCCATAGGAGCCTCATACCCTCTTAGGGGTGAATGAAATGGAGAAATACTTCAGGAGATGAGGAAGGTGGCTGGTCCCCAGTAGCCACATTGCTACTTCCTATGTGGTTGCAGTAGCATCAGTAATTTTTCCATTATCTGGTTATTTGCAAACAGGATCATCTGTTCTTCGTTATGGAGTTCCTGAATGGGGGCGACCTGATGTTCCACATACAAGACAAGGGGCGTTTTGATCTCTACAGGGCAACGTAAGTTCACAACCCTTTAGTCTCTATCTCCACAAATTATTTTAGTCTCTGTGGTTTTACTTCTTCTAGTTCTGCACCACTTATATGCAGTCTTTCACTCAGGTTTCAGTGGCTGATGACTGAAAAGGTATTCCTAGGCACTGGTTTAATACAATGAAGAAGCTCAATTAACAATGTGTGGAGTTAGGTCTCCTTAATTTTCATAGCAGTGTGATATTTTACTTTATGGGATGCTTGTACCCAGAGATGCTAAGTAAACTGCAACATAAGCCAGTAATGAAAAACAAAAGGTACAGCTTCAGTGTCCCTTAGGACAGTATTTGGATGGAAAAATCAGAAAACAGCATGAGGAAAAAAAAAATCTCAGTGCTTATATTACTTACTAGTATTGCTAACTTGACATGACAGTACAAAAGGATATCCTGCACATGATACTAATAAAATGGGTAAGCACTTTGTTTAGCAAGAGCAATTGCATCAGTTACCTATCGTAACTTAGTTTTAGGTCAGTTTTACCTCTCTCACCCAAAAGCATGAGGGTTTTAACTGTATCATTGAATGGGTACATGCAAGACCTTAAAAGTAACAGTGCAGGGTAGTGGATCTACCTCTAAGCACCAGTGCTATGGTATAACCACACTGGAAAAATTACTTCTGTTACTGTGCACTGTACTAAGGAACACTGACTGGATGGGATCAGATGAAGGGGTCTGGCATAAACAGTGTCTGGTAGCAGCCAGCTTTATGGGTCAGGGCAAGCTCCCTTGCCACTCTCCCCAGCAAAAATCTGGACAAAGCCCTTCCAACTTACCTGCATTCCAGCAAACATTTGTGCATCTGGCAGCCTCTCCTGGCATCCTCTGTACCTATTTCTGAAGTTTTGGGTCAACATTCATTCTGCTATACAGAAGTGCAAATATTTTTGTATTTGTTCAATTACAAAAAAAAAAAAGAAACCACAAACTTTTAATACACTTCAGGGGCAGCGCTCTTTGAGCATTTGCCTTCATATCCTCTGGATTATCACCTCCTTTTTTGAGGTGAATGCCCTGAAGTGATGCTACTTTTCAGTCTGTCTGCTGCAACTGGGCAGGTGCAGAGGGAGATAGGTGAGGTCCATTTCTAACTTTGTCATTAATGCCCAGTCCCTCCTAAAGCAATCCTGTGAGTATTGAGCTCCCAGTACCTGTCTTTCAAAAGGCATGTGCATATCCCCAAAAATATACAAAGACTATTAAAGAGTAGAAAAGGGACAGTGTTCCCTAATGGAAGCATTCAGGCAAGTTGCTGTCGTGTCCACTCTACTCTTTGGCATTAGATGCTACCGATGTGTGGTGAAGGGATTAATTTGCAGACTATAGCATCTGGCTGTATACATACAGGTATATTAGTATTTAAAGAAGCATACAGTACTTCTCACTCCATGAAGAGACACATACAGGAGCTCTTTTGGCCAGCTGCATTGACTATGTGTTAATTGAGCAAGATAGATTAAAAGATGTTTTGGTCTTTTCAGGTTTTATGGAGCTGAAATTTTATGTGGGCTACAGTTTCTTCACAGCAAAGGCATTATTTATAGGTGAGTACCAACTAGCTCCAGCGTGGAACCTGTGAATTGTCTTAGCACTTCATGCATCTTTGAATTACTGATGGAAGTAACAAGTTAAAGCTGTCTGTCAGAGATCTGATATTATTCCAAGGGCATTAACATGCCTGAGATAAACCTGTATCTGTGTCTTTTCCTTGGCAACCAGAACGATGGAATGTTATTTATGTTACACAAAAGTGGTTTTGTTTTAGTTATTTTTAAACGCTGCCTTCAAATCATAAGTCTACTTAGTTTGGAGGCAAGGGAGAGGGTCCTTGAGGCTATCCGTTCCTACCTGCCTTGTGAAAACCACCAAAGTGAAAGTCGTCTGCTTTTGCTTTCCATATGAAACCACAGTACTGATGCTTCTGCCTCACCAGGTTGAAAAATCAGAGGCCAGATCCTGATCAGCTGATTCTTGCTGTACAAGAGATCAGAAGGGTTGGGTTTTTTTATGTAGTTTTTCTCTCAAATTCTTTTCTCCAGCATTTTCACCCCACCACCAGCTCTAAAGCACTGTTTGGTAACTACTTGCTCAGGTAGCTCTTACCTCTGTAACAAACAAGTAGAAAGGGTAACAGCTGCACACTTAAGAGCAAGTTACACAAGGTAACAGGTAAATGTACCCCAAAACATCTGGTATTGTCCATCTCCCTTTATAGAAGCAGGAAACATCTGTTGGAGCATCCATCCTTTAAAGCAATTTTTCTGAAGTTAGAGACTAGTGTTTCACAAAAAGTGTTTGTAAAGAGGATGCACATCACATTGGTGAAGAAGGATGATTTTTACAAGCCTTTCTGCCTCTTAGGGAAGAGAGCCATAACCCAGGAAGGTACTTAATGTACCCAACTGAATTCCCACTGCCTCCTGCAGGTTTCAATATAGGAAAGGATCAAATTCCAGGATATATTGTTATCAGCATGAAATCCTTTAATCCTAGATTTTCTAGAGAATTTTTAGGCTTGCTATTAAATTTCCCTACATTAAATTAGAATGTTCCTGGAGGGGGATTTCATAGTATGAAATATTTTCAGAGAAACAGGACTATTTTCCAACAAGACACCAGCAAAACCAAAGGTACTTCTTCCACCCATCTCACACAGGATGTTACCAATATAATCACAGAACCTGTCTGGAGCAGTTTAGGTAGGCGTTGCATGCAAGTGCACATCCATACAAAGGATTTTAGAACTTGTTGTAGTTAGGTAAGTGCAGTGCTCTAAGTTACAATGAGTTTTCCCCATCTCAAATATATTCAATTTATTCAGGTGAACAGCAGCTGATGTCCAAACATGGAAGGATTTATGGTGCGTTGCATTAGATCAGGGACTCTTGGTTAGAGCTGCAGTTCACCGTCTGAGCAGTGTAAGTAGCTGATGCTGGGAACTTCAGTTACCAGGCAGAAAAGACTGCCCTGTTCTTATGTAAAATTATCTGCTCTATTCAAGTCTGTCTTGGTAAGCAGAAGGGCTGTTCAGTTTCTCTTCAGCCTGCCCTCCATGGTATGTGCTTTTGCAGCCAGATGGACAAAAAATGCATCACAGTCAAAGGGAGGGAATGTAGCTTTTGGAAACTGCTGTTAAAAAGCTCTTACTTGATTGAATAGCATTATTCTGAAAAAAGCCATGAATAGGATGCTTCACAGACCATGGCCATAACACATGAACCCCCTTGTGCTACAACTAGGAACAAGTCACAGGTAATATTAAAAGTTGGGTAGGCTTCAAACATCCATGCGCCTGCCAAAGGCTCTAAGAATCCAACAATCCTTCTTTTCAGCTATGGAGTTAGTGCAGCACTGCTATGTCAGCTGCTGGGGCATTACCTCACACCTTCCAGAAACAGCAGAAGCACTGGGTGTGCTTTTGGATCTGAAAGCAAACGTTGAGGATTATAAGGTCACACATTATATATACACCTCAGGCTCTTATTTACTCTGACACGAGAGAATTCTTCCCTTCTCCCTACCACCCTCAAAGTATAAAAGTACTATTTTCTATGATGGATGATTTTTTTCCTCAAAAGCCTCTTTGTATGATGTAGGGTAGGTGTTTATCAGTAAAGAGACTGCATGCACCTGAATACAAAACTGACTCACCTGTCCTTAAAACATAACTTTTTTTTAAACACTTATTGCAGAGACCTAAAACTGGACAATGTGATGCTTGATAAAGAAGGCCACATCAAAATAGCTGATTTTGGAATGTGCAAAGAAAACGTTGCTGGAGAGAACAAGGCAAGCACTTTCTGCGGGACCCCAGACTACATTGCTCCTGAGGTCAGTATGTCACTGCCATGCACTACTGGGACATATTTAATACACTGATGTTAGAATGGCCCTTATGATTAATCATCCCTTTGTAGGCTAATAGTTCAGAAATTTAAAACTCTAATTAGCACAGAAAAAACCCACACATTAAATACCTGTAGAAGGTATTTGATATTTGTAAATATTATATAGCTGCTAGTTTAAAAAACACAGTCTTGAAACATTAAAATGTTCGGTTTTTGAACAGCTAGTTTTCCCTTCTGCCTTTACAGCCGAGCATACACATGGGGCTCCTGCAAAATGAATCTTTGTGCACTGCAGATGGTGAACAGACTTGCACCGATGCAAACAATCAAAACTCAAAGCAAAAGCAGCTTCTAAGGGGGAATATCACTAAGTTAAATTCCCTGTGTCATAGGAGGTTTTTTAAATCTGATTTTCAAAGTAGTCCAAATAAGGTAGTTAGCTTTTAAAGCTATAAATGATGTAAAAGTCTGTTTGGTAGTAATCTACTTTTCATTGCTATTTGCTTATCCCTTCATCTTGTAATGAAACTACAGATGTTTTCCAAGTATATGGTTATTTAAAGGCAAGGGAGAAAATTTCTGAATGGGAACAAAGACCTGTCCATGTTTCCACAAACAGCAGCCAAGGATGAAACTACAGCTGTGCATCAGTGTCAACAATTTATCAAATAGCTGAAAAGATTCTCTTAAAATCACTCTTCTGTTTTTTGGTATATATTGCTGCCTAGTTACTTGTATTTCTTCCTCCGCACTTCTTTTGTGGACCAAGATCCTGCAAGGTTTGCGGTACACATTCTCCGTGGACTGGTGGTCATTTGGCGTCCTGCTGTATGAGATGCTTATTGGACAATCCCCTTTCCACGGGGATGATGAAGATGAATTGTTTGAGTCAATCCGGGTAGACACCCCTCACTACCCACGCTGGATTACCAAGGAATCGAAAGATATATTAGAAAAGGTAGGACTGATGATCAATGAGTGGGTCCAGGGTGGAACAAATCTAGGCTTTTAAAAGGACCTGTTTATCAGCAAACAAATTACTTTAACAAAGGGAAAGCCAGGTCAGATTAATTACTAATGGTGTATTTACTGTTAGCAACTTATGTTCTTTTAGCAGTATACCCATTATTCTTCCACTGCCACCTACCTTTAGAGCAGACCTAAGGCTTTACCAGGTGTCTTCCCTTACAGCTATTTGAAAGGGATCCAACAAGACGACTTGGAGTAACTGGGAATATCAGAGATCATCCTTTCTTCAAAACCATCAATTGGACAGTGCTAGAGAAGAGGGAGGTGGACCCTCCTTTCAGGCCAAAAGTGGTATGTGGGTTATTCTTTGTTCTGTAACAGTAGTGCAAATGTCAGCCTAGGGCTGAGGGTGATTTCTCTAACTTGCATAAACTATCCTACTGCAATTTTCTCCTTACATTTTGTATGTCAAACAGCATTGTTCTTGGATGCTTCAGTTAGTTATAAAAAAGGTGCGCTATGTTCTTCTGACTGCCCTGGAATCTTCCTAGTAAGACTGTCTTCCTGTATTCTCTCAAGAAGCTTCTTCACTAATATCTTCAGGAAAATTAACTAATAGTTCTGATATCCATGCTCCTTGATTAGAGATGTTGATAGTTTCTTGTGTTTTTCCCTTCTGTAATGCCACATGGAAGAAGGACCAATAACTTCAGGCTACTCAGTTGGTAACTGTCTGCAGGCCTTCTCTACAAGCATTTCAAACTCATCCAAGTCTCCAAGTATGCAAAAAGATGCATTCACTATACTACTGAACTTAGAACTCTTTGTAACATACATGCCTAATGTTACCTCAAAAAGCATGTAAAGAACAGACCATGTGTTACTTATAGTCTGTATCACTGTGGGATGCTGCTGCTTCATCTCACTTGGTTAAAAATCCAAACTGGTTATCCTCCACCTTGTTGCTGGTACAGGTAAAATGATCTGCATTACCTCCTCCACCCTGTTGCTGGTACAGGTAAAATGATCTGCATTACCTCCAGTCTCTTTAAAATGTACTTACGTACTCGATGGAGGGGAGTTGTTCTGTTCAAGAACAGAAGGCTTTGTGTTGCATGTTCCCATAGAAATGGGAACTGTGGAAACAGTAAGGATCTTACAAACAGTAACCTTTGGAGGTTCAGAGCATAAAACATGGTCTTTAGTAATGTGGATTTTTACAAAACATGCACAAATACTTTATTCAGACACAAAGCAGCTGCAATAGGGCATCACTTTTTTCTGTGAAAAAGTACAGACTGTAAAATGCTTTTAAGAATTTAAAACTTTTGGTTAATGGCAAGAAAGGTTGGGTTTCAAAGTAAGTGCTGTATTGCTTTTGTCTGTAGAGAATCTTTGAGCAATTCTGTGAAACGTTATCACAAATCCAGGCGGTTGTTCTTCAGAGTTACCTGGTGCTATTTGTTTTCAACTAACAATAAACAATTACCCAGTTATAATTTTATAGTGTTGTTAAAATAGGTAAAAAGGAGATTTTTCTCTAAAGGGGAAGAGGAGGGAAGAAGCTCAAGAAATAACTTCCTAACCTTTTGTACTTAAGTAACTTGTTCTGGAAGAAATTACAAAGTTTGTCTCAAACTATCTTCCCTTTTTGTTTAACACAGAAGTCAGCAAGCGACTACAACAACTTTGACAGAGAATTTCTGAGTGAGAAGCCAAAATTGTCTTACAGTGACAAAAACTTGATTGAGTCCATGGATCAGTCTGCATTTGATGGATTTTCTTTTATTAACCCTAAATTTGAACAGATCTTAAACAAGTAAGTCTCTGAACGGAGTCAGACTTTAAAGCAGGCTTAAACGTTATAAACTGAAACCTCCCAAGTGCTCAGTGTTATGCGTTCCAAGGATGTTGTTGATACTTCAGAGTAAATACACAGTAGTGTGGTTAATTATGTCCAGCTGCTGATTTATTAGCAGTGTTCTTTTATGCATGGTTGGGTTTAAGGTATGTCAATCATTGTGCATTATTTTCTCTGTTTGGGAAAATGTAAATTCTGTTTGGTACTTGAATGTAGTTATGTTATATATATATATGCTGTATATTTTGCTCGAGAAAAGACATAGGGGAACAGAAGATGTCTTTTTAAAAAGTGTTTGAGCCCTTGGTTCTTTTATTTGTCTTCAATTAAAAGAAAGTTACATTAAACTTTCATTCATGGCTTTGTGATTTCTTTTCTAGAAACTAGAGGCAATTAAACTCACTCATAGAAATAACCCAAATATTTTAGGAGAATTAACCAAAAGCAGAGATTCATAGTGTAACACTAGCTGTTGTGGGAAACAGCTCTGTGCTACTCTTACCTGCCTCTCACTCAGAGCAGTCAGTGCCAAGCAGTGTCAGGCTTCACTGATGGTGCTGAATGTTTATTCTCAGGCAGTGTAAGCAATCAACAGCAAGGCCCAAGTATCCCGCAGCAACCACAACATACGGCCTGGGAATACATGTTTCCACTGTTAAATGCCATTTCCTATTAATAGAAATGCACAACATGCTCACAGCAGCTTACCAGGAGGAAACTGGCAGGTAACGATGGTGTACAGCCTTAGTACCACATGCCGGGTCTGCCAGAAAGGAAGCATCTTGCTTAACTGCCAAGCACCAAAATCTTTCTTCCAGTTGTATCTGCTTGGTTTTATTACAGCAGCTGTGGCTCCTTCTACTTGCTGTAAAAAGAGCACAAAACTAGATCCTGCTTTGTTGCAATTACCTACATCTGAATTTTTATACGGCAAATGACTTAATTTTCTCAACCACTGAGCAGGCAGAAAAAAACAAAACTGTACTGGCAAGTATCAGTTTGTCCACCACAGTTACACAATGCTGCAGTGCTCTTAGAAGCACCCTGTAGCTTCTGGGTAGTTTCAGACTGTTAATCCTGCTTGAAAGAGCAGGAGAAAGCTATCACCCACACCCCCTCAGTAAGACTTCCTATAGACTCAATAAAATACAGTGCCGCCTTTGTTTTCCTGCTAAAGAACAGCTCTGGCTGATTGTTACAATTCAAGTAATGCCAGCAAGACTTGGTTGTCATCCAAGTGTACAGCAGAGTGAGGCCAGAATAGTCAGAACACAGTTGGCATTTCCAAACAGACAGGGTTTGCCTAGTTACCGCTGCATGCATTTACACAAACCCCCACTTTGGAAGCAGAACAGACTCTACGCTGCCAGTGAGAGCAACTTGAGTTTTTCCCCTTCCAGTAACCTGCTAAGTCATTTCTGCTTTGCCACTTTTCACTAAAAGGTTATTCTGCTTTCAACAGTGAGTGCTGGATGCTTGTACCCAAGCAGAAAGTTACAAATGTGGCTGCCAGCACCATGGGACATTTGGACAGCAAGAAGCTGTAATGAATTACAAGGAGCAGTTGTTCCTCATGGGACTGTTTGCTCACTGCACTTACCTGCTTCACTCTGGAGTAACAGGTGCCAAACTTGCTGAGGAGGGACTCTGATCTTCACACAGCAACCCTTTCAGCTGGCATCTGACTGACTGACCCAGAGGCTCTCCAGCTGCTTACAGCCATGCCTTCTAACAGCCCAACTGCACTCACGACACCCAGACAAGGACACCTTTCCCTTGCAGAGCAGTTACTACGTTGCTCAGCAGCAGCAGCACCATACTGAAGCCATAGCCCTTGCGCTAACTGCGCCACCTGACTGGGGAACTGCCCTGCTGCAGTCCTTAGCTCATTACAGTGACCAGAAGTGAAAGCTCTGCAGGCCACACAGCTTCAGGGACCTCCTCCACAGAACTGCTGTGCCCAAGGGCTGCCTGGCAGACAGCAAACGGCTGAGTTCACCCAAGCATTGATATTTCGGCCATCCCCGTACTACAAGAAGATGGAGGTATTAAAGAACTCTGTTCAGAAAGCAGCCTAAAAGCTCTAAAACATAAAAAATTTCCTTCCCCACAAACATAAATACACCATAGAGTTAAAGAAAACACTCCCACCTAGCAGAGAAGATCCAAGTGGTTACCAGCCAAGAGTATACAGTGATCAACACGACAGGAAAATCTGAATGCATAATTCTAAACCACAAAGTAGTAAGTATTTTTGTTCTTATCCTCAGAATGACAAGTAACCTGGCAAATTTAATGCCACCTACCTCACCTGTACATGCAAATCTGTACTAGAAGGCAGTGTTTGCAGTTGGTTTTCAGCTTTCTCAAAAAGCAGCAGCATTTGGAAGACAACAGAACAGGGTAGCTTTGAGACTGTGGATCAGACCTTAAAACACCAATGACCAGGCAAAATTAATAGTCTTACCTTTCTCCTCCCTTGTGTGCAAATCTTGACTTGTATTTATTTAATCAATTCTTCCAACTTCTCCCTCAGTTACCGAGTTTGTTACCTGAATTAATTATAATTATTTATCAGAGTAAAGCAACCAAACAGGTAAATTAACTCAATTCTTACACTTATGTATAAGCACTTTTAACCAAGCTACGCTTCCGAAAGCTGTGGAAACCTGCTGAGCTGAAGGAACGAACACTCACCTGACACTTCAGCTGCTGTGAATGGGAGCAGAAAGAAACACACATCAGCACACATTGTAGCATTTGATCTTTATTACTTAGATCAAAGGTCAAATGATTACATTTGTCTGAAAGATTATGACGAAGGCCAATGATGTAAGAAAAGACGGTTTAATCCCATTTGAGAGACTGCATCTGAGCTAGCAAGTGCATTAACAGTCAGAAGGCAGTAAAATAAACATGGGTACAAATACACAAGGTCAGGACAAGGGTTTACACCTCCCCTGTCAGTAACAGTTCGGTCAGGAGAGGGGGACATACACAGCTTTTAGACAGTAACAATAATCTGCAACAGTGCCTTTCCAGAAAGGCAGTTATTCCCCAAGGATTGGTTAATCACTCACTTCAAATCTACATGCATTGGCTACACTTGGTCTCGCCAGCTAGAAAGGGTTGGATGCAGTCAGTGATTAGTACCTTCCTAAAGTAGAACAGACAACTTCGTATTTTTTTTTCCTCTTCAAGTATCAGCATAACAGTTTATTTACACTTGTATACAATTCGTTTTACTGAACACCCAACTTAGTAAAACACTCATCACAGTATATTCAAAAGCAGGCTATAAAAATACCTACTATACATAAAACATTGAGCCTCAAGGAATTTTACAGCACCTCTGAAAGTTGGGAGTGGTAAAACAAAGGGAGAAAGGGGAGACACCCCAAGCCATGCTCACCAGTAAAGAGAAGCGGCCCTTGGGCTCAGCTCTTACTAGGGGAAACCTTTCCTTCCACCAGGTCCAAGCGCAAGTACCACCACAGTCTGCCGGTAAAACCCCGCTTTCCTAGTACAGTCTCCTGGGATTTGCCCTCTGTAATTACAGATAAACTCTTGACTTTCTCAATTTAAAAGCTGTTTAACAACTCCCGCTCACAGCTGGACGATGGAGGTCTGGAGGAGCGAGGGTTGCTTGGAGCACAGCCCGGCTTTCCCACACTGAACACAGTCAAATCAGGAAGGGAAATTACTGCTACATTTTTGCCATGACGGTGACCTTGTTAACTACACATCAATAAATTAACTTCTCTGAGCAGCGCTGTGTGGTCTTTCTCCTCACACAGTAACTACCTACACAACTGAATTAATAAAGATCTGAAATGGGCGTTACCGAACGCGGATCGCACACACAAAGCTTTAGACAGCAGTGCTTGAAGCAAGTGTTTCTGGTCATTCTGTACCCTACACATTCCTCTCCTGAAACAGAACCCAGTGATATGGTATGGCTTACTTCCAGAGCTGAATGTATTGCTGAAATTAGCTTACTAAAACAAATCACAACAGCAGCACATTATTTTATAAACCCTGCATAAACAAAAAACAATCTAGCCCTTACCTGCAAAACTAAGTTACGAGGGCCCCGTATTTCACACAGGAATTGAGAAAAAGGAAAAACAGCCAAACAAAAAACAAGCAACAAACCAACCCCAACAAAATACATGGTAAAAGCTCAATTAATTGAAGTCCTTAGAACAAACACCATCCAACTACCAAAGAATAGTTCTCCTTGTTTCAGAACTAAGAGCCAGCAGCAGTGCTGGCAGCTCTCTTCAGTTGTCTGGTAACACACATACAATATACACATTGATTAGTACAGTTTAAAGGTCACGGCCTCAACAGACAGAGAATTCCATTTTTAGCACTGGAGTTCCACAAGGTTTAAAAAAGCAGCAAAGAATTGGGATGGTGGAAGATGCTTAAAAACTACACAAAATAACCCCAGGCAGGTGTGCCATTTTAAAAGTAATTTCAGCATTTACCTGGTGTTTTTCTTGCATGATCTGTTAGAATGGTTAAACTCCACCTAACCTTTCTGTACTGTTTCCTGATGTACGTATTAAATGTGGCTATAAGAGAGAAACATAGACTTATGTTGAAATTCATTCCAAAAATTGCCTTAAAAAAACACAGCACTAATGAAGACAAGCAGCTTCTCCAGCTCTTGACAGTCTGAATCCTCTTCCCCTCCCTTCCAGCTCAGAAAAGCTGCTCATCCCCTCCTGTAACTACAGCAGAAAGGACGTCTCTCTCCCAGAGAATTCATTAGCCAGGCTGCCAGCTAGACTCACACTCTTGTCCCCCACTTAATACTGTCTTCCACTGCCCTCCAAAATACAGCCAGCCTCTGGAAAACATTAAAATCTTGCTAAAACAGCAGAACCTTTCAGGTAGCGAATCTAGCTTTAATACTTTTATTTTCCAAAGGGAAAGTCTCCCCATTTCAGAAAAATTTAAGTTGAGGTTGGCAAACAAAAGCTCAATTCAAAACACAGAAAAGCCATCAGAGCTGACAGGCTTTCCCTTTTAAAGTAGTTTTGCAACACGAAGGCTCCAATGCTCAAAATGTAGAATTTCACCTATGTTAAATATGCCATCAAAAAAATTTCCATGTAACTCTAGGCAATCATTCACAGTAAAAGTAAGAGGAACTCTTAGAAAAACACTTTAAAAAGAAAGTAAAATCTAGTTAAAATCTGACAGTAAAATGACACGGGCAATTAACCATCTTGCAGTATCCACAGATGAACAATAAAAACCACTGAAACTGCACAAATTTACATATGAAAAATCTAAAACCAATTCTACTCTGCTTCCCATAAATCTTTTTACCGATACCTTTCAGCACTGGGAGTTATACACAACTACAGGTTTTCTCCAAAGAAGCTGAATCACATTCGAAATGTCTTAAAGTGAAGGGGAGGTGCATTTATTCCAACTTGCTCGACACTCAGCAACACCTCCTCCATTCTCCGGGACCTGAGCTGCTACTTGACGGTCTTGTGCTGGAGGAGGGGCTGCCGCCCCCAGGAACTGGAGCTATAGGTGGTTAGGTACTGTCCTCAAAGCTTCTTCTCTTGAGCGATCCACACCTACATTCTGCAAATTTAAAGAGAAAAGATTTTAAAGCAAGGGTCTCATGGTCAGCTGGGGTTTTGCTTAACACAGCTATTACACAAGGCCAAAGATGAGCAAGTTTTAACGCTTATTTCCTCAAAATGTTTTGTAAAACACAAGGAAAGGTCCCAGAAGTCAGAAGCCAGGCTTAGACCTTTTTCCAGCCGCTACATGATTTGCAGAGCCCGAGTCCCTCGGATACCTAA
>JANZLQ010000037.1:5942409-5967675 GCA_026212715.1 Elanus axillaris | reverse complement strand
TACACAAGGCCAAAGATGAGCAAGTTTTAACGCTTATTTCCTCAAAATGTTTTGTAAAACACAAGGAAAGGTCCCAGCACATGAGCAGAAGTCAGAAGCCAGGCTTAGACCTTTTTCCAGCCGCTACATGATTTGCAGAGCCCGAGTCCCTCGGATACCTAAAAGCAGGTTCTCTGCTGCCTGTGAAAAAGCATCTCTAAGATATTATTACACCAGGTCTGGTAGGACAATCAGTCTCTGTACACCTCATGCAGGTCAAAAAATTATGTTTTTTAAGACTTTTTTCCCTTTAACCACTGTTTTTAACCACATTTTTCTAATCCACTATCTCTCCTGTCTTTATGCATATTATGTAAGAAGACACAAAACCACAGCAAAGGTCATAAACCACGTAAGAACTGATAAAACCTCGAGGAAGGGAAGCCCATCTCTCTGTGTTTTGAGCACACTTCAGGAAACGACTCCTCAACACCAACAGCTACAAAACTAATTCTGATCCTGCCTGTAAGCAGCTAAATCACTGGGAAGACTCTGAGTAAATCCCTATAAAGGTGGTAACATAGAGGTTAAATGCACTTCAGGATACATGGGCATGTTGGCAGATGTCACACTGACATCAGATAATGATTCAGTGGTTATAAAACCATATCTATTAGAGTTTACTTTCAAAACAAGTCTCTTCAGTCCAGCTCAAGGAAAAGGAGAGCCCCACTAGCATGCAGCAAGGGAGACTCTCAGCACATGCTCTCAGACAGCACAAAACTCCGTAAGTCAAAATACATCAAATTCAAAAGCCATTCCCCTCCCCAACCCCAGTTTCTAGAATTTTCATCCCTTTCTTATGAAAACAGGAGATAAACAAGCAGCACTAGATTTGATTTGAGGGTTGAGGTGTGCCAACATCACTTCTGCCCTTACCAATTCTCCTACATTAATGTTAGCCCTTTCCTTTCTCATCAGCCTTCAAGCCTTTGGGTCAATCACCCTGTTTTCTACCATAAACACACCACAGCAAGGTTTCCAAGAAGACACACATGAATGCTGCTGGGCTGAGTTGTCCAAGTCCTGGAAATCTCTGCACCCACCAGCACACTGCCCGACCCACTCTGACTTCTCTCTTTGAAGGAAAGAAAAGCAACAACTCTATCTCAGAAAGCAGCTTCTACAGGTAGCATTTCTTCTGCAGCAAAGGACACAGAGAAAGCATGAGAATCTAAGAACATAAGGACCTGGCAAAACACATCACTCCCTGTGTGACTACAACGGAATAATAAAAAAAAAAACCACACAAAATGCTGGCATTTGTTTCATTTGTTTGCATTTTTCTTAGCAATTGATCCAGTGTACCCAGAAATTCCTTGGGACTGCAGAGATGTCTCCACAGGCAATCCAAGAATATTGGCTAAAATCTTCTAAGCTGAGCATCTGCTGTTGATTCAAAGAAAATTAAATGGAGTGTGAAATGGAGCATCAATACACAGGAATCCAGAGGTACTGGAAATTACTCCACAAGCAGCAAGAACTAGACAGCTATTAACATGAAACTAAAAGGAAATGAGGTGGTCAAGACAAGGCAGAAGATACAGCTTATTTAAGTCAGTGAGAGGCATCAGATGAAAGCAGCATCTTCGCAACTGAGACAGACTCAAGAGGGAACATCGATATGCAGTCAAGAAAGTTGAAAGCAAAAAATGCTTCAATTTGAGGAAATGTGAAGGAGGAGAACAAGCTGTAGAAGCGAAGCACACTGAACTGTCACACACACTGAAGAAAGAAAACTCCATCTGGGATAAACCCTAACAAACACACCCTAGGGCTTATTAGGCAAACAGAATACCCAATTGCAAGACCAGATGAACTGAGGCTTAGGAAGGAACTAACATCCTCATTAATGGTAAATGGATTCCTACTCATAGGAATCATGTTAGATTAGATTACAGCAGCTGGGATTGTACCCTCTTCCAGAATAGCCACAGGCATCAACAGAGAAAATCACCTTTTTTCAATACTATTTCTACCAAGGCTCTCCCTTGGTCAGCCCGGGCAGGGGCTTGCTACTTCTGGAGCCTGCTCCTCAAGGAGGCTCAGTGCTCACCAGAGCAGGAGAGGTCTCACTCTGCCTTGCACAAGGGTCTGTCTTGCCCACTCCTCTCTGGAAAGACTCAACACACAAATTGACCCAAATACACTCTTTACAACCACTGTTCCTCCTCTCATTATACTCCCCCCTGCTTTGCACATATTTTTTTCCCCTACATAACAAAGCCTCCCCCAGAAACAAAGCTCTATGGATTTCCAAACAGGACAGTCTGCCATTTCACTTTTATTTTGTTTAGCTGCATGCAATCTTCACAGCAAAATGGGAAGATTTTGTATGAAGGTTCCTCTAGGGAAGAGGGCTCTGAAGGGCACAGGAGCCACGAAGACTGCCAA
The DNA here is from genome assembly GCA_026212715.1 of Elanus axillaris. Lineage (NCBI taxonomy): Eukaryota > Metazoa > Chordata > Aves > Accipitriformes > Accipitridae > Elanus > Elanus axillaris. The sequence goes on along the minus strand of JANZLQ010000037.1, from coordinate 5,965,242 downwards.
AGCACATGCAGTTAGTAAGGGCCCTGCACAGCTAAACAACCAGCACAGGCATAAAGAGAGAAATAAAGAGCACAATATGAACAATCCAGTACTCTTACCAGCCAGCTTTTTCTCGGCGAGCTGTGCCACAAACTGTCACTGCCCCTTCCTGCCCAGCATCAGGCCTTTCTTTTAGTAAGAAAACATGCCAGAGAGGACTATTAAGCAATCCTGCTGTAACGGGAGACCACTTACAGTGCAAAACTGCTTTTAAATATCCACTTCACTTCATTGCACACATCAGCACCATAAGCATTATGCTCAGCAAAGAGAATAACATGCAGGCACAGCCCCAGGAAATCGGGCTGGCAGGGATGGAGGGTCCCAGGTCCTTCTGCTGCTTCCCCTCCCTCTGCAACCTCCACCAGCCACAGAGCAGGCAAGCCCAGCTTTCTCCTCTGGCCAAGTTCCTGCCCCTTCCATCTTCCCCCTCTGTTTCCTCCAACAGCCCAAGCCATCCTTTTTCAAGCAGCAAAACTCAGTTCCTCCACAGCAGATGCCTGCACAGATTTTGGCTCCATCAAAAACATAATGCATTTAATTTAAACTTGCACCATGTTTCCTTAGTTGTGGCCCACAGAGGTGACAGCATTCTGAGCCATCTTAGTGTGGTTTCTCAGTACCAGACTATGACTACCATCTCCGCAACCTCCCAGTTGCTTCAACTCTCAAGTAAAATCTACCGGACTCACTAATTAATGCGCGAGCACGTACAGCAGGCTCAGATCTCCTCCTCCATAGCATTTTTCATGGCAAAGCACATGCCAAGATGTTGTGCAATTAAACACTGAAAAGTGACAGAACACTCCCACGTCACAGTCATGACAGAGAGGAAAATAATCTGGGCAACCTCAGTTCCTGGGACACTGGTTTAACTAAATACCAAGCAGTACAGTACAATGGGAGGCTCTCTGGCCAGGTTATTCGCTTGTATCAGACATTCATCAAATATCTGAAAACTTCAGTGTAATTTTAGAAGTGCAGACATGTAACATTTTTTTTGCAAAATCCTGGTTTTGGAAAAACATACCACCCGAGAAACCTAACCAATAAAAGCTTTCCACAACACACCACTCTTGCTTACTTTCAAGACTAAAAGACCCCCCACCCCTTAGAAGACAGTTCCAGGACATGGTGATTTTCTACCTTTCCCAGACTCAACGCTACCAAAACAAAGCTGCTTCAATGGCACAGATGCTTCCCACTGCCTCATTTTGCTCACTGTGACACTGCAGAGAAAGGAGCCAAAGCACAGCACCACATCTCTAACAAGGTGCAGTCTTCTCCAGCCTGTGAAAGGTTTTGCTGTAATTCAGTTTACAATGCATACCCTGCTGGTTTGAGATCCTGCATCTACTGGAGTCACAACCCAGATAAAAAAATCATCAGGCTAACTCTGCTTCCACATTCTGAAATGGTCAACACTGCTTACTGTAGCCTAGATAAAATCTGGGTACAAAACATACAGAGCAGAGCTGTTAACGCTCATTGATCACCCACGTCTGTACAAGAAGCAGGAAAAGAGGAAATTTAAAATGACTTCTGCCAGTAGGCAAACCCTAAAGCCTAGTTAATGCAGAACAGCTGTCAGGAAAAGTCATATATTAAAAAAATGTATACGCATTCCTGTACCTTGAATAATTGTTCTGGAACTAAGTGAAAACTTGCTACCCTCTTCAAACAGCACAACATTACTTAGCATATCTAGAGCACTAGTGCTGTGGATCAGCAGGATTAAGGTTTTACAGTAACTATGGATTGTTATTTTATGCTACATAGCAGTCCAATCACTCTCAAGGGCACTGAAATAGGTAATACTAGTGCCTAAAAAACAAACTTCAACTTTTTCTTATCTCACACAGGATGTTGTGTTTCATGGCTTTCATAAACATACTGCAACTAGCACTAAACAATTGATGGCTGTTACAATGAAACTTAATGCTGCAGGATCTTTAGATTATAGCAGTTTACAAGAACAGCAGTCCAGTGACAGCCAATGTTTGATAACTTATCCAGAATAAATTAACCACTGCAATAGTTTTATTGTGATTTGATAATTTTTTCCATTCATATGCTGTACAAACATTTGGTTTGGGTTTTGAGTTGTTTGGTTTGGGTGGGGCCTTTTTATTTCAAAGTGATTGGAATGATTAGTTTTTCAATTTATTTTGAAGTAGCAGGATGAAAACAGCACCCCAAGTTCGATAGTTGATCAGCACACAGGATTCACTGATGAGCAGGGACTGTTACAAGAGCTTCCTCGGGAGGTCTGGAAATGTCTACATTCTGTATAATAATAAAAATAGAGGAGAATATTTACCATGCAGCAGTAAGAGCAACAAAAAACCCAATCAGATTCCTTCACAAGTACACAGCTGCACTTATTTAAAAGCAGATTCTTTTTAACCGCACCCCCATCCCAAGAATACAGCAGACTGACAGCTGGTTGGTGTCCCAGAACTAGACAGCAGGAAAACATATTTACAGTAATCACTGATCCCATGCTGATAGTATTAACAAAAGGTCAAGTCATCCATGTTTAGGAGGAAGTCTTTTACAGGCCCAAGCAGGAATCCACTTAAACATATGCTTCAGCACATGCACATCTATCCATTAAGCAACTTTCACTGCTTTGCTGAGCTATGCTATAAACTTCTCTCCCAAGGGAAGACTTTAACATTTGTTTGTGTTATGGGCCATGTACTAGCCCTGACAAAACAGAAAGGTATCTTCCCAGACACCTTAACCATTCAAGACTGATCATACCAACTAGATCTCGCCTCATTTTGCAGAGGCTGTAGGAAAAAAAATTACATTCAGTGCAGCAAATTATTCAAAACCAAACAAAACCAAAACACCAGCACAGCCAAACACTCGTGCTAGGAAGCACAGCTTTGAGTGCAGCTGTGTTGAAGCAGGCTCAGGAATCTTGCTTGCCACAGTACCACCTCCTCATGCAAGTCCCAAAGACTGTGCAATTAGTATTCTCCCTTCCACTAAGAAAGCAGGCTACGATAAACCATTCTGAAGTTCCTTACAAGATCTTGACCTATGATTTGGCCTATTTGGCCAAATCATTGCCAATTCTTCAAACTTTGTGCTGACGGGCTTCCTGAGTCTCACTTCTTTCACACTGTGGTAAGCAAACGCACTTTCACTAACATCTCCCTCTCCCCTTCCCCCCACAAAATCAAAAAGGAGATCTGGGTTTCTTCCTAGGAGCGATCTCGTATTTGTCATTCACTAAGACAGAGGTACAAAGTAGACATTTTACCCCAGTGCTTGTTTTCTGGCCCAAAGAGGGGACCCAAGCAACAGATGAATTCCCCTGAATTACTTTCAGTAAAAAACTATAGACTCCTTTATTTGAAAAGGTCAGGAACATAAGCTTCTACAACACTGACAAACACAAGGCTTCAATCTACTTCAGACAAATCATCATCATACAATGAAGTTTACACATACTATAAACAACTACTCCAGTACTTTGCCTGCATTTCTGCCATGCAAGAATAGATGCTTTCAGCTGAAGACCAAAAGGAGTGCACTGTTCTGAAACACAGACTACAAACTACTTGTGGGGGCACGGAACAGCACACTGGGCAATTCTTAATCAAATAGTTTCATTGTTTAACATGTTGTTATCTGTGACACTGTATTTAATTAAATGCTTTGACTTCAATAGACTATTTGAACACTTAATTTTACAGAAGTAATTAACAATTTCATAGGTAATGTAAATGAAAGCTTTTGAAATTTTCATAGTCCTCTGAGCAGCATTTAAATGCAGAAAGGATCAACTTAGTTCTTCGTTCAGCCCTACTAAATGAACAGCATTATCATCACCCACACTTCACTGCTGTGGATTTCTTTGGGGGCAGAGGAAGAAAAGTGAGGTTTTTTAAAAATACCTCTGCTCCCTTTTTTTTCTTTTTTAAAATTCATTAACTCTATTTCTCTTCAAAATAAACAGCCTTGTGTCTTTGCATCCATTGCAATGCAACGATCTGCGTGATCCTCTACATGTACCTGAACCACAGCCACGTCAGTATGGCGACATCACTTGCTAGACATGTTAGGAGTCACTCAGTGATTCAGGCAGAGCTTTCCCCCTCAAAATAAACACCTTCCGTTAGAAAAGTGGTATTTCCAATGGCAATTTCCAAGACACTTTAGCAAGCTCTAATTTCAGCACCATTATTTTACCAGCCAAACTTAAGATGTGCAATTGATCTACATTATTTAATGTGGTAACCTAACACCTACTCTAAGACATCCTCATTTATTTACACCATGCTTATCCAACACCTTTTAGGCAGTGTGAAAACAGAATAGATTTCCTAAACCTAACAAACCAAACTAAGATACTGAAGTGGTAAAGCAGAACGACAAAGGAGAAAGGGCAAAAGAGAGGAAACATGCAATAAGACTATCTAATAGAAAATGTCTTGGCTATCAACAACCAGAAGTCAGTATTTTCAGAACGCAGAATACTCAAGTCATTAAAACAAAACTTCTTTGCAGAACCCTCCAGCATGAATTCTGCACAACTGCCAAAATGTGTACCCTCACATAAGTATGGCATTTTGTATGACATCCCTTGTTGAATATACACACACATGAATTCACCACAAACCGTTGTTCTAAAATCACCACAAACAGCCCTTTTTTCTCATGTTATCAAACTAACTTTTAATTTACCAGGCACAGCTCATAACCTCATCAAGGAATCAGTGCCATAGCTAGTAGCATTAGCATGAGGATCTGCAAGGCAACCAGAAATTTTTAATCATGACACATTTTCCATAACTTTCATAATACAGCAATGGAGGAGCTTTGCACGAGCAGTGGAATCACCCCAAGCTCATGTCAACGCTCAGAAGCATACAGAACCATGCGCCTGACACAGGAAGAGTACAAAGCTGCTGTGGTCTGACATCTTATGTCCACTTACATTTTACAAATATACTCAATTTCCTCCTCCTCAGTTGTATCCCAAGATCCAGTCTTCCTCTCTAGCTTTGGCTTAAAACAGAGGTGGCATCATCAATTCCTCTTTTTTCACACAGCAATAATTGCTGTGATGAAAAAGCTGCTAATTTCTTTATTTACTCTCTCCAGAATAAGCGTGGCATTCATAACAACGCACTTTTTGACTATGCCCTACTTCTGCTGAATGACAAAGGCTGGAAGAACTTTATAGATTTTTTAGATTGATACTGTATCTTCAAATTCTCATTCATTTTTAGAAGATAAACTACTCCAGCTAGAGCTCATATGTAGGATAAATTTGCTCAATAAAAAGGATGTTCTTCTGCCTCAACAGCAAACCAGTAGTAAAGCTTGATATTATTAAATAAAAAATTAAATACATTCAGCTGAGTTCTCAAATCATTTCTAACCACAAGGACAATGGAAATCAGCCCAAATAGTACATTAAGTCAAGTCCTCTGATTTGAAAAATACTCTTACCTCGGGTTTATCTCTGTGTGTGTTTACAGCTTCAACATTCAGAAATATAGATTCTACTTTACATCCTGTTGATAGAAAACACATTTTTAGAATTGGTCTGCTTTAAAAACAAAGTCATAGTAAAGACGTAATCTAATTTTGAGTTGGTGAAGGTTAATCACTTCCCACTTCTGATATATACTAGACTTTCCCAAATTCTGAATAGCTAAAGCTATTGAAATGAACATCTTCCACCAGGATTAACATTCTTCTCAATCTGATAATACATCTCCTATTCTCACCTTAGCTTTATCATTATTTTATTTGAAACCAATTCTCATTTTTAAACATATATGAACAACATTCAGTCAGAAAGTTCTTATTTGTAACTGTTGTTTTTAAACATCCTAGAATTCTTTGAATTTCATTGTAATATACAGAAGATAAATGCTGCTCTCATTTTTATAACATGAAAATGATTACAAGGAGATACACTGTGCGTTGTTAGCAACCCCCATTTCTCTACATGTGCAAAACAGTTTTAACCCCCAGCTAAATGGAACTTTAAAGTTGACTTCTAAAAATGAACTGCTTCTTTTCACCCAGAAATGGAAAACTCCAAAGAAGCGAGAAAAACTGAACAGCCAGAAGAGACAACTATTAATCAGTTAGTAGAAACTGACCCATTCAGAGAATTGTAATTACTCAATACACTATGGCCACACCATTTTAAGCAATATCTTATTGCCAAACACTCTCTTATCTCACAGGAACATGACTTTTATAAGCTACCACTACCCTAACACAACATTAATAGTCAAATTCCCCTGACATACCACAGTTCATCTTCTATCGCAAATATATTTTCACATTACACTGCTCACTTATCTCCTAAGGTCGTAACACACTACATGACACAAAAGGTGATTTTAGCCTTTTCTTAGAAAGCCACTGCACTTTAAAAAAAAAAAAATGTGGCAGAGGCAAATATTTGCCTTCCCTTAGGAAAGCCTCTTCTGAGAAACCCCATTTGTCACAAACACTGTGAGCAAACACTGAAGGAGAGCCAGCACTCACAGAAACAGACAACCAGAAAACAGATTTTATAGGGGAAAAGCGCACATCTCCCACTGGAAGAGTAGCCTAGTTATCCTGTTCACAGATCCATTGCGACCCTTGAGACCAAGCAAAAACAAGTTCTGATCCCCGATGCTGGCCATTACTAAGGGCTGGTTACAGAGCAGATATACTTCCACAGAGACCTCTCAGTCCTTACTGCCAGCTGAGTTTAAAACCTGAAAAAAGTATCATATGGAAAGCTTTAAATATAAACTAAATAGACAGGAGTTACTCCACAGTAATTATGATGTGCATACTCCCAGTTCATTTTTTATTACCTATGTGCAAGTTCACACCTACAGCAAGGCGCAGTTTCTCCTTCCTGTGTGCTCCCACACAGACCACCACTATACTGGATTGTTGGGTAAAAATCTAATTTATTCTAATCCTACTGTCAGGCCATAACAGATGTTCCCCTACTAAAGATCAGATGCTTAGGGTAGGAATGATGCTAGCTTCAAATACCAGGAAGAGCAAGCCCCTAAGGAGGTGTTACCCCAGAACAGGATTAGCTGGAAGGTATTAAATAAACCATGTTTGATCCTGCATCCTGCCTCACTGGAGCCAAATGACACATCAACTTGAAATAATGCTATAGATTATTACTGCATAAATAGTTTACACAGCCCTTGTATTTTCAGATGCTCAAATTCCAAAAACTAGGTCGACTGAAATGTGCTAATCAGACATAAGTATCAAACACTTTAAAAAGGAACAATTGCATTTCTTTCACACAAGTCAAATGGACAAGGACAGTATTTCATACCACTTCGTTTGCTTCCTCATTTAGCGTGTTAGTAAACACTGCAAATATCCAGGCCCTCTTAGAATTTACAAAGTCACCCAACTTCCCACTAAAAAAAAACCCCAAAAACCACCCACACCAAAAAAAACCAAAACAGTAAGTTCTCTGCGTAAACAGGCCAAGACTAGCAAGTCAAGAGAATCCAGTTTCCAAACAAAACAAAAGTAATTTTTTTAACTGTTCTAAATCTGTATTTTCAAAACTCCAGCCTGTCATGCAAGGCTAGGAACACCAGATGTCACCAAAGCATAGGCAGTTATTACTTACTGTAAAACCACACTGCAACTGAATGACAAAAATCTCTTCAGACAGATTTCCCAGTGTAACAGCTAGTTACTTTATCTCAACTTTATTTGAAATGTACCAAAAAAGGAAGTGCAGGTCTAGACTGCTAATTTTCAAAGCTGATAATCAGACAGCTTTGCATTTCCAATTAATAACTCAACCAGCATTTTTTGGCAATTCATTTCCTGGTAAGCTATGCAGATAGTTCTCTTTGTCTATAAATAATCTTCCGAAGTGTGATGAGCTATCAGAAGATATAATTAAGCCATCACTTAAAGAAAATTAACAGCAGGCACATGTTACGCTGAGATTGAAACACACACACAAAACTTAATTAGCAATCAGCCTAAATAAAACCCAAGTAGTACATGTTGCAACCCATACCCCACACTCTACAAGCTAGTGGCGTATCTTTGTTCAAGCCCCTGAGCTAAGCACTGATAATAGCTGCTGACAAACGAATACCAACAACAAAGGTAAATTCATGTGGTAGTGTGAAGGTCCACAAAAAAATACTTCAGGAAGAGAACAAAGTTATTTAAGGGTAAGGGGAACACCCTTTGTAAGATGGTAAGCCTAAACAAATGTAAATTTGCCTGTCTTCTAAAAAGCATTAACCCTAAAATACATCAATAAAAACTGAGATCTTACAGTACCGGACAAGTAAATGGAATGGGTTTGCCAGAAGAATTGGTGAAATAGCTTATGAACTGAATACAAAAGAAAATTGTCCACTAGCAGTTACAGCCGCTGGTAGTTTCAGGACTTCACTAACACATATGTATTTTCCAGCATAATGCAAAGCAAATGTAAACCAAAGGATTCATTGATTCTAACAAAGCTGTGCAGGCATACATGCAATGTCAAACCTAACTGTTCAATTCTATTTTAAAGCAAAATAAATTAAAAATGTGCTTTAATTTAAATGCTTCACAAACTTTACTGATGACACAGACAGCGTAGTTACAAGTTGCATATGATACATATTTAATACTACTTACCGTAAGCCACCGGTGTTAGCTTTAAGACAGTATGCAGCGGGCACTTCAGGTAAGGCAGTTGTTCTGAGACATTGAACAACAAATTACATATGAAATACAGATTACAAGAACACTAAATTCTCTATTACGTTACAGGTCAACAACCTAAATTTCTTTTTATCTGACAGTGTACCTGTTTTTCTCCCCAGCATGCAACAGAGACACTATTCAAACAGAGCAAAACACAAACATTACAGTATTTCAGGTGATGAGCAGCTCAATAAAAATCAACTACCAAGTTTTACAGGTGGGTCAAATACAAAAAATTACACTTGCATACTTGCCTAGCACAACCACCCTGTGCTGATGAGGAAATTGTTAGAACTTACTGTTTGGAACCTTAATCAGTAAATTTTCAAAAATCAGACCATTTGTGATGTATGAAGGAAGACTTACCTGCAGGCTTGTCAAGAAAATACGCAAGCAAACAGCGCATGACAGCTTGGTGACATATGACAAGCACATTTTCCTGCCTTTCAAGTTCCATAATTACTGGCTCCAGTCTCTGAACAAGATCTTCATAGGACTGGGCAGGGAAGAGAAATACACAGCACATTAAAAAGAGAAAACTCTTTTAACAGTGTATGTACGTACAGTGGATCTTACTTTTGTATTAGTCATCTTCTAAATGTTGTACTAGTGCACAGACAAATACTGTAGTAATAATTTTCCTTAAATTAAGAACACAGTCCGGGTCCTTCCAGACTATCAAAGAGCATACATACAACAAAATAAATGTCCTTAAGGAAAAGCTTTATTAAATTAGTGACTATGATCAAGAATTTCTGCAAAACTCCTACAATTTCATTCACAGCATTTGCAAATGTACAGGTTAAGACTTGCACATTATTTTCTATATCTCATCTTCAAAAGCATCTCTCTTCCAAGCAAAAATTTCGGAAGCCCAGCCTACAGTCAGCACACAAACAGTTCACAAAGCCTGACTTGGTTCAGGCTGCCCTTTGAAAACAAACTATGGGCTTGATGAACTGGCCTGGTGATGGCAGCCACTATCCCATCAAAATTCACAAAGCAAGGAGGCTGGATTTCTCTTACAACCCATCCTGCACAGCATGCGCACAGGGAATCTGCTGCTGCAGGTAAACAGCAGGATTTCCACATGTGCATGACTAAAGTTAATTTTCACATGCACAGCAAAGACAGTATTTCCAAAACATGTCACGCATCTCGCGTGCAGAGAACACAGCACATCACCCAGAAGGGCAGGGAATGACCACAGCAGAAAGCCTTCACCCTGGTCCCAGGACAGGCATGGGGGCTGCCTGGTTGCACAGTGGCACTGCTGATTCAGACCTTGGCAAGAGAAATGCAGAGGTCTCTAGTGAGGCTGTGCAAACCCCTGCGACTGTAACCACTGACAGAGAAACTGCCTTTGACAGACGACTGAGAACAACTAATCACCCCAAGGCAATGAGGGAGTTTGAAATGTTTGTCACCATCCCAGAAGATGGCATCAGTTTGAAAAACAAACACTCTTCTATTCAAATGGATTAGGAGAATTTTACAGCTTCATGACTGCCTCATTAGTAAGACAGGGGTCACACCTGCAAGAACACTGCTCTTATCACAAGCTGCTCTTAGCACAGTGATTACTCTTGACTGCTGAGGAAAGACAACCACAAAGCTCCACTTCCTCATGACACAAACAGCGGAGCAGCTGGTCCAATTACTCCTCTATCCTGCAGTCTTGAATCCCAAGCTTTTAGCACCCACAAGACAGGCCGTGTGACCATCTGGTAATTGCTGCACTGTAATGGGTTTGCTATAGAAAAGCTGTCAGCAAGTTATTTTCCCAGAGACAAGGAGTTTATTAAAGTGAAAGACCAATGTGGCTACAGATTTCCCTAGCATTTCATCCAGAACTGCATGCAAAACAGCCATTATCTACAGCAAGGATGAATAGAAAAAGGCGATCTTGGCAGTATGTTTGCATATGCAATAGTTTGAAGCCTTGCAGTCATTCTTCCTCTTTATCACTGCAGGACCAGCATAGAAACAATGCCCGCAAGATCAAAGCTCTCAGCTGTTTTTCTAAATTTACTGTTTTATTTTTCAAGCCCTGAATCAAACTAAATGGTCTGGGTTCAATCCTTGCAAGCTCCTATGTGCTTTCCCCTGGAGAAAGGAACAACTTTTTATTAATTTAATTTTTTGTTTTACTTCCTAAAGCCCGCATACATGTATTCAAGACAAGGAAGCCCTTCACCTTAAGAGAGAAAAAATAGCACACCTCTCCTTTAGGGTATCTGTATCTGTATTTGTCTTGGTCTCTCAGTGCAAATTCAAGCGGGTAATTTTCCTGTATTTCTTCATATGTCATTTCTTCACACACTCCCTATAGGTAATAAAAATAATTTAAAAGCATGTATGTCCAGCAGTGCGAAGTACATTCAGCAGATATCACTCTTAAATAAAACCATACATAAATAACGTTTTAACAATCGTATTTTGTTACTCTGATACTTAAAGACAAAATTGTCATACATAATGAACAGGACACTCAGTGGACTCAGATGTGGCTAGAAGGAATCATTAAATCCCTATATAAGAGAAGTTACATATACAGGCAAGCAAGGTCACTGAGCAAGGTCGCATTTTATCTATTGCACCTGCTTATGTATCTTAAAATTGCAGATGGAAAGCAGCAACTAGCAACCCCCACCTACCAAAAATTACTTTCCAACTCCCAGCTACCAAAAATTTCATAGCATTGTGGTTTCTACAGGGGAATGTTTTACTGGGAAAGACAAACCAAGACTAAACTGATTATGGCAAAATTTAGTAAAACATTTAGCCTTGTTAACAGGAAATAATCACTTTTCCAGCCCCTAGAACGAGCTTAAATGACCTTCTATCCCATCAAATGCATATAATTACAAAATTAAGCACTTCCTTCATCCCCAGCAAAGCAACTTACTAGACATTTAGAAAAGAACTTACTGCATCTATCTCATTCAAAACCTTCCACTGCTCATAAGGCACTCCCAAGGCTTCAGCAGTCTGAATTGTCCTTTTCATCTGGCTCGTCCAAACTTTCAGATCTTTGATATTTTGCTCATTAATAAATTGTGCCAAGCTTTTGGCAAACTGAAAGAAAAACGATGAGACACTGGATGAAGGCTTGGAGCCAATGCACTGTGTTCAGCTTGGAACACACAGGCTCTAGCCTCCATAAACTCATTGTAACTTTTCCAAAAGTGTCTATCAAAGTTTTGGTAAGAAATACAACACATTCTGTTAAGCCAAGAGGGACAGGAGAGGTAAAGAAAGGAGTATAAGGAAGATACAGGTTGTCTGCAGTTCCTATCTTTACCTCCTGAAATTTTCCTTTCAGCTTCAACTTGTGAACCTTCCCAATTACCCAACAAGTCAGGATTTTACAATACAATTAAAAAATAAAGCCCTTGACAACTGCTTTGTGCTGCAGGATAAAAAGGAATTTCAACCAACAGAATGACAGACACATAAAAGAGCATATACCAAATCACAACACACTAAGTGTGTCCATCCAGCTTCTGCTACCCACATGTGCAACTAAAAAAAAAAAAATTTCTTAAACATGTTAAGAGGAAAAGCGTGTAGAGAAAGAAAGCTGTAATTACACAGCACAAACTGCACACATGCATAGCTACACACAAAACCCAGTCACACTTGTTAAGGAGGTACGTACTTCTTTCCCCCTAACAGACAGTCCAGGATCTCCTCCTATTCTGCCTTTCAGATTGAGTTCACTTTCTCCATGTCGACAGAGGTAGATTGACCGAGGAGTCACATGGATATTCATGAGGTAGTAGACAATCCGGCTCTGAATGTGATCCATTACTCTGTTCACAAGGTAACTCCTTCCGACATCCATAATTTTAATATAAGAAAGATCCCTTTGACAAGAAAACAAAAAAGTATGTAAGATACCACATAGTTCTATTAGCATGTACCACGATTTTCCCACCCTCTCTCTCATTACAAAACAAAGAGGCAACACGCCAAAGCAATAAAAAACCCTTCAATTACCCATGGAATATGCATTAGTCCTAAGAAACAATGCAATACTCCAAAGGTACAGGCTGAACTCTATTCCCTTCACATGTAAGCTGCTCACATCGTTTTCTTTTCTGTTCCCTTTACCTGCACTTTGTCCCTCAAATCTAGATCCTACTCTTGCAAAAATACAGCCCTCCCACTGAAAGGAAAAAATTCAGTGCAGTCATTCAACTGAGGTAGCTTCAATAAGATATTTTACAACAGTGGATATTTTTCTGCAGGTTACAAACACTTCCCCCACAGCAAGTATTTGTCTGATTGTACCCAGCGGCCAAAAGGCATGGTCGCTATTTACCCATCTCAGTTAACCCTTCCAGAAAAACTAGAGCATCAGAAGGACCAGGGACTAGCCTGAAACAAGACTTTTCTCAACCTCTCTATCAATAACTATTTATTAACAGTACTTAATCAACATTACACCACAATAAAACTTATAATAAAACTAAATGGAGGTGATGAAAAGCAAGCAGCAGCATCTCATCTCTGATAGCACTCTTTGATGTTAATCATTGCTGTTTCACCCAGGCACAACCATTAGGTCCATCACAGAAATTACATGCATGAATTGATCTGATTGAACCAGCTTCACACTGCTTACACTCAATTACATTAAAATGCAGCTCAGCCTTCTCTATAGCACTGGTCCTGAAACAAACCAGGAGCATCTGGTATGTGTGCAGCTCAAAATCCCACACTGAAATCCTGGACTGTAGCAAAAGAAAACAGTGCTCCTCCTCACACAGTTCACCCCTACCTTACTTTCAAGTGTTAAAAGAGAATGAAAAAACAGATGAATGCTTTGGCATGAGGGCAAATAATCTAGCTAAGAAAGTTTCTCACAGCCCTGCATCTGCAGGATAGTTTGCAAGGACAAATAAATAAATAGTCACATTTTTAAGACTGACAGGTTCAAAATTCATCTTAGTCATGTCAACAAATGAAGTTATGCTTACAAATCACTTGGGTCTCCTCTACATACTAAAAAAAAAAAAAAAAAGTACCAACCAACCACTACAGCAAGCCTGGAATAATTTCTAAATGCTGGTTCTATCCAAGAAGAATCATACTATTCTCCAAGTGGGAAAATCAAAAAGAATACTGTGCCAGTTAGCCAATTTTCCTCAAACAGAGTCAACTCTCTCTAATTTGCCAAAGGAAAGAGAGCTCAAGCCGTTAGAAAAACAAGACTAGAAAGCCCTAATCCCCAATACAGGATGCTCCATCCCCTAAGGAAACACCTTAAAATAACCCAGTTGTGATCACAGTGTATTTCATCACTTACTTGTCAAGAGTTTCATCTAATGTCTCATACGAGTTCTTGTAGCACTCTATTCTTTTCATGAAGTCTTCTGTTGCTTCATCATTACTACAATCAACATAATCGGGACTACCCAGCTTCACTTGCTGTTTAAAATAAAAACAGGGGAGTAGTACTTAAGTTTCTTTCCCTTTTTAATGGAAGTTTGAAGAAATAGGAAGGGAGAGAACAACACAAAAACTTATTTTCTGGCAGTTAATTAGAATACATGTAAAGCAAAACCAGCTATTCTTTATAGAATTAGACTTCTCAGTATATATCTAGACAGGAAAATAAATGAAATGTGTTCCATTAATGGGAGCTAATGTTTTTTTGCTATTGGAAGTTCTTATAATAGTTATAAAAATATTGAGCTACTTTAAACCTCTTCACTTAAAGCAGTTAAAGCAAACTTTCCTATACTCACCACAATGTTTGCAGCAATGACCTCTGGATCTACACATACTGACTCAACAAAAAAAGTCTTCGGTCCAAACAGGAAATCACATCCACAAAAGGAAGGAAGGAAGAAGGAAGGAAGAAAGATGCATTAGAACACCTCTGGAGACTAACACACATAAGCAGCAGGTTGCCCACTTCCATACTAACCCTTAACAGTCATGCATTAAACTTCGCTCCATTTACTCAGAAGATTTCTCCAGACCCCCTCATCAGAAATTGTTGGTTTACGATTCCTAGAAGCATCGTGCTTTATAGTTCTTTCCCCAGCAATGCTTGTAAGTGGAAAAATTTTGCAGTGAGAAAAATTTAGGATGGGAGGAAAAAATAAATGCAGAGGATGCAAGTCCAGCCACATAAACAGTAACTAATGCTTCTGAAATAATAATTTAGAAGCTTTTCAATTAATGGAGCAGTCTCACTTAAGGAGAGGTTTGTGTTTTGCTGTCTCAAAGGTTTATGGAGATGCAAGTTTAAAGGAAATGAAAGATTACTGGAGAACAGCTAAACGTAAACCAATCCTGGACAGAAGGCATAAAACCACGGAAAGTTCTTGGTTTGTACAGAACTAACACAGAATTCCCTATGTGTTTCCGCATTGAAAATCTAAACTGCACTAAGAAACATATTTTAAACAGTTCTTGCTGAGAGTATACTCAGAACTACAGGTCCAGGGTGACAGAATTGAAGCCATAGCATAAAAGAGATTAGCTCTAAACAGTACAAACACTGAAGATGAGAAAAATGAGGATTGGGTGACTTTTACTCACAATGCTTGAGAACACAAAATGCACCATTGACTAAACAGCTAGAAAGGATGTGGCTTATGCTAGTGCACCTTTTATCTCAGAGTAGTAGATAAGAGCAAAACTATCATTAGTTCAGAACTCCTTTGCTTTTGACTCACCTTATAGCCATTTTCTTCACCAAATTTGTAAATAGTTTCTCTGCGTTCCCGAGTTGTGTTTGTAGCATCAAAGACCTAGGAATAATTACAGGAGACAGAGAAAGAGAAATTAAAAAAGCATCATAGCCTGTGAAAAGCACTGCATTAATAACAACAAAAATAAGGGTTCAAAGTCCCTCAAAGTGAAGGAAAGCAATGAAAACACTTACCCTTCCCTCTACGCCACTACCTCAACATGCTCAACAGGAAAACAAAAGACATTTCTACTTCACACACAATTTTCTAAATAGTAATATTTTGAAAGCACTACTAGCAAAACACTGTATTTGGAAGAAGCAACCAGATTTTAAGCCTAACATAATACAGGACAGAATCTTCCTCCTGGCCCATATCAGCATTAAATATTAATGCATAGGGGTTTTTTTGTGAACTTACACCACGCAAAAAAAAGATGATGCGATCAAAATGCTATTAAAAATGCAAGTGTAAAACTTCTAAAGGGCAGAAGATGTGCAAGACTTGTAAATCCTGCCCATGAATTACAAGATATATGCAGCCATTTTCCTAAGAACTTACATTTAGCTCTGAACACACCAGTATTTTACCAAAGTTTGCCAAAGTGTAAAGATTACCTCATGTACCCAGCAGAACTTACAATTAGAGTTAATGGTTTTCCCTGATTAGTTAATGAAAACAGCAGAGAATTGTGTCAGTTGTCATAAGAAAAACAATGTTATGCAATTTAATGCGAATACTCAATGTCAGTAGTTGAACAGCTGATGTTTTGCATCCCTTTATTAAATATCAGATATGCAGCAATCTCTCCTGCTCTCTTCAGAGATTTCTCATGTCAGTAACACAACTGCCAAGCAATATCCAGGATGCTTTTTCTTCAGTAAGTCTCTACCTTTCACTTGAAACACTAGACTATCAAATACAAGCACAAGGGCAACCAAAACAACAGATGTATTTAACAGTACATTATAGAACGTGGAAAGAAGGGGAACATTTTTCTCAGTGTTACTCTCTCCTCAGTTAATCCCTCAAATCACAAAGGTGGTTGCTCAATATGACATCATCATCCTGAACTTAAGTGCTCCTTTCACAGCAGCAACAAGGCAGGTCTAACATACAAATCCCAAAGAAAAAAATCTGATATACTGAAGAGATATTGGAATTTCTCAGGCTGTATATTATCCAGCAGACACACACTGTTTTGTAGGCAAGCATCTCAAGAATGTGTCTTCAACAAGAAACTTACAGCCACATGCCCATTTTCTTCACTGAGGTACTGTCGGACATCATTCAGCGCTGCTAAGGCACACTGTCTTAAAAATGAAAAGAGTAAAACTCAAATACTAGTCAGAAGTCGTTTTATTTAATGCACTTGTGCTTTGTTATCAAAGTGCCCTTCAAATGTTAGATAATCTCTCTCAAAAACACGTATTTTTTTTAATCACACCACCCACCCGCACCTCCTCCCCCCAAACATGGAAAAACCCCACAGCGGTCAACCAAGCTATACTAAGTAAACATGGTCATGCCCATCTGCCTAAAAAACCACCAGTCCAGTGCTCCTCTGTGCAACTGATACAACTATACATCACCACAGAATACCCATCAACTTTGCTGACCAGGATAAACTTTCACTGATCTAAAGTAACATCACTGAATCATCCCTGCAACTCTATTCTTTTCCCAATTACCTATTCATAGATATTTGCTTCTTAATTTGATTCTCAAAGA
This sequence comes from Elanus axillaris, assembly GCA_026212715.1. Taxonomy (NCBI): domain Eukaryota; kingdom Metazoa; phylum Chordata; class Aves; order Accipitriformes; family Accipitridae; genus Elanus; species Elanus axillaris. Next base: position 5,948,032 of record JANZLQ010000037.1, on the reverse strand, counting down.
GGAAAAAAATAAATCAACTTAAGGCTTTTATTTTGTGGCCCTAAGTTAAAGAGGATAGACAACTATTTTTCAGTAATCTACTGCTCTTTTGAACTATTGTGTAAAAATTGCTTATGTAAAAAAAAAAAATCTGTTAGAGTAAAACAAAGTTAGCACCAAGTATTAGGGACAGAGGTGAAAATAACATCCCATTGTAGTTACCAACCCAACGTAATTAGTACAGGAGACCACTGAGGACACACCACCAAAAAACGCCACCCCCACATACTTTATGCTTGTATTAAATCTCGACAAGAATAAATTCATTGGCAACTTTCCTATTTCCCCAGCATTAGTATTATCTTCCAAGTCCATTGTGATTTCTAACACATAAATAATACTGGAGGGCAACATCAACACTGTACGATTTACTCATTAGTAGAACTCGGCCCCATTTATTTCCAGTATTACAGTCTTTTTGCAGTATCAACATAAAACCCTGTCCATTTCAACAGCCTTTCTATGAATTACTACTCTATTTTGACTTCTGGACTGAAACATGTAACTCTTCTCCTACATTTACCATATTCTGCATGCAGAGCTTTATCTTAAAAGAAAAAAGAAGGCATTTCAATCCTGACAGTATTTCCACATTAGCACTGTTTATAGATGTCAGGAACTGAGATTCATCAGTCAAGTCTTCACTAAATAAATATAAACCCTCTTTACTCATTGCTAATTAGGCAGATTAGCTCACACAGCCCATTTCATATTATATTCCCTACCATTTAGTCTAATAAGTGACACAAAGGCATGTTAAAAGGTTTGGCTATACCTCTAAGCAAATGGTAGGGGCGTGCAAGGCTAATGCACCTCATATCTACTCTTTGGTCCCAAAGGATTAGGAGGTTCTTATGCAAGTTGTTCTCCTTTGACATTAGCAATACTCATCTGCTGCTGAAGGGGAAAGGGAAGAGAGGACAAACAGAGGGACAGCCGCAAAAGGAAGTCCAGACAGTAGGAAAGTCCAGACATTTTTGATACTTGCGCTGAAGCAATTAAGAACAAAATACTCTAAGTAGCCTAAACAAATAGCACTTCCATTCCTCTAAAATTTCTCTTCCTTCTCATTTCCTACTGCATACTCCTAAATGTTTTCCTGAACCTACTAAAAAAGACAATGAATGGTGAAGAAAATCGAAAGACCTTCCCATTTTATCTTCTGTAAGAAAGAGGCAGATCCCTCTTGCTCTGACCTTCTCCTCATCTTCTCTGACCCCTTCATCTCACGGTCTTTCCTCTATGTTAAAGCACAGCCTCTTTCAAGGCAAGAAGGGAGTCTCAAGTGCTTCATCTAGGTACTGATGTTCACCCTGGTACTCATATTGCTTTGCATAGCATTAGCAAAACATGGCAGTTTTTGAGGCAGTATGCTGACTGACTGCATGAAGTACCTGCATGGTGGCCAAATAGACAATTTCAGGAGAGAATAATAGTGTTTAATTCCCTCTCATTTGAATGGATAACAGCAAATACATTCAAAGTACTCCAGGTGAAAAATTCCAGTATGTAGGCCAAAAAGAATAGCAGTTATGCGGGGGGTTTTTTCTCCTTTACGATCCACAAAAAAGCTTTAAAATGGTATTTTAGGAATTAGACAGCAGAAAGAGTCACATCTATTAGCTGATACCATACAAAAAGGTAAGAAAAATAATAACTATTTGGTAAAACTGCTTTGATTTGAGTGAAAACATCCTGGGATATCTGCAGGAATAGCAGCAGTCACAGCCTACTGAAAGGTGAACAGGAATCAAGTATTTACCTTATCTGCATTTTTGATCCTGAAGATGAAGCAATTAAGAAAAAAATACCCCAAATTTTAAACAGCCTAAACAAATCACTTTTCCACCTTCTCTAGAATTTCTTTTCATTGTCATTTCATACTGCAGTCTTTTAAGCCTCTTCCTGAGCATACAAAAATGCAACTTAAAGTAGTTTCTAAGAGCAAATTACACAGGGTACCATTTTAATACAATTAGCATCGTGTAGCCAAACACATTCAAAACTTACTTCCTGATTTTCAAGCCTTCTTCGTTGTCAGGCAGGAAGAATTCAAAAGATTTATACTTTTTCACCAAGTCTCGACGATACTGACCAACATTAAATTCTGCCAAGAAGAAACCAGTATTAGTGGGAACTAACAATATTCACGTACAAAGGACAAAAGTTATGACAGCTTTGAAACCAAACTACCTGTGAGGATAAAATAATTTAGCATGTATGAAGTCAACATATCATACTTGCTGTGTTTTGAGGGATTTTTTTGTTTTTAAATAAAAAGACAATAACAAATCATGGAAACAGCAAAAGAACATTCGGGTTGTAGGTAGCTTCAATGGAGTCACGGGGACATATTGCCATGCCTCTGCCTGCCAGTTTGCCTGAACAACAAAAAGAAATTCTCTTCCTCCTTTGCAGGGGTGGTTGGAAGTCTGTTGCAGTGGTCTACAAAGAACTACTAAGAATCTAGCTTTTTCTTCTGTATATAAGTGCAGTGAAACAATATTCTGATAGCACCTCCCAAAACTTTCAGCTCATATTTAAGCAAGGAAGAATTCTAAATAGAACTAACCGATCTTGCTTTTGATAAACAAGACTTAAAATTCAAGTTGTGGAAACATTTGTTCCATAACTCTGCTCAAATATTTCTATTCCTTAAGGATCAGTACATACTATTTCACAATCCCTGTTCCATTTATTTAAAAAAATGCTTGTTTAAAAAAAAACCTAATCCAAAAAAAACCCAAAAACTACCATTAAAAAAAAATCAGCGCAAGTACTGAACATAATCTTACTGTGATCTCTGAACAGTGGTCAAAAAACTATTCCATATCTGGGCAAAGGTCCGTAAGGTCTATGGCTATATAGCTGTCACGATATCGGATATGGGATTAGGGCAAGGCAGTTCTGTCACACAGCAGACAATGACACTGTACCCTAATTAACTTAATTCAACAGTTCTGAAAGTAGGTCGCTGAAGTGCAATTAATGTTTAACTTGTTTCTGACCTATAGGTTTTCTCTGCTGAACTGCAAAGCATTTTTTTTTAACATCAGAACAAACTGAAGTATTCTGTTTAAGAAGCTGCCGAGATGTAACTACTTGCCAGACTTCATTTCTGGAAAGAGGAAAAGTAGTAATAGACACAATTGCCAAGTTGTAATTAAGAAAAAAAGATATAGGATAAAAGAGTTCAACCATCGGCTGCTGTATATAGATTGCTGTTGGGATTGGGGGCAGGAGATAAAGAAATAAATATTGTTTATCCCCCCAAAAGTCAAGTCTTCTTTGAATTCAACAACACTGATGTAATTTTTTTGTGGTCAACTGTATGACATGGATTATAGTACTATCCAGGTTATTCTGTGACAAGTTTAATGAGCACTGGCTGTACTGGCTGCATGGAAAAGTGGTTCCTTGTAAGAAAAACAGAAGATGCAGAAAGTTCAGATGGCCAGTGTTGTCAGGCAATAGCCCTTTAAAAATAAAAAATAATTAATTTCTTAAGAAAGTATAGTTACTGCAAGAGGGTCATGCACAGCAAAGGAAAAAGTGCTGTCTAGTGGGACAATCACTAGCCTTCATTATTAGCATCCACCCCATGGAAAAGTTTCACAATGCTAACTGGTATCACAACTACCACACAGCCAGAACTATTCAAAAAAGCTTCCCAAAGTTTAGCATCCAAAAAACCACATTGCAACACAATTCTATTCAAGCATCTAATTGACCTCATTTCCTTCAAAAAGCCCAGACAAAAGTCCTTTATATTTTTAACCATTTCACATTCTAAATGACAGAGGACTTCAGAAGTAATAAAAGAAAACACAGAACTGACGGCTGAAATGATTCAACTAACATCAAACCCTGGGCTATTTACCTCCACATTCTTTTCTTGAACTCTCCAGCTTGCTTAATATGTGTTACATGAAAAGATGGCTTTTATCTTTTCTCTGGATTAATAACTTTAACCATCTGTTTTTGAGAATAAGTACACAATATATTTAAGCACACGCTGATTTTAAGGCATTAAGAGCCAAAGGGTAACAAATGTTAGGGCTACTTGATACTTATCACATATCGATTTGGTCCCAATTAACTGGAAGCATTAGACAACATGTCATCCATTCCCTCAACGAGTATTTTAAATTTATTCCAGCTCCAGTAAAATCGCACCACTGATGACACCAACAACAGGAAGGATCTGTGGTTTTCCAAGAAAATCCCAAGTCACCCTTTCTAAAAAAACCAAACCATAAACAGCAACCTAGGATGGAAGCTCATATAGTAACATTATGTTGTATATTTTTGTAAAATTAGGCAGCAATGCTCTGTTTTTTATTAAGCAGAAGTGCATATATTTTCTGATGTGCCTTTCAGTTGCCTGTGGAACTTTTCCTATAACTGAGGCAGACCACTCCTATCTATCTTACTGTATCTGGGATATATCCAACCAAGCATGAGCCAGATGTGGACAGTATCTTGTTTGTTATCCAATACCGTGTTTCTGCTTTTCAAAGTTCACATAGTAAAATGTTCAACACAATGACATATATACATTTCTACAGAAATGTGTGTTAGATGTGTATCTAACATACAAGCATAGTTACACCACATTGTATCAGCTTGGATATAAGCTAACCTATTTAGACTGTTACCTGTTTCAGCCCAATGGATAAAACTGAAGTTCCTAAATATCTGATACTGCTCATCAGAAGGGTTATACTGCATAAAACCAGTCAAAACTCAAGTGATAATTTAAATCCTATAAGCTCTCATACTCAATATAATGTATCCTCCATAACATCTCATCTAAATAAAGCATATCAGACAAGTTTAAGATTCTAAGAGCTTAAGAAAACACCAACTCAAAAACTATCCCCCAGAATCAAAAGGCAGTTTAAATATAGGCTGGAACTCCTCATCTTGACTTCTTAGAGCTACTAGGAAATACATCTCTGAATAATCAGCCAAAAGTATGTTTAATGTTATTTAAATGATTAACTAGTCATAGCTATAAAGCTACCATTACTGCACCAGACACAGAATCACAGAACACTATCTTTTTTTTTTTTCTACAGAGGAGGCAGGGGAGATGACTGCTCAGAATCTCAGATAGACTGAGGTCTTGTTTACTTGCCAATCTGGGCCCACAAAATACCACGGGAGCTTGGGCATGAGGTAGGACAGCCAGGTCCATGACATAGCAAACCTGAGCCATTGTTTCCCACACTAAACACACATATAAAGTCCTTAAGAGAGTGGTAACAAGTGACTGCTTCAGTTCCTTGGGCTCTTAATATTCAGAGCTGTAACTGATTCCACAAATGCAGCTGAAGTTACACACAGAATTACACATTGCACAAAGTTCACCAAGAAAAGAAGATGGAGAAGTCAAAACTTTGATAGAATTATAGCATGGTTTTGGTTGGAAGGGACCTTAAAGACCATCTAGTTCCAACCCGCCCCCTTCCAGTAAGCCACGTTGCTCAAAGCCCCATCCAACCTGGCCTCAAACTCTTCCAGGGATGGGGCAGCCACAGCCTCTCTGGGCAACTTGTTTCAGTGTCTCGCCACCCTCACA
>JANZLQ010000037.1:5886176-5897036 GCA_026212715.1 Elanus axillaris | reverse complement strand
AGGGGGGGCGGGGCGCAAGGGGCTGCCGCGCTCTCCGGGCCGGGGGGGGTGACCCCAGGACGATGGTGACCCTAAAATGGTGGTGACCCCAGAATGGTGGTGTTCCCAGGGTGGTGGTGTTCCCAGGGTGGTGGTGACCCCAGGATCATGGTCACTCCAGAATGGTGGTGACTCCAGGACGGTGGTGACCCCGGGGTGTTGTCCCCAGGATCACCTCCTCCCCAAAATGGTGGTGACCCCAGGCTGGTGATGTTCCCAGGGCAGTGGTGACCCTGGAACAGCCATGTCCCCAGAACAGCGGTGTCCCCAGGGCAGTGTGGCCCCCCTGTGTGTCTCCCCCGGGCAGGACGTCCTGTGTGGGCCACGGCAGTCAGTGCTGCTGACTCAGCTGCGGCCCCACCGGTTTCCTGCCCCGGGGGGGACAAGGGGGCCACAGGAGCAGCGGGGCTGGGGCGGGAGTGGGGGGCTTCCTTCCCAGGGCACCACCAAGGCTCCAGCGGGTTCCTCTGGGTGGGCAGCGGGATGGGCAGGGCTGAAGGCCCAGCCATGTGGCAGTCCCCATGTCCTGCCTGTCCCCTGCCCACTCTGGCCAGCACTGGCCCCAGCAGGCTGAGGGCCATCGGGTTGCCCTCGCAGAGGAAGCACCGGAGCCAGAGCGTGAGGGTGTGCCGAGACCCGTGGGGGAAGGAAGCAGGGCTGAATCTGCGGAAACACTCCCCAGCCGCCTGTCAGCTCCCTGGAGAGCGGGTGGGAGCGCCAAGCCCGGCATTGTTCGGTGCTGGCCCTTGGTGCCGGCGGTGCCAAGCCCAGGGCCATCGGCACCCGCAGATGGCTCCTGTTAGTGGGAGCCACTTGGGGGTCAGCTTTCGCAGCAAAGCTCCCACCAAGAGGGTGATGGTACCACGGGGGACGGACACAGTGTCCAGGCTGGCCACTCCAAATCCGGGCTGCACCCCACAGCTCAGCCTGGCCTGCAGGCAATGCCAGGCACCAGCCGGGAGAGGGGCAGGGAAGGTCGGCCACCAGCCGGGCGTTGGCTGCGAAAACCCTCTGGAGAGAGATTGTGGGGAGCCAAGAAATCCCAGCACTGGCGGGTGCTGCCCTTCCCCTTCGAGCAGTAAACAGGCTCCCTTCGCTGGCAGCAGAAATGCCTAAAATTTTCCATCCTCCACGGCCTTGTGGGCCGAAGGTAACCAGCCCCGCTGACAGCCGGGTGGCTGAAGGGGTCACAGCTTTCCGCTGCCAGCAGGGCTGGAAGTCCTCAACGCGACACAGCTTCTCATTGCCATCCCCTCAGGAGTGCTCGGCATCACCTGCCTCCCTTCCCACAGGAAAGACCCTGGATTTTGGGAGGAGGCAGCTGGACAGATCCAGCCTCCCCTTTCCCATCTCGCCCCGCTGAGCATGACGTGATTTTAAGCTGTTCCCAGGCAAGCATGGGAGTGGAAAGGGGCACGGGTGACAGAGGTGGGCAGTAGGTGGGGTGAGCCGAGCAGGCCAGCTGCCCCACATGGGCAGCTATGAGTCCCTCACAGATGCCAGATTACAGGAGCATGAGTCACATCTGCTCGTGCTGGACAGGTCTGGGCAAGGTAGGAGAGGAGCTCGGCTTGGGAACGGAGCAGCCGCAGGGCCAGGATTGGAGGTTGGCACCTGCCTCTGCCCCAGCCGGGGGCTGCGGATATGGCCCTGCCCCATGGGCAGCAGGAGGGGGACTGGCGTGACCCCAGTGGACACAGAGATAGATGCTCATGGGGCTGGCAAGCCACAGCCACCGCCTTGTTTAACCTCAGTGAGCTGTTCCACCCTGTGCAGCCACTCAGTATCCCTCAAGGCCACCACGATCTGTCCCTCCTGGGGTTGGGGCCCCAGGCAAAAGTCCCAGAGCCTTGTCCCCCGCAAGCCGAAGCACTGGCAGGACATGCCGCACCACTCTCTCATTACAGCTTTCGTCAGCAGCTCATTTCCGAGCCGGCTTGCGCGGAGGAAATGATGAGAGGTGGTGGTGGCTGCAGGAAAACATTTGCAGGGCTGCCAGGCACAGGACACAGGGCACAAAGTGAGATCACCCTCAACCCAGGGACAGCCCGCACCACTTGGGGGGATGGGCAGCATCCCGGCACATGGTCACGCCAGGTTCGAGAAAGTCGTCAGGCCCCAGTGATTAATGAGGCACTGATTTGGCAGGGCAGGCGATGAAGGAGCGGATAGGCGGATCCTCCCCCCGCCGTGGGGATCAGGCAGAAGGATGGGAAGAGGTCAGCTTGAGGCTGGGCTGCCCAGAACGCCCCGGTCCCTTGCTGCCTCCCGTATCTCTCCAGACCTCCCTACCCACATGGGAGGGGAGAGGGGCCTGAGCTCCAACCCTTTGGGGCTGAACAAGAAAATTACATATATTTATATACACACATTTTAGTTATATATGTAAAGGATGTCACAGCAGCTACAAGCAGAGTCAAAGCCCAACAAAGCCACCAACTCCTGCCAGCACCATGTGCCAAATTGGAGCACCTGGAAATGGCCATGACTTGTGTGGCTCCTTCACCACTAGTTCAGCCACGCATGCACAAATGCCCCAGTCCCAAAAAAACAAGGGGCTTGAAGTGCCAGCAGCAGACAGACCAGCATGGCAAAGCCCACCTCCCCTTGGCTCTCCAGCATCTCCTTTGTCTGCCCACAGACACAGCCACTTGCCCTCCCCAGTAAGACAGCTCTTGGACTTGCAGGCTCTACAAATAATTTTATTGAAATTTAACAAAAGTGGACAGATGCACTGGGAGGAAGGACCATAAATAGTGTACGTTTCCCAAACCCACGGGTCCTACCCACCACGCTACAGGAGTAAGGAGCCTAGTGTCAGTGAGTATGGTTCAGCTACACATCCACAAGGGAAAGCACAACATCACACAGAAATTGTTTAAAAAAAAAAAATTGAGAGGAAAACTTTCCTTTTTTTTTTTTGCTTGCTCCAATACCACAGTGGACACAGAAACTATTTACAGCGACCTTCACATTTTTAAGATCCCTCCAGGTGCTCCCAAGGCCCTCCTGCAGTAGAGGGCTGGAGGCCAGGGGAGGGGAGGGGGCCCGGGGGCTGGCTGCTTGCAGGACCAGGCTGGGAAGAAGTGGGGCAGGACGTGGCTTGTTGGCAGCCTGTGGAGGTTCACTGCCGCTCTCGTGACACAGAGGGGGGTGGAAGGGGTGGGAGAAAGCGTGCTTTTTGGGGGGAAGCATGTTTGACACCCTGGGGGAAGGGTGGGCAGCCTGTCAGGGAGGACAAAAGCATCCTTGCTAAGCCGGTCTCAGTCTCTGCCCCCCTCCCCGGGGTTCCAGCCTTGCCTTGTCAGCAGAGTTTTGGCTGTTAGCCAGATGAGGGGCTCCCTGTTGGGGAGGAAAACAGCACTGGCCCCCTCCCTGCTCCTCCTCCGCCCCGCCCCCCATGCCCAAGGCCGGTTTGGTGCACCTTCCCACACCCTCAGACAGCAGCGGGGCAAGGTGGCACAGACAGCCCAGCCACAGATTTCTCTCCCCTTCCTGGGGGCAGCAGCTCCTGCTCTCCAGCAGAGCCCGAGGGACACCCTTCCAAGGGAGATCCAGCCCGGGAGAAACTCAATAGCAGGTGGTGTGAATAAGAAACATTTCAGTGGGAGACTGTTTTAAGACAAGACTCTTTCAAGCAAGCAGGAGAACAAAAGATGTCAAAAGAAGTGCCCAGCATCACAGTGTAGATGAGCTCCCTGCCAGAGCCCTGCCCTCCTGCTTCCCTGCCTGGTGGCAGCCAGTACATCCACTTCACCCTCCATGCTTCACCCTCTGTGCTCGCTCCTGTTGATGGGATCAGCGGGTGGGGGGATGCGGAGGAAAGAGGTGGTGACAGGAAGACGGCAACAGCCACGCTGCTGTTATCTCCCTGAAGCCGAGAATGTGGCCCCATGCCCAGGCAGCTCTCAGCAGGCAAGGGGATGGATACATCCAACATAGATGTTGACAGGGCTGGCAGCCAAGTGCCAGCAGCTTAAATTAAAAATCGAGGTAGCAAACGTCTGAAGTGCTTAGAAAGTAAGTTCTGGAACGAAAGAGGAGGAAAGCCGAGCTGGCTGCTGCAGGGAGCAGGCTCTGACCCAGTTTAAAGCTGTGCCCACTGCCCCACAGCCAGTCCTCCTCTGCCCACCCGGTCCAGGGGTAGCCGAGCAGGGAGGCAGTGGCTCTCAGTGCTGGCAAGGAGCAGTACGAGTCAGGCCTTTCCCTGGCCCTGCAGCAGCTGGTTCGGCACCCCAGGGCCCACACGCCTGGGTGAGAGGTTTTTGGTGCTGCCAAGGCAACCTCAACCTTCTCAAGTGGGAGGAAAGAGGAGAAAAGAGCAAGACCTTCTGAGACGGAGCAGAAAGCCTCCCTTTAAAGTGCATCACATTTCTCCTCCTGCCACCAGCTGGGATGCTGGAGGAACCATAGTTCACATCGCCAGGGAGATTTCCAAGCCAGGGCAGGCACACTGATCGATTGTTTTAGGGGGACAGGGAGCAAAGAGATGATTTCCTTCCTGCTTGGCTCTGTCAAGGCCCACCCTACCAGAAGGTATGTTCAAGACAGCACTGGGGGCAAGGACTTTACGAGGAAATGTTTTGCCCAGGAGCCTGACCCCACAGCGGACAAGGGACGGCACTCAGTGGAAGCCAGCTTGCTAACAGGGGAGGAGAGTCCACTGCAGAGCTGGGGACCTTGCTGCTGCCAGCAGCAGCCACAGACCACAGAGATCTTCTGCGGGCAGACAGACTGCAGGCAGCAGCAAAGCCAACCTCCCCAGAGCCGGCATAAGCAGGGAAATGCACAGGGGGAAGAGACTGAGGTCCAAGATAGCGGTATCTGATCTCCATCCCCTTCCCAAGAGGAGAGCAGCAGCCAGCCGGATGTGCTTCAAGACTGGCCACTCCTTGGCCTGCCCTGTTTATCCTCCATCAGTGGGCCCATCCAGGGGAGCATCACAAAACACCCATGTCAAGCAACACACCGCAACACCGGCCATCTAACCACCGGGCCTGAGGGACCTTGGGGCCCCGGGCAGCACATTACCTTGCCCTGGCTCTCCCTGGGCCGCATACCTGAGAAGCAGGGGATTTTCTCTGGTGAGAAGTGCAGGCTCGCTCTCCCTTTAACAGCTCAAACACAGCAGCTCGTTTGCAGTTCCAGTTACCCATCAAACGTCGGCTAGAGGCTACAAAAGGTATTTTAGTCTTCTGACTCAAGCGAGGATATTTTTAAGCAGTCGTTGCACGAGGTCACCCATCTCCTGTGAGGAGCACTAGCCAAGCCCAGCCCAGCCTGCTCTGTCCTGCCTCACCTCCAGGCGAGGGGAGAGCCACTGTCCCCGCTGCGCGCCCAGAGTCCTCCTCAGGTGGGAACAGGACGCAGCCTCGCCTGGTGAGGCTAGGGGCGGTGGAGCAGGGCCTCCCGCCCGTGGGCAGCAACGTCTGGCAACTCACACCTCGCAGATGATCACCGGGAAATCCACGTGAATGCGAGGGTGCTCTAGTTTCACTATGCCCTGAAAGAAGAGTCAGAGTGGTGAGCAGAAGAGACCACCAAACCACAACCCCAAGCCCTGTGAGTAACCCTGTACTAGAGGGAACACCACACCCTCGAGGAACAGGAGTCCGTAAAGCTGCCATGACAGTGACACCAGGTATGCCTGAACAGCAGCTCACAAAGCAAAAGCACTTTGCCCTTCGAACCTGTCCCTGGAGAGTTGAGGGCGGTGCAGCTGGCTGCCACACATGGCGGGTCTGGAGCTCAGCAGAGCGAGAAAGGAGGGAGCTGCTCTGCCAGGCACTGCCCGTGCAGCAGCTGGTGCATGACTGGCAGATATTGGCCGTCTGGGCTTTTCATCCGGCACCTTTCATTCACGGGATTTAAAAGAATGAAAAGAGCTCTCAGAGAGAAAGCAGCCAGGGCAGCTGGCACACAAGAAAAGCAGCTTTCTATCCAGAGGGGAGGCTGCTGAATGCACACTCCCTCCACGCCAGCCACAGGCGCCTTTCCCATGCTCCGTCCAAGCCTTCTCCTGTTACAGCACTGGGAGGACCCGCTGGCAGGTGGGAGGCTGGGGCTGGAGTTGGGGCTCGGGGCTGGGCCTGCACTCACAGAGCCAGAGAAAAGCCTGGGCTAGTGAAGGGCTATTTAGTGCCAGTATTCTGCTCTCTCTGGCTCAGATGAACTTTCCAACCAGGTAAGTTTCAACCCACATCAAGTAGGGTTAGGAGGCAGTCCTGCAGCCTGAGTCTGCCTCTGTAAGAAGGCCAGCCTGGGGAACAGTGCCAAATCCTTCCCCCCCTAACTACCTGTGTGGCACCCAGAGGGGTCCCACCCTGCTGGGGGGCTGCTCACCCCTCAGAGCACAGCAATGGCTTGCCCCAGGTGCTTGCTAAAGCTGTGCCTTTCTGCTTACTTCAGAAAGACTCCCACAGAGTCTCTCTCCAGCCCTGGTTTGATCCTCCCTTTTCTCCATTTATGCCCCCAGAAGCTTCCATACATGCAGGCTATCCTTCTCCTGCACCGAGACCCTCAGTTAGTGTCCCAGCCCCTTCCCGGCTTCACCCCAGTTGCTTATTTTAAGAGGAGAATTTTGCAAACTGAGGTGCAAAACGCATAGATGTCAACACCACTGAGCAGCCAGGGGAAACGTGCACTTATGTCAGCAGGTAATAGACTTTGGCTGCTGCTCCCGAAGCCATGGCCTGGCCCTCCACAGCGATGTGACACCAGCTGAGCAAGCGCAGCACCCCACACCTTGGGGAAGGTAGTCAATGATGGGACACCATGGCTGTGCATGGCTGCCTGGCACTCTGTGCCGTAAAGCACACACCCAACTGAGCTATCATCCCCAGCCTGGCAGCTCTAAAGGGCTGGGGCACCCCTACTCTCTGGAAAGGGGAGCTGGAGGGTGTCACCAGCTCTCCCTCTCCTGCCACAGCCTCACTAGGTGGCACAGGTGTAAGCCAGGACACAGAGGAGTCACAGCTGAGGCTGACACTGCAGGGAGAGCAGAAAGCCTTTGCCTTCAGCCAAGAAGATGCCCCGAGGTAGAAGGCCCACATGCAAAGCTAGGACTTCAGCTGTCACCGTAGTGCTTTGGCACTCACTTTCCCCCACCCTTCCCCAGGCGCTACCTGAGGTATCAGATTCTTGTGGATCCTCTTCAGCTTGGCGCGCTTCCTCCCATTCTTGGTAACGATTGTCTCCTCGTAGAACTCGTGGGCGAGGTCCCCATCCTCATCGTAATACATGGAGCTGCCAAGAGGAAAGCGGAGGTGGCTAGGTAAGAGCCTGCCGACAGCTGCCGGCTTCCTGTGCCCCGAGCAGGGGATGGAGCTGGGACAGGCTGGCACCACCAGCCCTGTCAGGGCTGAAACGACCACCCGCTGCCAGCTCAGCCGCTGCCGGGGGCTGCCTGCCCGTCCCACGCCGCTCCGTTGGAGGCCAGGGCCTACGTGTCGTCCTCCCACCCGCCACGCCGGTGCCGATGCTTGGGCAGGCCTGGACCGAGGCAGCAGCGGAGCCTCCCCGCCTCGCCCCCCCTCCGGCTGCCATAGCAACCCCCCCGGCCTCTCACCCGCGGCGTGTGAAGACGAAGGGGGTGGCGGCACGCGCGGCCCGAGCCCGAGCCAGGGCCTGCTGCCCGCCGGGGCCCTCAGCGCCGCCGCCGCCCGCCGCCGGGGAGGCGAAGGGCCACAACCCCCGCGACTTGGAGCCGCTGGCGCCCATGGCGGCGGCGGCGGGGCGGAGGGAGGGGGAGAAGCGGCCCGGAGCCGCCCGGCGACAGCGACCGAGCACCTCCCTACGTGCGCCGCCGCGCTGCACCACTTCCGGCGCCCGCCATGCCCTCCGCACGTGACCCGAAAGGGAAGAGGTGCCCGCGTCACGTGAGAGCGGAGCGGGGCGTGCTCTCCTCCAGGCCTGGCGCCGGCGGGAACCCAGTAATCACCGGTTCGAATCCCGCTGCGGCCCCGCACCACGTGAGCACCCACGGTCCGACGACACCGGGGGTTCCTCGTGTGCCTTCCCGGCCCGGCGCGGGCCTTGTCCCCGCCAAGGACACGCCGCAGGCCAGGCCTCGTCACCAAGATGCCTTTATTGGTGCTCAACACCCTGCTTCTCCCTGGGGACACCCACTCCCCCTGGGGATGCCCACTCCCCGGGCCAACCCCATGGGGGCTGCAATGGCCCGGTGGGTCCCGGAGTGCCCCATTCCACCCCCCTTCCCCGGTGTCCCCACCCGCCGGCGGGCGAGGGTCCCGGCACGCTGGCTGACCACAGGTGCGGTTGTTGCGGTCACCCCGGGGTGTGCGTGGCCAGCGCCTCCTGCATCTTCTGGCGGCAGCGGGCGTAGCGGTGCCGCAGCCGGCGCACGTGCTCTTCCTCCTCCCGCTGCAGGATGCGCAGGAAATTGTGCAGCTCCGGCAGCGTGAAGGCGTCCCACTGCGGGCACACGGGCTGACGTTGCAACAGGGATATGGTGTTCCCCCCCCCCATGGCCACGTCCCCCAGGAGGTACAGGTGCCTGTCCCCCTCCCATCCCTACACTCACGTTCACCTCCCCGGTCTCGTTCTCCTTCAGGACGAAGCTGAGCACCTTCTCGCTGGGGCCGGCCAGCAGCCGCAGCCGCAGAGGCTGCTCCTCATCAGCCAGCTTCCGCAGGTACACTGCAATATCAGCCATGCATCACGGAGTGGGGGATACTGCCACTATGGGGACATCACCACCACAGGGGACACCACTGCTATGGGGGACACTGCTGCCGGGGGAGGGCCATGCCCATGGTGACAGGGAAAACTGTGGCCAAAGGGGGATACCACTGCTACAAGGATGGTGCCACTAGGGGGACGCTGCCGCCATGGGGATGCTGCCATTATGAGGACATCACCATGGGGGACATGGCTGCCCTGGGGATGCTGCTGCCATAGGGGACAGCCCCACAGCCACTGGGGACACTGCCACCAAGGAGGATACCACTGCAACAGGGATGCTGCCACCATGGGGAAGCTGCCAGTATGGGGACACTGCTGCCAGGGAGCACACCACCACCATGGGGGACACCCCTGCTGTGGGGATGCAGCCTCCACTGGGGACACCACTGCCACAGGGCTGCTGCCACCATGGGGGACACCACCACCCTGGGGACATCGCCACCACGGGGCCACCACCACCCAGGGGTAGCTGCCACCATGGGGGCATGGCCACTGCTGCGGGGACAGGGCTGCCCCAGGGCACTACCTTGCTCATCCTTCTCGGACCTCTCGAAGAGGGCGAACTTGCGGGGGTTGTCGACGACAGTGAACTTGCGGAGGAGGGCGTCGATGACCTCGCTGGCACGGGTGTGCGAGAGGATGTGCAGGTGCTTGACGGTCCCCTTGGGCAGGTAGAAGGACGTGCGGCGCTTCACCCCCTGGGTGCGCGGCCCCTGCCGCCCCACCTGCAGGGAGGGCACCCGCTTGGTGGCCGGCACCGAGACGGGGCGCACCAGCTTCAGCTGCACCTTGATGAAGCCGGTGTAGGAGCCGTCCTTGTTCTGGGAGACACCGGTGCAGGGGGCTGAGCGGGGCCAAGGCAGGGCACCGTGGCCCCCCCAGCCCCGCGGCAGCCCCGTACCAGGCTCATGAAGAGGTTGCTGTTGATCTGGCTGTTGTACTCCTTGATCCGCTGCTCCACCTGCACCTGGTCCAGCTCTGCCTTTTCCCACTCGCTGGGCTCATCCTGCACGACAGCGGCTGGGCTGAGCAGCACCGCACGGCTGCAGGCGACCGCTCCGCCTGCCCCAGCATCCCACCGCCCCCCAGCCCGCCCTGAAACACCGGCTGACACAGGAGCGGGCGGTTGCTTGGGGTTGCATCAGCCCAGCTGGCGCTGAGCTGGGCCGTGCTGGGGAAGTGCAGCTGAGCTCATTGCCGCCCCAGCTGCTCCGGGGACACCGGCATTGGCAACCCCCTCGCCCCAACCCTCTTCCCTCGGGCTGCAGGGGTGGGTGAACCTGCCACAAGGACACCCCAGGGCCAGACATCCCCTCCCAGCACCCCAGATCAGAGAGGCGTCCCTGAGACAGAGTGCCGGCAGCCGCCAGCCTGGCACCAGGGCGGTGGGGCGGGCTGGGTGCCCATGGGGACGCCCTAGGATTCAGGGCGGGAGGGCCGGGCTGGGGGTGCAGCCCGCCCATGCCACCAGCACCCTGCTTCAAAGTGCCAGCCCACACAGGAGGTACCCAGGCATCCTGGCTCGGCGTCCCTGACGCCAGCACCCACTAATAAGTGTTTACACGGGGCCGTGGAGCTGCCGTGCAGAGCTGCACATGTCCCTACAGTGCTGTGGGGCTGGGGAGCACCTCGGCTCCTGGCCCTGATGGCCACCCCACAGCATGCAGGCACTGCCAGACCATGCTGGGGTCCCTGCGGGATGGTGACAGCTGTGAGGCTGCCCCGGGGGGGCTCACCCTGGCATCCCCAAGCGCTGTCCTTCGCCCTCCCTGGGAGCAGCTCCAGCCCCAGGGGGCCATGGGGCAGCCGTGCCAAGCAGCAAAGCCCCACTCACCCCACTGTGCCTCGCTCGCCCCACAGTGCTCGCTGGACGAGCCAGCCCGCTCCACAGCGTTGCCATGCTTGCCCCCACGCTTGCTCCATAGCAAAGCCATGCTTAGCCCCACGCTCACCCCAAAGGCAGGGCCACGCTCACCCTCTGTGCTCACCCCACAGCAGAGCCATGCTCAGCCCCACTCTTGCCCCACAGCAGGGCCACGCTCACCTCCAAGACAGGACCACCCACACCCCACGTTGGCCCCACGGCAAGGCTACAAGTGGCCCCACACCGAGCCCACC
>JANZLQ010000037.1:5868437-5883646 GCA_026212715.1 Elanus axillaris | reverse complement strand
CCCGTCCGGGCACCGCGGGGGAAACTGAGGCAGGAGCGGGGCGGGGGGGGAGCCTCGCAGCGCCCGGAGGTCCCGACCGCCACCCCCGGTCCCGGCAAGCCCGGCGGGGCGGGCTGGAGGCGGGGATGAGGCTTCGGGAGCCGCTGCTGGGGTAGGGGGCGGGGGGGCCGCTCCGGCAGCCGCGCTCTCTCCGCCACCTCTCCCAGGACCGGGACAAGCCTCGCTCCGTGCCTCAGTTTCCCAGCGGGGAAGGGGGGCTGGGGAAGCTCTGGCAGCGGGTGAGAAGCAGCCAA
This sequence comes from Elanus axillaris, assembly GCA_026212715.1. Taxonomy (NCBI): domain Eukaryota; kingdom Metazoa; phylum Chordata; class Aves; order Accipitriformes; family Accipitridae; genus Elanus; species Elanus axillaris. Next base: position 5,883,353 of record JANZLQ010000037.1, on the reverse strand, counting down.
AGCTCTCCCGGAGAGCCTCCGCGTTCAGTCCGGCTGCTCGGCCGGGGCTGCAGCCGGACCAAGATGGTTTCCTGCCCGCTGTTGAAGCTCCTGCAGCAGCAGCACTGGTACAAAGCCTGTTTTGGGGTGTTGGGGGACTGTCAGGCACCCCATCGGAACAGGAGATGCACGGCCATGCTGGCACCGTTAGCCTTTCCCAGCCGTGCTCAGATCAAGGCTCCAGCCCTTTGGCCGAGGAGAGGGGGGGATGCACCCTGAGGCACAGCAGGCCACCAGTAAACCCTGCAGAGAAATGCTGGTGGGCAGGGGACCAAGCACTCAGTGCTAATGTCACATCAGTTGGAGAGGAGGAGGGGGCCAGTCTTCCCTGTGAAATGGCAGATGATGAGCACCTGAGAAACTCAGCTGCTTTTTCACAGCGAGTTGCTTGTGCTAACCACATCCTCTGCCTCTCTCTGTCACTAAGACATCGACCAAAAGATAAAAAGCTGCATGAAGGCCTTCTCACCCCCTTCCCTCCTCCAGTTCACATGCCTTGGCTTGGCCCTTCTGGTAACCACAACCTTATCAGCTCTTTTTTTCAGGTTCTCTGGCATTTCTGTTGTTGCAGAGGGGAAAGATGGACTCATACCCCTCTCCCTAGCTGCAAGCGAGGGGAGGAAGCAGTTTAGCATCTTCAGCTAGGAGAAAAAAAGCTGCATCAGGGTGCACAAAGACGTTTATTGGAGAAGGCTACATGGTAGGGTGGTGGGAGAGGAGAGGCCTGCACTGCCCAGGGCTGGGAGCAGGCAGAAGGGGTCTTTGCCAGCTTCTCTTCTCCAGTTGCTGGGCTGTACATGCAGGGGGATCTTCCACCTCGCCAAGCCATGGGCCAGATGCCAGTCACTGCTTCTCTTACAGGTCATCCATGCTTCTTGGTGCCCCAGCCATCAGGTTGCAGGCAGCTTTGTGCTTCTGCCAATGCTGGACCTGGCACGCCCTGCAGAGGGAAAGGCTGCCTCTCAGGGGCTCTGCCGTGAAGCAGGGCACCCGCAGCTTCAGCAGGGATGCAGCAGGGCCACATCCATCCCTGGGACGTGAAGCAGCAACAAGGACAAACCCCAGCACCATGTGCCTCTGGGTGCTGGTGGGGAGCTGGCACAGCCCAGCATTAGCCCAACAGGGAGGTAGATGTGGCCCCCAGTTCTGGGGGCTAAGATGGTTTAACGCCAGACCTTGCCAGATGGTTCAGGACCAGAGAAGATTTAATTTACTGCCACTATCCCAGCTGCCACATCTTAGCCTGTCACCTGCACCCACAGAAGCATGGGTGCTTTCCTCACCACTCCTGCCCCACCAAGGTGCAGGGGAGGGAGATGATCTCATCATGGGAAACCCAGCCTGTCGCTGCTGGTGGTGCAGGCCCAGGCACCTCAGCACCTCACAGTGGCAACACAATGCTCACCAGCATCTCCTCCACCAGTGTCCCAGCCATCGGTCTTGCCGGAAGATTTAGAAAGGTATTTGCGGAGAGCCAGCGGTGCTGAGCAGCAGTGGGACCCCTGGCTTCCCTTGGCCCTTTCACAGCATCCTCCGGTGAGTTCTATTGTGCTCTGGGGAGCAGGGAGCACTGGGGGGGCTGCAGGGGACACAGGTTGGGGTGGCAGGGCTCCCTTACCGTGTGCAGTACCACTCATTACGGCAGCGAGAGCACCGCTTGGCTGCTTCTGCTCCACACCCCCCGCAACGGGGCTTGTCGGGGGCCAAAGCCTCTATCATATCCAGGCTGTAGGTCTGTGCCCACCTGCAGCAGGCAGAGAAGGGGTGAGGCTGCTCATCGGAAACTGCTGACAAGCAGTGAGCTGTCCCTGCTGCACCCTGCCACCAAGGGGACAGCCCCAGCCAGTACCACAGAACCCTCCATCCTCCCAATGCTGAGCTCCAGCCCCTGCTAATGGGGATACTAGCTTTACTGGGCACCCTGTGTGCATGTGCCAGGGCCCTACCTGCGTGCCTGGACCTTCAGCTCCTCCTCAGTAGGGCTGAAGACACGCTTCACCTGGTGCTTGGCGATGGCCTCCCACTTTCCTGTGTTTTTCTTGAGGATGTGGTCCCAGATGACAGGAACCTGGTGGGAGAGGCAGAGCGGGAGGAAGGGGTGTTCACAGCCTGACCGAAGGTGCTGTGGTATGGGGGTATTCGGGGGATGGGGGGGCAGCTGGACCCAGGCATGAGGAGCATGCCCCTCTGGGAGGGTGAGTGGAAATAGCATGTGCAGAGGTGAAGGCACAGGGAGCAAAGGTGTGCTTTTGGGTACGCGGAGGGGACAGATCTGCTTGCCAACAAGTGTTCAGGTGAAATGAGGCAAAACCTTCGGGGTCCAGTTGGGAGTGAGCGTTCAGCCCCAGGGTCTGGGATTCCACACAGAAAGCCCTAGGATCTCAGTGCCCTGCATGCCCGCAGCAGCGCAAACCCCATGCTTCAGAACCATTTGCCTGAGCAGATTTTTCCACTCATCACTTCCCTGAAGACGAACACCCGGGGAAGGGCTAGCTAGCGTGAAAGGGAAAGAACCAGCCAAGAGCAGCATGGGGAGTTCAGGCTCTGGAGAGGACGATGCTGATCCAAACAGTGCTGCCTTCTCCAGCAGAGTAAAAATAGTCAGGCCTGGAAGGGGAGGAGGTTGCTCAGGGAGCAGCCGAATGGAAAAAGGCCTTTTCAAAGCTTGGCTCTGTGACAGGGAGTGAGTTCACTGCTTTCTGGGCAGAGAGGGGAGCCCATGTGTGTGCTTCCAGCTGGCTCCCCTGCCCACCTGCCAGGCTCAGCCCCAGCCCTTGGTGGAGGCAGGAGCAGCACGGGCACAAAAGTGGAGCTATGGTGAAGGGCAGCAGCCTGGGCGAGGGCTGGACAAGGTCCCCAGTGTGGCAGCTGCCTGTCCCACCGACATGCTGGCAGTCAAGGCCATGGACCGAATCCATAACTGCCTCCGCCCTGCTGCCATCCTCAGCCCCAATCACTGGGCTTGCTGTCTGCAGCCTTCCCCAGCCTCCCCCAGTTCCCGCCGTGCCATGTCTCTGGCTCAGCTGCAGCCAGCTCCGACCAGGGCACATCACCCTCCTCCCAGGCCACACAGCCAGCCACACTAGGGGCAGCGAGCTCCCACTCCACACAGTCCAAGTGGCTGATGCCCGACCTACCCATCTGCTCTGGGAAGCAGCATGGGAGCCTCCAGCAGTGGGGAAGAGCCTCTGCTCTCCCAGCTCTTCTCAGCTGCCTTGTTGCAGATCTGCCCCCACACAGTTTCTCCCCTCAGCTCACGAGAAAGCAGTAGAAACACTTCTGCAGAGATTACCACTGCACAGATTAAAACCCTCCAAGAACCTCGCACTGTTTGAAGACCTTCAGGGCCCAACTCCCAAGTCCCAGACATAAGCTGGGACCACTATGACTCCAGCCTCTACCACCAGACCTTGGCATCCCTCCATACACAGTGTGCCAAGCAGCCCTGGCCAGGGCTGTAAAAGGGCAATCCTCCCTGGGGAGTCCAGAATTCAGCCCGAAAACACTGGTAAATGTTAAATGAAGAGTTAATTGTTAAAACAAGCCAGGGGTTGTCTCTGTCCCATGCAGCCACGACCCCAGGGTCTCAATGCAATTTGGAGAGCTGTTTATAACCCAGCATTTATGCCTTTAGATGCAACTGCTTGGCCACTGTGGTAGCAGGACAAGGTTCCCATGTCATCCATGGACAGCTTTGCTGGCAATAAGGATGTAACTGTGAAACGGGTGCTTGGCGGCTTTGCCAGGGCACCACCTCTCCAGAGCTAAGCTTGGTGGGAAGAAAGGGAGGTAGGGAGCTATCAGGCTTAAAGCAGAGTGGCTGGAGAGGTGGAGGAAGAGTCACAGGATACCTGCTCCAGGACGAGATCCTTTTTGTGGGGAGCTGGCTCTGTCACTGCGAGGTGGCTCAGAAATCTCTGTATCTCCACCAGGTTGGGCAGCTGGTCAACAAGGACATCCGTCAGGAATGCACGGAGCTGCGGCCACAGAGGTGAAGAGAAGAGCAAATGGAAAGAGGTCAAGACAAGGGAGCCAGAGCTGGGGAAGCAGCATAGCAAGAGCAGGCATCTGTGGGGCACTGGCAGAGAGACCCATGGGGGTCCCACGAGGTGCACTCACAAACACAAACTTTGGCTGCTGCTTGCATGGTAGCAGACCCAGCCGCTCTCCCACCACTGGCTCCTAGGAGCCCACAATGAGGATGGGGAGAGATGCCCAGAGGTGCCTAGTGGTGGCAAGGTCCTACTCTGCGCAGGGACCATGGCCTTCGTGATGTAGGGTCCTACCTTGAGAAGCTGGCTCTTGTTGAAGCCATCGAAGGAGTATTTGCGCTGGCATTCAGGGCTGAGCAGGAGGTTGAGGAGGGCAAGCCACACCTGCCCATCCAGTTTGGTCATCTTCACCTGGTCTTCAGGGGGCACCACATGCCATGCACCATTCTCAAACTTCTTGAGCTTGCCTGAGGGACAAAAGAACATGTGGGTCCAGGGAGAGATAGTGCTGCCTGAGGGAAGACAGTTCAGAGGTAAGGATGCTGGCCTATGCTCACTGCATCATTTCACCACAGGTAAGCCCCTCTGCTTCTGTCTGCCTCAGTATCCCCACCACCCTTTTGCTCAGCACAGCAGCCTACTTGATACTGAGACAAGATGTTAGAGAGCAGGAAAAGTGTAAAGAACATGTATTAAAACAATAGGGCTGTGGCAGGAACTGATAGATCCTCGAGGTATCTCCCTCTCTACTTATCCAGGACAGCACTAGTAGATGGTGGGTGAGCCCATGCTGCAACAACAGAGGGGCTGGAGAGGCATGTTTTGGGGTACCAGCATGGCAAATACCTGCTCTTCTAGAGTTTCTTCTGCCAGGGACAGCCAGAAGTAGCATGAATGTAACAGAAGTGATAAAACAATTTCCAGGAGCTACTGTGCTGCTCTCGGGGATGAAGGAGGATGTAACCCTGCACCTGCAGTCTGGAAATGCCTTTGCACTCTTTGTTTCATTCCAGTCTCTCCCTCAGGGCCCTGGATCAAAGCTCCCTCTGACATCCCGAGCACGCAGGCAGGGAGGAGGGATGCATTTCCTGGCCAGAGGAAGGAGGAAAGCTCCCACAGCCAGCTGGGCTCCTCTTGACAGGCGCAGAGCCACGTGCTTCCCAGCATCTCTTCCTCCCCTGCCTGTGCTGTGACCCTCCCCCCGTGCAGGGCGGGGGAGGGGAGTGCAGGTTCCCACGCCCCAGGCTGTGCCCCACCTCTGCTCAAAGGCAGGCAGTAGAGAAACTGGGGAGCTGCAGGGGGGCATGCCTGGCTGCAGAGGTGCAGGAGGCAGGGCTGATGGCATAGGTGATGGCTGATGGGCACAACCTGATCAGAGGCCTTTGGCAAGAGAGAAGCTCAACAATCAGCAGCTTCAGGGCAATCGGTTTGCTGCCTGGGAGACCCCACGTCTGGCTCTAATTATTAGTGCCGTCCCAGAAACGTGCAGACAGGCTGAGTGGCACTCTGGTCCTTCTGTGTCCAGGACAAGACTCCTCGAGGAGCAGGTGGGGCTGGCAGATCTGCTACACTCCTGTCCTGGCCGTGATCAGCTTGGAAGAGACACAGCCCTGTGTAAGGATCGGTGTTTGGGAGCACTGCTGAGTCCCCAGCCCAGCTGTGCTGCAGCTGCTTTCAAACTAAACAGCTTTGGGCAGGGAGCACTTGTGAGAAGCAATGGTAGGAGGCTGGAGGGGAGGGTAGAGGGGGAGCAGCTTTCTGCAAGGGCTCCTACAGCAGACCTCTTAGTGGATGCAGGTCTCAGCATGCCACCATGGCACCACAGGTACCACAGGGCACGATCCGTACCTGCTTCCCAGCAGCTCCAGGGGCAATGTTCCACCAGCTCAACAAGGAGGCAGGGCAGGTTGTGGGTGTTCAGCATCCGTGTCAGCGCGCTCAGGGGCAAACTGGAGATGTGACAGAAAGGGCAAAATGGTGCTCACAGACAAACACCAGAACAGCTACAAATATTCCCTGAGGCAACTGGGAGAGGCAGGGGGAAAAAAACCAATGATCTGGGATCCCAAGAGTACCAGGGAGCAGGGTGGAGTGCTGCTGCCTTTGCCTCCAGGGGCACAGCGCCACTGCCACCACGGATATAGGCAGCTGCTGAAAGGGGTCCAAGCACCTGCTGCAATGTCACGGGAATCTCAACCGGTTAGCCCGGCGCATGTCCTCTGCTGCTCCTGGGCACCTACCTCTCCACCTGATCGGTGATAAACCGCAGCACTGACAGGGCTTTCAGGGAAATCTCAAAATCCATTGTCTCTGCCTGCTTCTGTAGCTCCTGTGGAGGGACAAGCATAGCGTCGGGATTCCAGCCCCCATTTCCCAGGAGCTACAGGGAGGCGGGCTGTTGGCTGTGCATTGGTAACCACAGACTGAGGGGGAAAGCAAAGCCCTGCAAAACAAACTCTGCTTCTCATCTTGACTGTGCCAGTGCTGCTTGTTTGCCAGGGCTGCCGCAGAAGTACTTGCAGCCTGCTGTTGCTCATCCTTCATCTCCCTACACCTAAAAGGTCATGGGTGGCTACTGGCAGCAGTGCCCCTGCATAGGGACATCCCCTGAAAGAGATGAGTCCCTGACCACTCTCTCCCCTTCTGGGATCATCTTGTGGCCCATGGCCCTGCAGAGCCCTGTGAGGTTGAGGGAGGGGGGAGCTGCATGATCAGCAGAGGAACCAAAGGAGGAGGAAGAGGAGGAGGAGAAAGAAACTTGGCCCTGGAGCAGCTGCAGCCCTACATCCACCCCTACTGGATCTGCCTCTTCCCTCCAGCTTGTGTACAGTCAGATAGAATGTCTGCCTGTGGTCATCCTAGCCCACAGCTATGCCATGCTTTCCAGCCACCCAGCCTCCTTCCCTTCCCAGGCAGCGTGGACACCCTGTTCGTCCCCCACATGCTCAGGCTAATGGCCTGACCACCCTCTGACTCACCCTCTTTCAAGACCATCAGGATGGCTAGGCTGAGAGGTGCCAAGTCCTTTTCCCTGGCCCAGGCAAAGCTTCTCTCCAGTCCCAGATGCTCAGCAGCTCACATCTTCATGTGCAAAGCACTGACCTCAGCAACTCATATTTCTCTAAACCACCACTGCAACAGTTCCCTTCCAAATTCCTGTGGTAAGGAGCCTTGTGCTCCCCTGTGCTGGTGCCCCACACGCTACTAAGAAAGCCTTATGGGCTCTTCCCCGCAACCTCCCTCTCCAAACTCCCCCAGTGAGACTGTTTCCTACTCCTCCTGGTATCCAGACCTCATCTCTGCTATCTTTAGGCAGGGACTCTTTTGCCTGTGCTTCTGGGGGACAGCAGAACAGGTCCTGTTCTAGTGGTTACGACCATACACAGTCACAAAGGACAACAAGCTCCACAACATAGGAAAGAGCAGGAACAGCTTTTTCATAAGGTATTATTGTATGTGGAGTCAGGAGGAGCTGGAATGAATCAGAAGAAACCAGGCTTCTTGGGGGATGAGAGCTTTTAAGAATCCTATTGGCTAGAAAAGGTAATTTTTTTTAAACTTAAGCCATGTCAAAGCACTAACAGAGACAACCCCTTCCCCTCCCCAGCTGGGAAAACATTTCCTGGAAAACATCCCTATTGTGCTCCGGAGCCCTCCACTTCCTTCCCTTTTCTGGAAGAGGAGCATGTGCTCAGGCAACGAGCCAAAGGATGGAAGCAATGTGGGGAGGTACAGCCAAGCTTGCAGGATATCACTTTAACCCCACTTCTCCAGACACTGCTTGTGATGTGTGCAGTTTAAGGAGAAAACTCAAGGTGCTGAGAAGCACCAGAAGGAAAGAGAGCTCCCGCACTGGGTAAGTGTGTATGGCAGCCCGGGAACACCTGACTGGGAACAGATCCAGGCTCGCTGCTGGCTCAGACCAGCACAGAGAGGAGGTATTTCTCAGAGAGCCAAGGAAGCTGGGGGGGGAAACACATTAAGACAATTCCTAGTTGTATTGTACATCTATTTGGGAAGGTTCCCTCTCATGGTTAATCCTGGCTGGCTCCAGCGGCAGTCTGAGCTAAAGTGGTTTCACAAGCTCCAGAGAGACATACCCACACAGCTTTCAAGAGCAACGGCAAATGGCCAAAACCCCTGTACTGAATATTTTACCTATCAGCTCTCCAGTATCCCCTCATCAGAGCTCAGACCATGTCCTGCAGGAAGCCTCAAGCTGGCATTGTCACGAGAGAGGGTGGAAAGTGGCTGCAGGGTAAAGGGACGTGGGTGCAGCTGCTGCTGTGGACAAGCACCAGATGCCTCTGAGATGGGTGGAAGGTGCCGAGGATGCAGCCAAGGCGTTCTCCACAGGAAGGTCCCCCTGTGCCCCTTCATGCTGTCCACATCCTCCATCATACATGTCCTCAGTGAGCTACAGGACTTTCTCCTCACCTGCATGGACGATGGGCTGGCCAGATCCTCGGGACGAAGCTCCACTGGGGTCACTGTCTGTCCATTGGTACTCCGAGCTGCGAGCAGAGTCAGTTTTCGGTGGCAATAATCAATTAAATCCAGAATGTTGTCCTCTGCTGACTCACAGATCTCCTTCAGAATGACAAGAGTTTCATAGAGGGCCAGCCCCCACAGCCATGGCTTTTCACCCCCAGGGGCTTTACACTGAAGAAAGCTGAACCTGTCTCTTACCTTGTAAAAAAACACTGTCTCCAAGAGGTTAATGATGGAGGCTTCATGATGCAGCTGCAGGAGGAAAATGGCAAGAGTGAGGTAACAGCGGAGCAATCACCAACACTGAGGACACAGGCAATGGGACCAGGAAAAGGGCTCTTCTAAGAAGCTGTTTGTGTAGTTATATTTGGCTCTTAGACTTGTGTTTGGCCACAAGTGATGTAATTTTTAAAACAGCTCCAGTTCATGCAGTGCTTATTAATATTTATGTTAACATGCCTATGACACTTTAACATGCTAACAGAGAACCACACTTCCCAGCAGGCAGAGGTCTTCAGGGCTCTGTCTCTGCCGCTACAGTGGCAGTACAACCGTAGCCTTCAGGCACACTGCAGCCCCTGGCACCAAGACAGAAAAGTACTCTGCATAGCTGTGCTGCTCTCAGCCCCCTGGGTCCTGGTCAGACAGCCTTGTCCCGAGACTGGGAACCACCGAGATAACTGCCTTGAGGCAGTGCCGCAGACAAATGGCTGCCCAGGGAAGACAGCACCTTACCCTGGACTGAAAATGGACTAAAACTTCCACGCCTTGGGCAGATTTCCCTTAGGTCAAGGGCTGCATCCCTCCACAAGGAAGCCCAGTTCCTGAGATAGCTCCCTTGCTAAGAATGGCCCAAGAGATCATTGCTCCCAGGAGCCTGGTAAGAAAAAGCTAGGTTTTTCTTAACCCAGAGGGCATGTAACCTCAGAAACCCCTCTGGTTAGAGGTGCCAGAGAAAAACAGTGCTCATAGCGGGGCAAATACCCAAGGGTTGTTGCTGCCTGGGAGCGAGGGTAGCACGAGTTGCTGGGAGCTGCAAGCCAGGAGCGCAGCTGCCTCCAGGAGTGGCTTCTGCTCCATCTAGCAGCTCTCACAAGCCCCTGTACAGGATTAGGCAAGGGCACAGCCCTCCATGGAGCTGAGCTCCCCTGGGAGTGGGTCTCTCCCTCCTGGGGGCAAGGATATGGGCTTGTCACTCATGGCTTTGGGAAACCAGATGCTTCCCACTGTCCACCACAGCTTCTCAGTGTGGCGAGATGTAAAATCCCAGCTCTGAGATCTTCAGGGTGAGATATATTCTTAAGCATAGTAGTGCCTGCCCAATTTCCAGGCTCGTTCCCACTGACCCCTCTACTCACCACCATGTAGATGGGGAAGGTGCTTCTTGGCTTAAAGTCCTCCAGCTGGCACAGCACAGGAAAGATCTTGTGCTTCCAGATCTCCACAGAGATCAGCTCCCCAATGAGAATAGGAATCTAGACAGGGAAGGGATGAGGAAAGCAAAGCCTTTCAGACCAGTGCTTCAGGGAAAACTAGTTTTATTGCTAATGCTCAGCCACACAGACTTCAGAGTCATCCCATGGAGGAGGGTGGCCTTGGGGCACCCCGTCTTTATTCACCCAGCTCAGAAATCAAGAGCTTTTCACCAGCAGATGAGCAGGCAGAGAGAGCTCCTGGGGTTGCAAAGGAGGAAGATGACCCTGAAGAGCTAGGCAGGTCCAGGGCACCACACATATCAGTGCAGCCCAACACATTCCAGGGCTGGAACACCTCAGTATAGGGCAGAGATCCACAAGCGGAAGGGCTGGTGCACAAGAGACCAAAACAATCTCCAAGAGAGGAACCAGAGACCAGCAAGTAGAAATACTACAGCTTGACCTTTAATTTTTTTTAAAAGGTAAAACTGGCAAACTACCAGTCAAACATCTTTGCTGGAGATATAGCATATTCTTCACCATTTTATTCCAAAATTGCACATTGTCCACAAGGTGACCCCAGCTTGAGGCTGAAGGCCTGTCACAGGGATCACTACCACACCCAAGGAGGCTCACCTTGGTGTATGTAACCAGCAGCTCTGTGAGGAGCTGCTCCTGGCCTGCAGAGGCACTCAGGATGGCATGCATGTTGAGCTTCTCCACGCACTCGTGCTGCCGAAGCCATCTGTGGGGCAGCCAGGAAGGACATCAGTGTCAGAGACCTCTGACCACTGGGCTCTGGGGCTCCGCTGTGCTTCTGGGGAGGGTCCCTCACGTAGGGAAACCTGCTGCCAGCACACTCATCCCCAGGAAATGCCCCAAGCCTGCCAGGAACCCCCAAAGTCCATGCTGTGCCCTGAGCCAGCACTCCCTGGGGCAGCAGCTCCACCTGTAGCAGCCCCAAACCCACTGCCCTCCTGCCAGCCCCCAGCAACACCCACCATGAGACACTGTCAGTGGAGGACACCTCAGAACTGGGGGTCCTCCTCTCCATCACCCCTACCCACAAAGACCCTCGGGGACACCCCAGATCTGGGGCCCTCCTCTCTCTTTCTCAGTCCTTCCAGGAAGGCTCCAGAATTGGGGACCCTCCCCCCTGACTCTCTGGGGTCACCTCAAAACCAGGGCCCCTCTTCTCTACCCTAGACCTTCTGGGAATCCTTCCTTATCCCCACCCAGACCTTCTGGGGAGGGTCCAAAACCAGGGCCCCACCTCTTCCCCCACAGCCCCAACGGGGACACCCCAAATTTAGAGCCCCTTCTTCGTGCCCCCCTCCCCTCCCAGACCCACCGAGGCCCTCCCCAGCAAAGCCGTCCCCCCGCACCCCTGCCCGCCGGCGTCCCGCAGGTCGGTGCCCTGCAGCGCCCGCACCAGCGCCTCGGCCTCGGCGGGCAGCAGCGGCGCCGGACCGACTGCAGCCATGGCGGCGGCGGCGTCGCTATGGCAACACCCTCCCCCCGCTGGCCGCTCCTCTGTCGCCCCCTGGCGGCGCGGAGGAGCGACCGCAGCCGGCGGGGCGGACCGGGCTCCGGGTACACACAAACGAGGGACGCGTGGGGGGACTCGTGGGCCCCGGCTGCCACCCCCGCCGTCACTTCCAGCACACGATGATGTTGGGGTCGTTCTCCAGGCGCTCGTCCAGCTCCTTGTAACTCATGCCTGGGAGTTGGGGAAGGCAGCGGGGTGTTAGTGGGGTGCCCAGCCACAGTGTCAGGGGGCTGGCTGGACTCCCCAGCTGCTACCCAGGGCAGCACGGGCTTGGCAGCCCAGCTCGGAGCAGAACATAGGCCAGAGTCCCGTCTCCATGAGGTCTGAAGGCTCCCAACGGGGCGAGGGGGACCCCAAAACCGGTGCACAGCCCTGGGCACTCAGGCAGCCCCTCTGCCTCCCACTGGCACCGAGACCTGCACAGAGGAGCTCAGATCCTCACCGGTCTTGCAGCAGATCTCATCATAGCTGTGGCAGCCCGTGTACAGCCGGGCTGGGTGGCTCCGTTCGTCCCGTGAGACCTTGACGGGGTATTTCTGGAGCCGCCGGATAAGGCCCTTCATCAAACCAAACTGGATAAGCCTCCTGGAGACAAAGAGGAAAGAGAGTGGGACCACAATGCTGAGGTGTCAAACACCCCAGCTCCCCCAATTCCCTTCTGGTTGCACCATGACCCAGCACTGTCTCATGTTTCCCCACCTACAGATGCAGGGGTTGAGTACTCCCTCCTCGCTCCCCCACACTTGCCCCACCACCCCTGGTGGCACCGCCGCCCTTGGGGCCTGAGGAGGAGGGTGCTGGCTCCAACCTCTCATCCACTCTCTGGAGCTGCAGGGTGTAGCGGGAGATGAGGTCTCGCACCGTCGTGCCAGGGCTCAGCCCACAGTACAGCTGGAAGACGTCCCTGAGGCTGGCTCGCTTGTGCCCTGTGGGGACAAGTCACCAGTCAGCTGCCCTCTGTCCCTGCCTCCGCTGGCAGCCCAGCGCAGGGTCACCGTACCTTGTTTGGTGACGTAGGACAGACACTCTTCCTGGAGACACTTGTCATCCACCAGGTCCTGGACCTTTGGCGTGGTGCAGTAGACATTGGAGTACTGGAGGACAAGGGAAAGCCAGCTCTGCTCAGCCACAGCTTCAAGAGACAGACCTGTCCTGCTCCAAACCCCATTATTCCCCCTACATGGCCACACCAATGGCACAGCTGCTGCCCAAATCCTGCTCGTGCCCCTATGCTCTGTGGCCTGACCCACCTGGAGTATGGAGACGAGCGTGACGACCCCGTAATACCTGCAGACAGACAGTGGTGAAACGTGAGAGACCCTCTCTGCCAGCACCCACCCTCACCACCTCCTGTGGGCTGGCCAGGCCCCCTTCCACGCACTCACAGCAGGTTTTGCACAGCGATGCGCACCAAGTTCAGCTCCACGTCAGCTTCTGCAGAAATCTTCTGGACGTGCCGAAAGCCGTCGATGTAGGGTAGGATCTAGGAGGGGAGGAAGCAAGAGCTCAGAGGGGAGAGAGCAGAGAGGCCCAAGGCAACACCCTGAAGTCCAAGAAACTCCCCTCTGTCCAGGAGCATGCTGGGATGGGCAGGCTCCATCCCCAGAGCATTTTATCCTTGTGTTGGGTGAATGGGTTGCTCACAGGCCAGAACACAAAGACAAGGGGAGCACCAAACCGTGCTCCTTAACGTGGTGATCTCTGGGACAGCCTGATTCCCCTCTCCCCGCCCCCCCCAAGGCAGGCTGGAAACAGGTACCGTTCAAAGCGTGCTGCCCCTGGTCAAGCACACAGACCTGCTGTGTGGTGAGGTCCCACTGGGAGTTGAAGAAGTCATCCTTGTCTTGGGTGAAGACAGGGACATCATACTCCTGCACAATGGGGGGGTCTGGGCGCTGCTCAATCACCTTCAGGTGGATGGTGTTTGACTCATCTGTCCAGAGAAAGGGGAGCACTCAGTCCCCAGAGAAACCTCTGCTCCCTTGGGAGCTTGCAATTGTCAGCCCCAGGACACCACCACGCTGCATGGAGGAAGGCGTTTGTGTCCCACAACCCCATCCCTCCTGGCCCTTTGAGCCACCCAGGGCAAAGCTGACTCAGACACCTCCCAACTCCAAGGGTAGACAGGCAGGGAGCTGCCAGGAGCAGCACAGGCAGAGCCGACCCTGGCAGGGGATGGCCCAGCTGCTTCCTAGCGCTGCCCTGCCCTCACTGCTGGGCCAGCGTGGCTGCTGTACCTATGGGCAGGGTGCACTTTCCTTTGGCGTTCAGCTCCTCCAGCAGGATGGTCATGATAGGAACCAGCTTCTGTTTACTCTCCTCGTTGGAGATGAAGCCACTTTCCAGCTAAAGAGCAAAAAAATCAAGTCAGCTCCTCCCCACAGGATTACCAGCTACAGGAACCGCACACACATCTCAGATCCTGCCCTCCCTTAGACTTCAAGTGATGTGTGGGTAAAAGCATCATGATCCCCTCCTCACTGTAAACCTGGCCCCTACCCTGGCAACACCCAGTGACCCACAATGTGCACCAGGACATGGGTGACTCTGTGGGGTGGATTGTGAGGCAGTCAGCCTCCACTCGAGTCGGCTTGGGCCTCACCTCGAGGGTTGTAAGGTAGCCAGCCAGCTTCTTCACTATGGGCTCCAGTGCACAGGCCTTGGCTCTGGCATCACACACAAAGCCCAGGTTGAAGAGCAGAGCATTTCGGCTGTACTTCTTGTGCTCAATACACACGGGGCAGCCGATCAGCTTCTTCTCCATGGCTGTCCTGTGGGAAGACAAGTATAACCTGCACCTACACCCTCAAGGAGGCCTGAGCCCCATGCAAGTCTATTTCCTGGTCAGGCTCTGGAGGTGGGGGGTCCTCTATTTTGCAGGAAAATTGATGCCTAATACCCAAATACTCAGTGTGCAAAACACACAGTCTGAAAAAGCAGGGCGGGGGTGGGCAGGGAAGAGTCAACCATCAGAGAAGAAAATGGCCTCCTTTCAAAACCAGCACAGCTCTCCATACTCGAGTTTGATTCTCCTGGATTTGAGGCTGACAGAGAACCACATGCAACACCAGCCACCCCCAGAACCAGGTACCCCCCCACCCGGGTACTCGAGGGGACCGTAAGGAACCTGCAGACCACGGGACAGAAACCCCTGCAAGCCCAGAGCTGGCACTGTCACATCACCCGGCCGTCGTTGTTTCCCGCTGGCAGAGAGTTGCCCAGTCGTGGCGCGAGCAGTGGGCCCCCCCGGGGCCGGGAAGGAGGGGCGGTTTGCCAACACTCACACGGTGATCAGCTTGTTCTGCAGCTCGGGCTTCGTGATGACGTACACCTGGATGGTGTCAAAGAGCTCCCGGGAGATGAAGTCCTCCGGGACCTGTGGCGGCACAGAACGCTCCGCTCCAGCCCCACCCGGCTGCTAAGCCCCCCC
>JANZLQ010000037.1:5793401-5842311 GCA_026212715.1 Elanus axillaris | reverse complement strand
CAATGGGTGCACTCTGCCCCCCCCCCCCTCAGTCCACAGCCCAGTCCCCAGCTCACGTTCTGCAGCTGGTCAAAGGCGTACTCAAAGCCAGCCTTGTAGTCGGTTGTGCCCTTGGCCACCATCCCCTGCACATCCTCCTTGAAGACCTTCTTGTTTCGGATGTTGGCCTGCACCAGGTGCTTGAAGCATGACACTGGCTTCGCCTTCTCATTGAACTGGGAGGCAAAAGAGAGGGGAGTGGGTTGCAGAATGTGGATGGGGGCAGCTTTGGCAGGCACAACCACCCACCATGCTCAGCTCCCACAGGTGAGAGGCAGTCGGAGCATCCCATGTCCCATGTCCCAGGGACGGCCGATGCTGAGACCGGGGCTTAGCTTGGGCCAAGTCCAGCACTGAGCCACCCAGCATGGGTACCAGCAGTGGATGCTGCCAGCACAGGGCTCGCCTGCACCCTTGCCTCTGCAGGACCCCCTGGGCTTGTGCAAGCAGGTGTGCTGTGCCGCACCACACCATGCTGGCAGTGGGAGCAGGTGCTGCCTCTCACTTACAGCTTCATTTGCTGGCAATAGGGCCCATTCATTAGAGGAGCAGCGATCCAGCTAACGGAGCCAGGCCAGACACGTTAATTAGTGCCAGCGTGCTTGTGGCCAGACAGGGGAGGGCCAGCATGGGCTGGGTGCCCAACAACGCACAGATGCGGTGGCACGGCCACTGTACTGTGTGAGGTCACAGGCTGCTGACAACATCGTGGAGGGCATGATGTCACTAGCTGGTGACAGACTAGAGATGGCTAGTTGGGACTGCCCCAGGAGCATCTCTACCAAACACCCCATGATTGGGGCAGCTTTTGTTCACAACCGTGTACAGCCAAGCCCTGAGCAGCCATTTCCTTACTTATGGGCAGGTGGATGGTTAAGAATTAAAAAAAAGGCATTTCTTGCTCTGCAGAGCCCCTGGCCAGGTGGGTCTGGGGGCAAAGGACTACCATAGTGGGGAACTGGGAGCTGCCCAGGGCTACAGCCCTACTACCCACCCCACAGCACTCACCGAGGCCACGTTGACATAGTCATCATCCGAGAGGGTGTCCAGCATCTCATAGACCGAGGTCTTCATCAGCTTGAGGGTGAGGCCACTCACGCTGCCACTCCTGGCAGAAGAGAGGGATGCTGGGGTCTCAGCAGCAAGGGGGCACAGGGCTCCCCGCCACTGCTGTCCCATGCAGCTTCCCCATGGCCACTGATGGACAGCAGCACCACAGCGAGCCGTGCCACCGTCCTCACCTGGCCCAGCCTGGCCACAGCCCCCCACCATGTACTCACACATCCACGATGATGACCATGTCCTTTGGGGAAGAGGCACCTTGGATGTACCTGCAGGGTGCAGAGGAGGGTCAGCGGGGTTGACTCATTTTAGGGGGGGAGCCCGACCCTGCTAGGTGAAGCCCAAGAGCAAAGCTCTGCCACTGCACAGGCGGCCGGAGAGCTGTGCCAAGAGTGCCTGTGCACTCATGGCTGCAGTGACCCCGGAGCGAGGAGCAGGGACGAGGCAGTGGCGGGTGAGCAGAGGCGAGGACGTGGCACAGCGCAGCACGGCAGACTGCCAGCGACCCGCCGCTCGGTACCGTATCTGCCTAATGAGCTCTAAATGCTAAACTCTTCCATCATCGCAGGCCCTTTTCTGCGCGCTGATTATGCTGACACACACATCCATATTAAGATGCTATTTACCCCCCTGGCAGCTTCAAAGGCCAGGCTGATTAGGTTATTTTTAGCTATGAGGAGGAAAAATAATACTACTACATAAATCCTCCCCCCTGAAAACAATTAGGGAACCCTTCCTCGCCCGTCAAAGCACCTGGTCCTGCTCCCGGTCCTGCTGTGCCATCCCATGTGGGACTGAGCCGGTGCGGTCCTAAGCACCTGTCCCAGCGATGGCCAGGCACAGCCTAGCCTTCTCATCCCACCACATGGGGCCTGATCCTGCTATGGCTGAAGTCCAAGGGAGCCTCATTATTGGCCTGATCAGGATCAGGCCTGATGCAAATTAATTAATGTATTATTAGTATCAATTACTCACCATTACTGGGGACGACTGGGGAAGGGGCAGGCTCTGATTGCTAATCCCAGGTCCTGATGTTCCCTAATTACAAGTGATTACCCAGGCGGGATGTGGGATAAGGGATGCTGGCACGTGGGGCCGCCCTGGTGTGGATGCCGCAGCGCCCCAGAATCCTCTCCTCATGCTGGGGTGCAGGACGGGCAGGCAGCTGCCCGCAGGCTTCCTGCTGGCCAGCGTGGGCTGGAAGGCTTGGTGCCTGCCCTGCTCCCCAGTGCTGGGCTGCCGGCGCAGCACGGAGCCCAACGAAGATGCTGCCTGTAATGGGTTGTGGCAGCGCATCCATCTCTGGCTGCCCTGCTCAGATGAATACCCCCGCCTTCGCAGGAGAAGGCTGTGGTTAATAGTGCCATTCATCAAGGGAGGGGAAGGCAGGCGAGCGGTGCCGGTGGCCCTGCCGAGGCTACAGGCAGGATGTGGTCCCTGCCAGGCCCAGCAGCGGAGCGGTGAGGGCTGTGTGCCGCACCAGACCCTGGCGTGAGGGCAAGACAGGACCCCAAAGGGGCATCCTTGGGGCTGTGCTGCCCCTCCAGCATGAAGGGTGCTGCTGCTCCTCTGTGTCTGGGTGGGCAAGCGGGTGGCTAGCCTAGCTGATGGGCAGGGAGCCAGGGTAGCTGGGTTTGGTAGCCCTCATATGCACCAGCGGCCCCCCAAAATGGCCTGCTAATCCCACCCCTGCCAATAACCCGCACAGCTGCCTCGGCAGAGAACAATTAATAATTAATGTGGAGCAACCAAAGACAATTAACCAGAGTAGCAGGGCCATTAATTTCCTGACAAGGAGTGGGGGCAGCTCCCAGTGTGGGCAGGGGGCTGGGCAGAGGGTGCTCCCCTGGGACACAGGGCTCCCTGGGCACATGCCAGAGACTCACACCCACTTTCCTCTCCATGCCCGAGTTTTTAGGCAGCAACGACAGGCAGGATAGGGCCGCAGCTCCCCCAGCCCCCACGGGCAACATGATAATTAGTGCTGGCAGGCCGGCAGGTCTACCTGGGCTAAGGGGAAGCGATTCAATCCCACCTCACTTGGTGTGCGGCTAAATGGCTGCTTGCAGCTATTGCTTAACCACAGCCTGGCGCTGCCTGCTCATTTCTCTCTCCACGCTCCCGGCTCATGGTTTCCGAGAGCGGGAGCCGAGAGCCGCAGCCCAGATGCCCCTGCCCATGTTACTGTGTCCATTTGCCAATGCCAACCATGTGTGAAATGAAAAAGGGGAAGGACATGGCTGCTCCCAGCTGGGAAGGGCTGGCAAAGGGACCCCCTCCCCACCCGGCACCCCCTTACCAGGGCCGCCTGCGCACGTCGTAGAGGTCGATCTTATTGGGGGCTCTCCACGGGGTGGCTGTGGGGGGAAGGCAGGTGGTGAGTAAGGTGGGGCTGTCCCACGGTGTGGGACACAGGCGACCGGGCAGAGGGACGCCCAGGGCTGAGGAGGCAGCAGGCTCCAGCTGGGAGTGCACACCAACAGGCTTTGGCACAGTACGGTTATGTGTGTCAGGCAGCCCCCAGGGCTGGTGCTGGGCCATGCTAGCCCGCATCTCACGGTCAGAAGGGCCTGGGCTGCCCTTGGCCAGTCCCACCCCTCGGCAACTGCCCCCCGCTGCCCACTGCCACGCACCAGGGTAGTAGCGGGTGACGCCGGTGGCACTGCCGAAAACCTGCCAGAGCAGGGAGGGATCCTCCTTCCGGTTCTCAATGAAGACGTCCTCCAGTGCCTGTGTCCAGTTCAGCTCATTGAGGATGACGGTGGCTGCGGGAGACAGAGCCAGGGGCTGGGAGGGTGGGTGTGGGGGAGCAGTGGAGCTGGGGGTGGGCTGGGGTGTGACAGGGACCACAGTGTCCCCACAGTGATGGCAGGGAGGGAGAGGCAGTGTATCCCCTCTGCCCCTTCCTACGGAGGAGCCCAGAGGGGCTTTGCAGCCTCCCCCGCATCCCCCAACCCCCTCGCTCCCACAGGGCTCCAGCATCAGCCTGCTGTCCCTTGTCCCCAAAGACCCAAGCCACCCTCCAGGGCTCCCCCAAGCGCTCATAATCCCCATCCCCTGGCTCTGGGGCAGGGACAGCCACCGCTGGGGATAGCCAGCTTGCCATCTCACCCCCTTCCCAGCAAAACCCCCCACTCCTCCCACTACTGTGCCAGCCTCGCTCCCTGGGGACTGCCACCAGCTGGGAAACCAAGGGGTTGTGTCCCTCTGGTGCAGCGCAGAGCCTCCCGGGCCCCACTCTGCATTCCCACTGGCCCCCGCACCTGACGCAAAAGCAATTAAGATGCTAGCAAACAGCAGTTTTAAATTATTCAGCTATTAAAGCAAAAGATAAGCTGCTGGCAGCCCCAGCCTGTGATTAATCAAGGGGAGCTGGCAGAGCACAGGGGGGTAGAGTGGCAGGTATGGGGCTGGCCGGCCGACGGGGATGCTGTCTTGGGGACAGTGTGATGTCCTGGTGCTCCCAGGGCCCTCTGGGGCACCTCGGAGGCCCCAGCATCCCACAGCAGCCTGTGCTGGGCCACCCCGGGACTGTGGTGTGGAGGAGCCAGCTGAGCCGCTGAGGGCAGGAGGGGGCAGCTGGCAGCACCCCGAGGCCAAGACCTGCTCCCTCCTGGGGTACCCTCAATGCATTTTTAGGGTGCAAGAGCTCCCAGGAGTAGCCCCTCTCCTCGGCATAGGGCAGAGCAACCAGTGTGGTGCTACAGGGAAGCCAGTGTGCATTTGAGGAGTATATTTAGCTCTCCTAAGGCTTCCTCCCACACTTGTCCCTCCTTGAAACACCATCATCACCCATTCAAGCCTTCGCCATGGCCCTGAGGTGCTGGTGGGATGTGGACAGGTTTCACACAGGATGAATCATGGATGCCTCCATCCCAGCACCACTGCTGAAGAAGACTTCTTCCCTCAGACAGCTGTGCCTTCAAAGCACGATTTACTCTGTCCGTATCTCCCCAGCCATTTCTCAGCACCGTGCCTACACAGAGAGCTGTTATCTGGGCACTGAGGATGATTTCTTGTTTGGATCTGTCATAGGACGTGGTTTTTCCTAGGAAAAGGGACCATGAGAAGGCTGCCAGTCTCCCACCTGCCTGGAGCAGCCCTGGGCAGTGCTGCCAGCCTCGGCTGGGCACTGGGCTGGGCACTGACACATCCCCAACAGCCCCAGCAATGCCTGCACACCCAGGCCCTCGGGGCCCATCAGCCACACCAGGCTTGTGCCAAATGCAGCTCCTATACCCTCCCTGCATGCAAACACAGCTCCTATACCATCCCTGAGCACAAACACAGCCCCTGTACCATCGCTGAGGACAAATACAGCCCCTATATCATCTCTGAGCATGAATGCAGCCCCTATATCCTCCCTGTGCATGAAGGTAACCCTCATATCCTGTGAACAAACACAGCCCCCATACCATTCCTGCAAACAAATGCAGCCCCTATACCCCCCTCTGCGCACAAACGCAGCCCCTATACATTCCTTGTGCATGGAACGATGAACTAGTGCTCATCGGGTGGGTGTCTGTGGTTGGGGTGGCTCCTGACCCCCTCAGCTGAGGCCAGAGCTGCCAGCCCCCCAGTGACATTCCTGTCCCTGTCCCCATCTCATTGCTGTCCCCATCAGGGCAAGCCAAGCCCCGCCCCTCCAGCGAGTGATTGCAGATTTAATTAAAAATGGCACAGTAAATAAAACACATATAGGATGTAATTTGTGTGTGTAGCGAGGGGTGACGGTGGAGGGTGTCTCCACAGTGGTTTAATTAGCGTGCCAGGCAGTGATAGCACCTCTCTGCTGGGTCCCACTGGGGAGATGCTCCCTGCCTGCAGCTCTGCGGGCACTGGCCCCACTCGCCCGTGTCCCCAGCAGGAGAATACACATGGGTGGCCCCATGCCCATGTCCCAAACCCACTCTCCGGGGTGCAGCAGCTGAGCACCCTGCCCTGCACTCTGGCTTTTCGGAGCACCCCGGTGTGGCCAGACATGGTCTGATCCCTGTGCCCACACACTGCTGTGCCCAGGGCTGCGGCCTCTTCCCTGGCTAGGAAGGGGCTTTGGGAGGGTGTCCCCCCATTGTGACCCCCCCGTTCCCCCTCCAGCATCCCTCTCCAAGTGCCCATGAGTTCCTGGAGCATGTTAATCTCCAATTTGCTCTTGTCCCATGGCCGAGTGGGGTGATTTATGTGGCCGTGGCAGGCCATCAGCCACGGCATTGGCTGGCGAGCAGGGGTGAGGAATAATGAGTATTTCATCCTATGCAGCCCACCCCGCTTGCATGATGTGCTTCATTAGCTGCCTGGCCTGCGTTAGCTGGGTAATAAAACTAATTGCAAATTTCTAATCCACTGCCTCTGCTGCGGTGAAATCATCACACTGATGTGGCTCTGAGCATGGCATTGCCAGTAACGAGCCCATGTACTGGGAAAGGACCACTCAGGGCAGAAACATGAGCTCAGCCCACGTCACCACCGTGACTATCTGGGAGCCCTCGGCAAATGCCACCGAAACGAGGGAGTGCAGGGACAGTGGTGCCCTCGGCGGTGTGGGGAGACAAGGGGTGTCCCCCAACAGCAGGGTCTGGGTCTGGGTGCAGGATGTGGACTGTGGGTTCTGGAGGATGATCTCCAGCTGGGAGTGGTCCCCAGCTCGGTGCAGAGCAGCCACTAGAGGGAAACGGAGACCGACTGTCACCATGTGCCACTGCAGCCGGGCGAGGTAGCAGAGAGCTCTGGAAGCTCAGGGACTGTGTCACCTCCCAGCGGAGACTGAAAGCTGGTGTGGCACATCCTATCCTATCCGTCCATCCCTCCCTCCCTGCCTGCTCCCAGGCTGGCCTGCTGGCCCGGTCCCCCTGTCTGGAGCAGCCCACTCCCTCTGGCCGCTGCAGGGGCTCGGCCGCGGGGCTGGCAGCCCCTGCATGCTCCTGGCAGCAGGGACTGCCCCGGGGTGGCACTGCACTGCCTGCAATCGCCCTTGGCTGCCTTCCTGCAGGACTTCAGCTACTTCTCCCTTTTCACAACTTCAGCCCCAAGCAGCCTGAACCCAGTAAGGAAGCTTCATTCACCCTCTCCCACTGCACAGCCCTGTCTCGCTCCCTTCTATGAGCAGGGAGTTGCTGCCTCTGTAATTGCTCCTGCACAGAGCTGCTCTGTCTCTCTGATCGTCTCTGGTGCCTGCTTTGAACTTCCTCAAGCTTTGCTGAGCTCTTCTACAGAGAGGATCACAGCTGTGTGGGTGCAGCTGAGCTTTACCCTGTGCCACAATTACCGTTTCTCCTTTGCTCTCCATCCCTTCCTAATAACCCCTAACCCCTATTTGCCTCTTGGGCCTGTGCTGAGCTCCTGAGCACCCCTGGGGAGGGACACGTTGTCACCTCTGTCCTGACATGGTGACTCTGCCTCTTCTCGGTGGCTGCCCAGCTGGGAGCCAGCCTGCCCTGGCAGTGAGACCCAGCCGCAGCACCCTGGGGTGATGGTCCCCGGGGCTGTGGCACCCCAAGCAGGAGAGGTGGAGGCTGAGCCTGACCTGACAGTGCAGAGCAGAGCAGGTGAGGAGGGGCACTCACAGCCTTTGTAGATGTCCGTGGGGATCTGCACGGCAGCATACGAATAGTTAACCTTGGTCCTGAAGTTGGCATCATCAGTGAACTCCAGCTTCAAGGAGTTGGACTTCTCCCTCTCGATCTCTTCTCCATCGGGATCGTCCTGGGGAAGGAGCAGAGTGCACGGGGTCACTGGGGGGTGCCAGCCCTGCATCCATGCCAGGAATGCCACCACCCAAAGGCCATCACCAAATATCCCCTTGTGGACACTGACGATGCTGGCTCTCATGCCAGATTTGGCCCACAGCCTGTGCCAGCACTGGTGGCACAGGGGAGCGGGTGCTGGGAGCAAGTGGACACGAAGATGAGCACTGGTTACCTTTGCCTCTCTGGCTTTGGTAGCATGGCAGGTATTACATCAGACAAAAACCCCCTCCAAATAAAAAAAAAAAACCCTTGAAAATCAATTAGCAGCAAAAGGCAACTATCAAAGAACAAATTAAAATGGAGTGCAGCTTAACGCTCTGTCAATAAGCAATGCAAACAATATTTAATTATGGTGGAGAGACGGCGAATTCCCCACTGCCGGTGCTGGAATGCGCTCCCTCGCCTTCCCAGTCCTTCTCTCCCTTCCCAGGGAGAAGTATGGCACCGGGGGTAAAACCCCTCTGGCAAGGCAGGGCAGGGCTGAGCCAGTGCAGGCAGGACAGTCGGGTGGTTGCAGGCAGGGGCACAGGGTCGGACCTGGGGCGCAGGGTCACATGGGAAGTGGGAGAAAAGGGGTGGCCTCACTACAGAGGTGGGGAAATTGCCTCCACCATCCCGCCAGGAGCAAAGAAACCCGGGAGAAGGTGCTGGCTCCAAGCTGCTGCATCCCTGCCACAGGCCCAGGGGCTGCAGAAGGATGTTTGCAGCTGGCTGTGAGATGCTCAGAGTGGGGAGGAGGAGGAGGATGCTGCAGCACCTACCCTTTGTGCCCCTGGAGCTACATCTCCACTGAAGAGGGGCAGAGACACAGAGCTGCCTGCCTCATCTGCGGGCAGGGACAGGCAACGCAGGGGCAAGGACTTGCCAAGCTCAAGCTGGGGCACAGGATGGCTCCATCCACCTTCCCTTGGTCCCTGGCTGTGGGAGCAAAAGGGGCAGGGCTGGGTGCGGCAGAACAGGAACGGATCTGGCTGCCAAGCTGCCCGGCGGCGAGGGAGCAAACTCCCCTTGAGAAGCAGCCCAGTGCCTCTCCCTTTGTGCCTCCCCCCGAGTGAAGTGCCTATCTTGGAGCCCGTGTAAGGCCATCTGATTGTGGTAGCAGAGATCAGACCCACAGAAAGGACAGTGGACGTGACTGGAAATGTGAGCAGCTCCAGGCAGGGCTTGTGGGGTGCCATGCTGGGGATCGCTGCCTGGAGGGATGGCCCATGCCGTCCTGTGGCACCAGCAGGGCCGAGGGGTAGGGAACAGTCCCATCCTGATGGCCTCATGCAAACAGCTCTCCCACTGGCCAGGCTCCTTTTGACAAAACCCAGGGGACAAAAGAGCTGAATTTCTCATGGGAAAAGCTACATATATAAAGGAAAATGATGTGTAGGGGAATTAAACTACAAAGCTCGTTTAAAACCCACCCTGGCCTCTCCTCCAGATGACGTGGAGAGATGCCACCTCCCCTGCGCCAGCTCCGGCCAGCCACCGAGGCAGTGACATTCCACTGACATTGCGAGGGGTGGCCAAACCATTCGCCACAGATCGGGAAAATAACAGGATTGATATGCAAGGTTTGGGCTTTAATTCCAGCCAATGGATCGCGAGTGTAAACACGCTGCCGAGCCGATCCCAGCGTGGGGGCTCCAGCTGCCCAGAAAGCTGCTGAACTCAACTACAGCCACAGTAG
The DNA here is from genome assembly GCA_026212715.1 of Elanus axillaris. Lineage (NCBI taxonomy): Eukaryota > Metazoa > Chordata > Aves > Accipitriformes > Accipitridae > Elanus > Elanus axillaris. The sequence continues at coordinate 5,832,786 of JANZLQ010000037.1, read as the reverse complement.
CCAAGTGGGAGTCAGGCAGGGACCGTCCCCACCTCCCCTGAGCAACATAGCCAAGATCAAAATCCAGATTACACTCATTTTCATGTAAATCTGAAGAAAAGGCACAAACCCTACTGCTGGACCCCCTGCAAAGCCACAATGCCATAGCAGAGCCAGCAACCTGGCTGCATGCCCATAGCAGCCAGGTTGTGGGCTATTCGGAGAGCGGATCTGGCTCCAAACTTGCCATTAATGTGGAGCTCAGGTCCCTCGGGGGAAGCAGTTGCACACATAATAGTTCATCCTTACCAACCTTTCCGAGTACCAGACAGTGATTTAGAGCTGCCTGCTGGAAACAGGCTTTAGATGGGATACAGCTGTGGCCCCAAGGGTACCCGCAGCCCCAAAACCTCTGCTTTGACACTAGAGCCCTTTTTTAACAAGCCCAGCAAAGTCCTGGTGTCACCTCCCCATCCCTCCCCATCTCAAATCATCATGGCACGCTGTCCAGGTCCAGCCCGTCCACTGTCCCCCACTGAAGCCAGGAAAATCCAGCCCTCCTTATTTCCCCCACACTGGCATGGTTATTCTGCACTTCACCAGAGCTGGAACTACTATATATAATTGCTGCTCCTCTGTTTATCATTATTCGGTTACATCACCCACTTCTGAGGGGCTAATTTGTATTCTGCCAGGTTCGGCGCTGTCTGGCTGCTCTCATTCATGTAGCTGTAAAGAGGCACATGTATAGATCTCAGAGACAAATATACAGCTAGCTATACGTAGGACTTCATGCATCACTGACACCTGTACTGCAAACAGACCCACAGAAAGAGCTGATGTTATCCAAGCTACGTTTATCCTTTATCCATAAATCTCCTGACCTCAACCAAGTTATTCCTGTTTAAGCCAGGCTGAACTTGGCCCCTAAAATGGGGTCATTTCCACGTGGATGCAAGCAGGCAAAGACATCACCAGCCCAGGCAGGGATGCTAGGCTGGGGCTACAAATTGCCACCTTGGGAGGGCTGGAGGAAGAAATTCTGCATTAAATTTATATTAGAGCAAAGGAGATGATTCAAGTTCTCCAGAATTTACACCAGTTTAACTGCGAGCATCTCGACAGGCCCCCAGCCAGGTTTTGCAGCATTTCTCATCATTACATTTCAAAAGAACTTGGAAACATCTATTTTTCTGTTACAGTATGTACAACATAACACAAATAGACGCTACAGTTTGAATATATTATTTGCTACACACCATTAGAAATCAACTCCATGGCAATATATCAATATTATACGTATTTATTGCTTCAGTGAGAAGTCATCAGGCGCCAAGAGCTTTTGCCATCTTCAGTGCTTTAGCAGCTGGGTTGCCAGTCACTATGTTCTCTCCTGAGCCTCCCGAAATGACAGGCTGGGGCAAAACCCAGAGATGCTCTAACACCCAGTGAGCATCAGTGGCACCACCCAACAGCTTTATTGGAGGCTGCCATGCTCTCTGCAAGTACCTGCCCACCATCACATCCAGGCTGGTGCTGGCTGAGGAGAGCCAGCCTGCCCACGGGCACAAGGACTATTGGGGGGTCCCCACCAGTGATGGGTTTTGGAGCTGTGGATCGAGCTGGGGATGTGACCTGGCACAGCAGTGATGCCTTGGCCAGGCAGCTCCTGCAGATGCAGACACCCCCGTTCATTGCTCATCTCCATGGGAACGAACCATCACAGCTAATGATGACTGCTTAAATGGCAGCACTGATGACAAACGCGGGGCTGATCCGGCTAGCGGCGCAGGCGGCTGCTCCGGGATGCCAGCTGGGGCTTCGCAGCTCTGGACAAGCTGGGTAGCCACAGCCTTCCCCTGCAGTGCTCCACGGGTACCCCCAGCACCAGCAAGCACCCCAACAGCATCCCTGCATCCCACATCCTGCTCCACATATGCCCAGTCAAGAATATATCTCACTGAGACCCCAACGCATCCTTTTAAATTTCCCAGGGGCACCCATCCATGTTAAGTCTGGAAAAGCCAGCAAAACATTCATATCAACATGCCATGATTACTACTAATAATGAATATAAGTGCCAGCACTCGGCACATGGCTGAGGAACTCCAGGCCCCATGCAGAAGGGCCCTTCTCCTTCTTAAATATCTCAGCTTTTCCTGAAATGCAGCAATTTAATGCCAGGGAGGGAGACGGTATGTTCTCCAGCCACATTCCTGCTTTTATAGCAGCCCAGGTCATAAATAACAATCAGCCTCTCCCGCCAGCCTGCTCCCCTATCCCCCTTAGCTTTTTTTAATCTTTGCCAAAGGTACTGTTTAGAGATCTTTCTAGACCATTTATTTTTAAATTACCAGCCAGAGGAGAGAAGAAGGAAAAAAAAAGAAAAAGAAAAAAGGCAAAAGAAAGAAACTTCTGGGGCTGATAGCTTATCGGGAGGAAATCCAAATGTCACATTAGTTGAGAAAGTTGGAAGATTAAATTTTCTAACACCCTTCATCTGCTGCTGACATTTAGGGGCTTTCTTTTCCCTCCTCCCTCTCCTCGCTGCATCTCCCGAGCAGTGAGCAGGCAGCCCCTGCCTGCAGCCCCTGCCCGCAGCTGGGACCGGCACCCCACTCTCCCCTGCCTGCCCTGCACTGGCGGGTGCTGAGGCTGGCACAGAGCCTCCCACTGCCAGCCCCTCACTCTCACCCCTCCCCGGAGACCCTGAGCAGGTGGGTGGGTGCCAGAGGGCTGACCTTGGGGTGAGGATACCTTGACGGGGCTGTGCTGCTTTCCACTAGAGAACGGTACATCCCAGGGGATTTTGGCCTCAGCTGTGACTTAAGCATCATCCCCTGCCATAAATGAAATACTAAAGATGGAAAATTACTTTATTTCTGCATTGTTTTGCCTGTGATACCCAACCAAGAGTGTCTGCTGATTTGAACATTTCTCCCCAGATAAACCCCACAGCCCTTGCTAGCGGGGAAAGGGGAAAACTTCTCCACTTCTGCAAACATTCTGAAAGCCTTGGGGACCCTCAGGAAAATTTTCTGATGTTCCCATTTGTTAAAAACCACTTGGAAATCCAAAATCTGTTTAGGAAGATAGTGGAACTGAGGTGCAAGCAAAATGAATAGGAAGCTCATTTAAAGCCTGTGTAAAGCTTGTGAATAAGCCCCAGTTACATTGAATAGGCATTGTCCATCAGGACTGACTCCATTTCAGCTAGATCCTTCTCAATTTAAATATAAAAATTGAAGCTAAATAAAGAAAAGACAGAAAGAGCGTTATTTAGTTCCATTCAGATCTTCTAGTATCTTCTCCCTACTTTTTTATTTCAGCATCACCTTCTTTCTCTTCATTATTTTTGCTGGAATTAAATTTGCTGGGATTTCACTGGGAAGCAGCAATGGCATTGATGGGAAAGCACCCTCCCTGCTGAACCCACAAACCTCAGCAAAAGGACACCCCCAGTTTTGCTTGATTTTTCCCCAGAGGAGGACTGAAGTCAGTGTGACTGATTGTGGATTTGCAGAGCTGTTCCACCCCAATGACATGCCAGCCCCCTGGGGAAAGGCCAGGGACCAGGGAGCTGAGCCCCGCTGTCCTCAGGGATACTGCACCATGCTGCAGTGTGCGGTTTCTCCCTGGTGCCCCATGTGCCAGAAGGGCTTGGCAGGCAGAGCTCCAAGGTTGAGATGCCTCCTGTTTCCTAATCCTGCCTAATGTGACCAGGATGCTCTCCTCACTTGCAGAAACAGCTAATCCCAAAGCTAACAGCCAGGAGCTGCCAGCTCGGATCACCGCTGCTGGCACCAGCTGGGTGTGGACAGCTGGGACCAGTCAGGGTAACATTGGGTATGGGGACGTCCAGCTCCCCTGCCCCCTGCCCCACAGCAGTGATGGCAAAAGCCCTCTCCAGCCCCATGGATGCGTCAGTCCTGCTCCTCTGTCCCCTGGGCAGGGAGTTGCCTTGCTCCCTGGGCTGTCTCCTCTTGCTTTGACCACCAGCCAGTTTTTCCTCCATTTCTACCCAAAATATACTTTAATGTATTTTAAGCCCATTAGCTCCATCCTCTCTGGAGCAGCCATGGAGAGCAGGATCCTCCCCTCCCTCCTTTGGCAGCTTCCCCCAGCTGGGGAGGGACAGGAGACATCCCCTGCTCCAGATGAGAGGGACCCTGAGCAGGGGGACGGACCTGCTCCGGAAAGCAAGAGCCTTCCCCTTCAGTCACTGCATCTGCCCGACATCTCCATCCCACCTCCCAGACTCTCCATGGCTCTGTCTTCCCCTGCCAAGGACCCCTCTTGCTGTCACCGCCTGGGGACAATGGCACTGGTGGCTTGACAGTAACTGCTTTGCTGGCATCCATCCTCTGCTCCAGCCTGCTCCCAGCTCTGCTCTGGGGCATCACCTCCAAGGAGGGGTGAGAGTAGACCCAGAGCTCTGCACAGAGCGCATTGCCCGAGCTGGTGGGACCTCACCAAACCCAGATCCTCCCCTCCCCTCTGCACAGGTGTTTTGAAGCCTTGCAGGGTCACCCAAGCATTGTTTTTGGATGAAGCCATGTAGCTTGCAAGCAGTTTGCTGCCAATGCCACATGCCGCTCCTCCCATCCTGCTGCTGTACCTGTCTCCTGACGGCACATCTGCTGCCAGCTCTACTTCAGGGCAAGGACTGGGCCTGGGGCATTGGCACTGGCTGGGGCTGCTCCAAAGCCCCCACCCGGCTCTGCTGAGGGCTCCTGGCCAGCTCCAAGGACACCATGGCACACCCGCTCCCCAGCAGCACCGTGCCAAGAGCATCACTGACCCGGTAAGCCCCTATTTTGGAAGGATCCCATGGCATGGCACAATGTAGGAGCCAGGTGACCCATCACCTGCCAGCAAAGTGGGGTGTCACGGGGCAGCAGCCACTGCCAGTAGAGCGTCCTGCACCCATGGCATGGCACCCGAGTGCCATCACCGTCACTGCGCAGAGGAGCTGGCAAATGCCAGTCCCCTTGGGAGCGCCGGGAGAGCGGAGCTGTTGGGTCTGTATTTAAAGCACTGATTGCCAGAATGGCTGTGCTGGGAGGGGGGCAGAGAATTAGATACAGTCTCTAATTAAAGGTTTGCTCTTCATTTGAATTTCAGATGCCAGCTTTAATTTTAGAAACTTTTGCAGGCAGTGGAGCGACCTGCCCCCCTGCCTGATGCCATGCCTGGTGCTGGCAGACAGATGCCACCACAGCTCGGCCTGGGGGGAACACGGCTGTGCACCAGGTGCTCGCTGCCCACTGCAGAATCTTGTTACGCTGGCTGTAATGAACGCTGGGCCACGTGGCCCAGCCCTGGCAAGGGGCTCAGCCTCGGGATGGGGCAGTAAGCGTGCTGGTGATGCAGCAGGGACGGTACTCACGTATTCAGTGTCAGCCTTGGAGTCGTAGTACTCGATGTCCTCCTCCTGCAGAGAAAAGGGAGAGCTGAGTTAGTGCTGGGCAGGGACAGGGATGGCAGAGGGGTCCCTCCTCCTTACTTGTCCCCTCGGCACCTCTGCCATGCTGCTGGCAGTCACCACATCGCTGGGGACTGAACCCTGCCCACCTCATGCTGTCCCTGGGACACGGTCGGGACCCCATATCTCCCTCATCCGCCCTCCAAGGACTGGCCATCGCTTGCCATGCTTCCCTCTGCTCATGGCTGCTGCCAAGCCGCAGTGCGGGGCCATGCACAGCCTCCACCATGGCCAAACAGCCCTGTGACAGTGCCACTGGCGTGACTGCGGCCCCTGCGCTGCCACCGAGTGGGAGGCTGCTCCGTGTCCCTGTGCCTGGGAGGCTCTGGTCATGTTGCAAGCATCGGGAGCCACAGGAGAGCTGGGCACCGGCTCCCCTCCCCGCATGGCAGAAACAGGGAGAAGAGCGTCCTCACTTCTGCAGAGAAATGCACGTTGTTAGTTTGGGGTACTTAGAGCCTATTTAGGCAGAAAGGTCTGCTCAGATTCCTCTTCCCTGTGTGTCATGACGCGAGGCAGCTGATAAAATTCCTAAAGAGGCAATTTGGAGAGCAGCAATGCTGTCACAACAGCGTTTCGTGTGCCATCAGAAGGGGTAATTAAAGGGCACTTGGAGACTCTTCTCTGCGTGCCGGGACGCGAGCGCGATGCAGGCGCACCGGCAGCCGTTGCGGTGCTAACATGTCTGCCACTCAATCAGCTGTCAGCTGCCACCATGCAAACCAGCCTTCCTCCCCGCACGCACAGGCAGCGCTTTGGGATGATTATTGCTGTTCTTATTTAAGGAGGAAAGTGATCTAGGCCCAGAACAGAAACCCAGCCAAAACCTTAATGGTGCTCACTGCATCCCCATCCTCCCTGCTCCTGCTCTGCTGCTGCCACTGTGGCACCCAGCCTGGCCATGGGCTTGTGCTGCGGCCGATGGCACCACACCATGGGCTCATGCCGGTGGCACTGTGACACCCAGCCCAGCCTGCTGACAGGCTTGTGCTGGGGCCGGTGGCACCGTGATGCCCAGCCCAGCCTGGCCACAGGCACGTGCCAGGGAAAGGCACTAGGAGGTCCGAGCAGCTTACCAGGCAGCCGACACCACCTGCTCCACCATCCTGGCCCCACTGGGAGCTGGCAGTAACTAACCCCTGGCTGATGTTGTCCTCTAGCCACAAACCTGCTCCCTAGAGCGGTTTGCTGCTGCTTCTCCAGGCTGTTAAGACACAAGACCACCAAGAGGTGGCAAAGCTCCTGGGGAGGAGATGCTGCTCTCTCGGGGGCACTGGTGGCAGGGGGACCCTGCCAGGCTGTGTGGCCAATGTCCCCCCAGGATGGGGATTGCAAAGGGCAGTTTCAGCATCCTCCTGGCAGCGGGGCCAGTGCCTCCTATGGGCTCTGTGACTCTAATCACAGCGATAAGGCAGCACCGAGAGGGGAAAGTGAAAAAAAAATCCATGCAGCATCTTCCAATTTCTGCTATTAAAAAGCCTAGTCATTAAGGGAATGTACTTATTAATTATCTGTGATTTGTTGTGAAATGCTGAGGGGGTTACAACAACAAGAAAAGGGAAAAAAAAATAATTTCTCTTTGGATGCCCTCCCCACACTGCTCCCGGCCCTGTGCACGCCCCTGCCCCTCGCCGGCACTGCCGTCTCCCCGGGTCTGTGGCCATCTGCACTTCCTAATTAAAGGAACCCCCGGGAGACCCGTAACACAAACGAGCTAATTTCATGTTTAATGATCTTTAATCAGAAGTGAGTGTGACTAACAGCAGCCATCCAGAAGGTGCTTTGTTATTAATTTTATCTTTCATCGGCTCCTCTGAAAACCTCGAATCCCTTCTGACACACCATGGCCCCGCTCCCGCAGTGGGCAAGAGGGTGTGAGGTGATGCTCAGGGAGGAGAGCCAGTCCCCCTGGTCTTGCTTTCATGCACTCCAGTGCTCCCACAGGATGGCATGTCACAGCATGGGTAGCAGACCTCCTGGAAGGACATCTGTCCCACCGGTTTCCCTAGGGATCACAGAGCCCTTGCCATGTACTTTTTCAAACCCCAATGATCCCAGGAGCAGCCGGGTGAGATCCCAGCCCCACTCCATGCTGCAGCTGAGGTTTGCACATGTGAGACGGCATGTGTGGGACAGCCAGTGTCACTGTGGCCCTGGCCCATGATGTGTCCCAATGCCAGGCTCTGCTCTCCTTGCCACAACCCTACTGATGCTGGGGGAGGTTCATGGGGTGCAAGGGAGCCTGTGAGAGCTGGCAGGGCATCCATGTACTCGGCACCCAGAGGCTGGTGGAGTCAGCGGGAATTTATTCCAGGAAGGAGGGACAGAGCCCTTGGAGATGCTCTAGAGAGATGCTGGGGGTGTCCCAAGAGGCAACACAGGGTCCTGCAATTACTTCTCCCTAATACTTGTTTTTTAAACTGCACTTGCCTTCTTCACGTAATCCTCTCTTCCTCCTCCTCTGGTCCATGTCAAACCCAGCACCCGGTCTGTGTAAATAGCACTGATATTTCTAGAGCCTTTCATAATAAATACCAATAAAGAAAACAAGGGGGTGAAGATGTCGAGGGATTTCAGGGCAAAACATTGTCCCCATCTCTTGCAAACAAGCCTGCGAAAAGTGCTCTCACTGGTTCACATTGAAGGGCTGGGTAGCTGCTCCTTGATGATGTGTTAACCACTGCCCATTTTCTCGCACCATAATTGCCAAATGGCATCTGTGTAATAGCACTGCAAGTGCTGTGTCACTAGCAGATAAGCACGGGATTATTTCAGTCTCCTAAACTCTTAGTGCAAGTTAAGGGGAAACGACTTTGGGAGTTAAGTGCAATTGCAGAGTAATCTGCAAACACTGCTGAAGCCATTGCCCAGGCTTCTCTGGCAAAGCCACCAAGCAACCACCGTGCCTGCACAAAACCCTCGTGGCTTGGTGTCATTGGGCAGCCCTTAGCCAGGGCTTGACCCACATGGGACCTTCTGGATGGGGCTCCAGGGATGCTGCATGCCAGAGTCTCCCCAGGGACCCGAGGTCCCACTTGTTCCCCTGAGCCCTCCCTAACAGCAGCATGGTCCACTTGTTCGCTGATTTTACACCAAAACACCAAGCAAAAAGCTAATTAATGAAACCAGGCTGTGAGCTTCTGGAGAGCTGCAAGCTGGAGCCTTGCCAGCAGCTCAAGGCAGGACCCTGTTTTGGCACAGGTGCTCCCTGGCCACGCAGCCGTAGACCAGGTTTGAGCCAATGGGGGGTTTGACAAGGAGGGGCACGGGGGGTCTCAGGTAGGCAGTGAGGGGCATTTCTCCCTGCCAACCCCTGCACAGTCTTCTCCAAGAGCACTCAAATAGATCTTTTTTCACCTAAGACAATTAAAGCAACTAAAAATAACACTAGAAAGGTCAGTGCTCTGCTATCTTGCTGCAGCCTGGAGATGTCAGGATGGAGGGGTGGTGGCCCAAACCTCCAAGTCGGCGGTCTAATGAGGTGGCAATCAAAACATGTCACACATGCAGCTGCCACTGCCCCGAAAAAGCCTTGGAAGGAGCTGTCGGTGGCACATCAGCTCTTTGCTCCAGCCCGTCCAGCTGGAGCATGCAGCCAGCAGGGACACAGCAGAGGGGCCATGGCTTGCTCTGCCCTTACAAGCTTTTCTGTAATATCACCCAAGCTGGCTAATCTTTCTCCCACAGATTTGTTGGCCTCTGCAGGATCGCTTGCTGTCATCCTGTAAGGGTCACTCTGCTGATCGCATACCCTGGGGATGCTGCAGCTCCTCGGGGTGATTTTGCAGGTAGCTCGTGCTGCACTGCATTGATTTTGGTCCATCTCAGCCCTCCGGCTGAGGGTTTCATTTCTCTGAGCAACACAGGTGACCCCCATGGTCAGGAAATCTCTTTCAAGATTTAATTGGCTCTGGAAAAACCTGCAGTGGTTTGCCTTCCAGGCAGTTAGGAGGAACTCGGAGGGCGGTGAGGAAGACAAGCTGGATCCCAGGCTGACACCTGCCTGTTTCCCAGCCGCTGGATGGGGCTGGTGGCAGAGCCAGCATCCCAGCCCACGGCATGCTGACGTAGAGACAAGCCAGCTGACCGGGATCTGTGCCTGCTCAGACCTGTGGGCAATTCAGCAGGTGGGGAGAGCAAGCAGGAGCCAGTGTGCCCACACAGCACCAGTGGCTCTGCTCACGAGTCCAACTGTCCTCTGCCATCAGCACTTAAAATGGGCAGTGAATATTTAGGGAGTTCTTCACGTCCCTGAACCATTAAGCACGCAGAAATAGCAACAGATTTTGCTTATAGTTGCACCTTTTGTATGGGAGATAGCCCGCAGTGCGTCATGCAGGCCCCGCAACTCCCACTGTGCCTGCAGCACCCGCAGCTTCATGACTGCATTAAGGCCGGGCGGCAGCAGGAGATGAGCAGGGGGACACAGTGTGTTCCCACTGCACCATCACCCCTGCCAAGCCCACCTGTATTGGGAGGAGCAGGATGGGTCCGTGGCGGTCAGTTTGCCCTAGCTGGTGGCTGGAGCTGGAGGTCTCAGCTGGGTGAGTGCTCACCCCAAAGTCTCCCAGCCCTGTCATAAGCACAGCAGCCTTCTTGTCTGTGTAACAAGGCAAAGAAAGCACTTCTGCAACAGCTGCCACGGGGTGGTGTGAGGGCCACAGACAGGAACAGGCTCCCAAAGGGATCACAGGAATTCCAGGGAGAAATTCCTACCTGCAATCACAGCCATGATGGTTCTGGGCATCAGGAAAAACACTGGCAGCAGCTGGTAGGGGCTGAACCTTTTATTTCCAGTGGGCTATAGCTATTCTTGTCCATATGCATGATGATGAATCCTTCCCCAGTCCCCGGGGAAGAGGAAAATAGTCGTGGTTAGCCCCAACCACCACAGGCTGTCAGATGAACTCAAGACGAGTCTGGTGGGGACCATGCGTCTCCTGCAGCCCTCGCCATGAGAGTCCCCTCGCATCCTATCCAGCAGCAGAGACCATAAGCATTACCCAGGACAGGTGGAAACAGTCATCACAATCTGCCTTGGCATCTTTTTTTTTTAAAAGCAATTTCCTCCCTCTGCCTCTCTGACAGGGCTGGGGAAATATTTAAGTGACCCGTCAACAGTTTTTTCATCTCCCCGAGAATATATTTTATCTGATCATGCCTCACCAGCTATTCCTTACACGGCATCTCCTGTCCGCTCCCACTCCTTCGAGGCTGCCTCAAACAAGACGTGGCTGCCTCTCTCCGCTGCAGCCGAGCACCATGGGGATGCCAGCACCCGTGCAGAGCTGACGGGTGCCAGGGACCCCCTGCCCTGCCAGTGATGGGATGGGATGGGATGGGATGGGACAGCAGCACTGGGAGGAAAGCCGGCAGCTCCCGTGCCGAACCATCACAGCCATGGGACGGCCACGGGTGGCCCAGCCATCTTGCAGAGCGGGGGGTGAGAGGAGCCCCCTCAAGCCCCATCCTTGGCTTTTAAGAGGCAACAGCACCAACACAGGGTTTTTGTGAATGATTTTCTTGTTCTGCTTTTCAGCCAGAACGGCTCTACAGCAAGGTTGGTGCTTTAACACAGTAATTCTCCGAGCGTAATGAAAGCTGACATTATATCAAACACAATAAAGACTCTCAGTTGATGGAGATCATTCCTGAACACACAAACCCATTAAACTGAAAAAAAAAATATCAATTCTACACACTCGCCAGCCAAAAGAAAATGTGATTTGTTATCTAAAAGGGGGTTATAAACACAGCTTCAATGCACTTTCTGTGCTGTAATGAAAACTGGGTTTGAAATGGCAAGATGACTGCAAATTAGAGTATTTGATTTTATTTTCTAACTTTTTAGGTAAACCTTCTACAAGGGCAAGTGCAAGGTTACGGCGACGATCTTTCTGTTCTCAGCCGATAAGTAGGATCTGTAATTAAAGAAGGAGAAAAATGAAATGGGGATAAGGAGCTGACGTTCGCCCTTCTAACACCACTTTGAACACAAAGCCCTGCCTGCATTGCCGTGGCAAACCCACAGGAACAGCCGTCAGCGCCCACACACGGCGTGGCACAGCTGCCGCTCCCACGGCAGACGCGTGCCAGATGCACTGCGGTGGCACCAGACGGAGTAGTCGGTCGGTCGGCAGGGCCCTGCGCCCGGAGGGATGCTGCATCCAGGGCTGTACAGCCACAGAGGGGCATCCAGCTGCGCCACCACGTTCTGCTGCTTTATCCCTCACCTTTCTTGGGTGGCCGGGAGCACAATCTCTGTTATTCCTCCTGTCCTTCCCCATTTGGCAAACAGTGATCCTGTTTTCCCCGGAGTTTTGTTTCTAATGGAGCTTGAAATTATCTGGGCTTTGTTATTTGCTTGCGTGCTTGCAGATGGGGGTTATGGATGGAGGCAGTGGTGTGGGGCTGCCCGGCACTCGTTCTCCCTCTGCCACCTCCACACACACCACCACACCCCAGAATCACTCATGCTGCGCCCAGCAGTTAAAGCCTGTCCCCAGCAGCTCTTACATCCGCAGCTCAATGTATAGCTATTTTTTTTTTCCCCAAGGAGAAAGGACCTGCTGGGCTCTGACCCTTCAAATGCTCCTTCCCTCTCCCGGAAGGTGGGATGCAGGGGGGCAGCAGGCGGAGGAAGAGGGGAGCTTCCCAGTGTAGCAATGGAAAATGCAGTGAGGAAGAAGAACTGGGAGAAAAACAACAGTAATAAACATTTTATGAAGCAGAAAATGGCTTATAAAGAAGTCAACTTTTAAAGGCAATTTATATAATCCTGCCAAGCACACATAAATGTGGGGATGGCTCTCTGCAGCTTAAAGGGACAAATAGCTCCGGCAGCCCCAGCAGACTGACATGCAGTGATGATGATGCCCTGGGACACATTCTGCGGCTGGCAGTGCAGGCCTGTGCCTTTGACGGCATCCTCCAGGTCAGCACAGCCTCTGCTCCCGTGCGCCATGGGGGTGCAGGACACCTGAGCCCCTGCTGATGGTGCTGGGGTGGGGCTGAAGGCCTGGAAAAGAACCCAAGGTACTGGAAAACCCTGGAGGAAAGCAGAGCTCATGGGTGGAGAGGAGGTGGGAGAACACAGAGCTGGCTAGGATGCCTGACGGGCAGCACGGCAGCTTGTCAGTGAGGATGGATACAAAGGATGGCAGCAAAAAACTCAACGTGACCTTCCAGCATTTTTATAGATATATTTTGCAGGTCCCTTGCCTGAGCAGGGTGACAAGCAGAGGACGGAAACCTGGTAAACGGCATCACAGTGTGGGCTGCAGCCCTGGCACCTCCATCTGCTGCTGGGGATGGTCTGCATGCGGGGCTCAGCACCCCTGCCACGGCTGGGGGACAGGGCTGGGGACATCCAGAACAGGAGGACAGCCCTGATGTCCCTTGAGGGACAGACCCCTGTGGCTCTGCAGAGTGGAGCCAGCCTGTCGTGGTGGACCCCCTGCAGAGCCCTGGATGCAAGCCCAGAGGCCAGAAGCTTCTCACTGGGAAAACTGGTTGGCCAGGCCACTGCGAACTGGGAGCTTTTTGCAGTCTCTTATCACACCAGTGCCAGGTGGTCACAGGTGCCCCGTGGCAACGGGACCCAGCACCCACTTTTCTGTGGCTCCGCCAGCCTTTGCCGGTGGGTGAACGTGCATCCCTGAGAGACCCTCCCTGCACAGGCAGGGAAGGACATGGCCTCTTCCCCCTCCAAATCACGAGGGTGATACAATGGCCCCACACCACAGCCTGCCCACCATGCCACCCTGAGCTGCCACCCAGCCCTGAGGTGAAACAAGCTGGAGGGACAATGTGAGGGGTGCCCCGAGTGCGACTGCATGGGTGACCTTGGGGCCAAGACTGTTTTTGGCCAAGGAAAGTGCTCCGGTGTCCAGGGGAGCTCTGGGGACATGCAGGGACATGGCCTCAGCTTGGCACGGCCGGGAGACACAGGGGGCCTGAGGGTGGGCGAGGATGAGGAGCAGGGACAGGGCAGGACAGCGTGGGGCAGGAGGGGTGTTTTGGGAACAGGGACATGCTTTGCAAAGCCCTCTGAAGTGGGAAGCTGAACTCAACCCCTTCAGAAAGGCCAGAATGGCCAGTGTATGGCTGGGAACACCAAAAAAAAGTGAGAAAAAAGAAACTTTCCCTGTAGAGATGGGTCATGAGTGACTGCTGGCAGCAGCATCCCAGCCACTCAGGCTCCTGCTCCTGTTTCATTTTCCCCTGGACTTCCATAGCAACCCATCTGCAGCGAGCTTTAATGGGGCTGCCATTAGCACTAATGCAGCGCAAACACTCAGCATCTGCCGGCGCGCCTTCAGATGGAAACACAAAAATAACCGCGCTCACCGCAATCTGTCATCGACTCCGGCGCAAGGTTAGGACGTGACATGCTGGGAGAGGAGGGGATTGCTGCGGCCAGAAGGAACAAGCTGCTTGGTGGGAAGGGAGGAGAGGAGGAGCTGAGGATGCTGTGCAGCCGCCTTCCCTGCCCGCTGCCCATCCCAGCACCAGCAACAAGCTGGGGGCAGCAACAGAGCCAGCCAGCCACCGGTGCTGCATGCAGGTCTGACTGTGCCCTGCCATTTTACGGATGAAGGATGGCAAAAGGAGGTTCAGCCCCAGCAGTGAGAGCCATTTACACAGCCCCTCTGTTCCTCTGCTCTGCCCGGGAACCAGGGCAGATGCAGGCAGGGCCTGGCAGGGCTGCTTGCTGGGGGAGGGCAAATGCCCAGCGCCCTGGGTGCTGTGCGCAGAGCTGGGCCAGTCCATCAAGTGTCCCAGCCAGGTCTGGGCTGTCCTGATAAAGCTGTGGCGAGCTCTGCGGTGACGCATCGCTGCACATTGTTTCTGGGTGACTCGCTCCTAATTACCTTGATTAAGTGGTTGCAAACAGTGCTATTAAAAATATTTTTTCTACGAAAGTGGATTTCTGGAAGGTTTGTGCCATGAATGGCAAAACCAGCCAAGAGCTCCCCAGCGCTACAGCCTTTCCCAGCATGTTTTGTATCCCGGTTGTTATCTCCCTTGCAACGGAAGGCAGCTGGGCCTGGATGGAGAGGGAGCTCTTTGGGGCTGGACAGGGGCCCTCAGCAGGAGCCCCCGCAGCATGGCAGCTGCCCATGTCTGTGGCCCAGGGCATGAGCAGAAGCACTGAGGACTGCTGCAAAACACAGAGATCTTGCTCCAGCTCTGCCCATGCCCCAGCCATAGGGCATCCACTCCTGGGTGCTAGCCCAGCATGGGGTGCATGGGGCCACCACGATGCCCCTGGGGTACCCACAGCCAAGCTTCATGTGCTGCTCAGGGATGAGCTGCTCTGGGTGTCCTGACCCTGAAGGACACACAAGAAAGATCAGGCCAGCACTAGGGATGGAGATGAGAGCCTGTGGGAGATGCCTGTGGCTTCCCTGGTGCTACTCCCAGCCTCCGCTGGGAGCCCTGAGCCCAGAGCCAAGGTGCTGGCGAGGCACCGGCATTGGCATCAGCCAGTGCCCACACCAAACCTTGTTATCCTCTCAACCTCCCCACCACCGGCCTTTTGGAAAGAGGTGACAGTAATTCAGCAGTGCTGTCATGCAGAAAAGTCTCGGTGACTGCTGGTGCCAATGACAACTGTCCGCTGGGTGGGAGGGCCAGTGGGGACACCTCACCTCTCCTTAGCGTGGCTGCTTCTGCTAATGATGGGAAGACCCCTGTGAGCTCAGCCTCCCCAGGTGCCTACGTGACACAGCTCTGCGGGGACAAGAACCAGCCACGAGCGTTCACCTCATGCTGGCCATGTGGCAAATGAAAGCCAAGCAGGTCGACACCTTGCCTTCTCTTCTGCTCCTCCTGCCTCTTCCTCTCCACATCAAACCCTGGTGACCATTGCCAATGGCAGGAGGGTCTGCCTGAGCAGGATGCGGCTCCAGGTCCTCATGTCCTCTCCTCCCTGAGCAGATCACGGTTGCAGACAAAGAAATACTCCCCAAAACACACCAGCAAGGCCTGGCAGTGGGGCTGTCCCCTTGGCAACTACATGGGGTTCCCCAACGCTGGGAAGGATATGGCCCAACTTAGAGGAAGGGGCTGGAAGGCTCAGGTGTATTTTTTATTGTAGACTCCGTTTGTACTGGAAGGAAAACAATCTTTCCTTCCTTTTGTATTATTGTTATAATTTGAGAGCGTTTCCAGACAGAATCCTTCAGGTTCCCGCTGAGCGCTATCACTGCCAGAATTACAAAGTCAAATGCAATCATTAAACCCACATCTTCCCTCTCCCAACCCAGACTGCTCCCTCCCCCAGAAAAAGCCCTCACCACAACTGCTGGCAGGTACCATGGACGAGCCACTGCTGCCATCACCCCACTTGAGACCCTGCTCAGCACCAAACCCACCAGCTGCCAGACATGGCAGGGGGTGAGAGTCTCCCTGGCCCCCAAACCCTCAGTGCTGAGCCATCAGCTCAGTCTTCACCTTCTGCCTTCTCCTTACGTGTGTGCGGGCAGAGGCAAGGCTGGAAACGAGCTCAAAAACACTTCATTTGCTCTCGTTAGGGCTGACAGGCAGCGGTGCCGGGGCCACCTGCATGCTGAGCGACACTGCACGGCCAGCAGTAACTCGCAAGGGAGGGAGGGCAAGGAGGGAAGGAAGCGCTGAGGGATGGGAGCAGGGATAGGACAAGGAGCTGACTCCTGCACCAGGAATCATCCCTGAGGCTGGTGCCTCTGTGGAGCTCAGCATCCAGGAGGGAAGGAGGTGAGAGCAGCTGGGCCACGCGCAGAGCCTTACCCGGATGTTGTCCTGCCAGTGGTGAGCCTTCTGGAACTTCTCTGCTGCATTGGCAAGTCTCTGCAAAACAAGCAGGAGAGGAGAAGTGAGCCTGGGGAAAGCAAGAGGAGCTGGGCATTGCCCACATCAACCTGGGACCGTGGATGCCACGGCAGCACCTGCCACCCTTCTGTTCCGGGGATCCCCCAGGACCCTGCCACCCCTCTGCCACGCAGGCAGGGGGGCAGGAGGAGGGATTGCAGGTAGTGATGCCTGGAGAAGGACATCCCAGGCGTGAGGAGCTGGTATTTCTCTGTTTGCTCTTGCCTTTCCCAGAGCAAGCCAGTGCCTCTAGAGGAATTCCTGCCACTTGAACACAACCAGGGCTGAGCCATCGCAGCTTGGCGGTTGTTGGTGTTACCGCTGGAGCCGGGCAGGCCCTCATTTGTGGTGCAGGGCAAGGGCTGAACCTGGGTCCCTGCACCAATTCCCCCCAGCTCTCTGCAGGGCAGAGCAGGGCAGGGCAGGGCAGACCCTTCAAAAATGCTTCAAAAACCCCCTTGAAATGCCCCAGTACTGGGGCCCAGAGATGTGCAGCTCTGCCCACCCAGATTAACCCCTTCACATGCCTGTACCCTTCTTCACCCCATTGCACGCCCAGGGCCATCTGCTCAGCGGCGCTGAGCCCACCTGCAACACACCAGTGCTCCCAGGGAGCTGGCGAGCAGGAGAGGAACCAGCTATGAGACGCAGCAGCTCTGCCTGCAATCACTGTCTGCAGCGGGAGGCTCCAGGGCTGAATTCCTAGCCAGGTCTCACCCAAAGCCAGGGCAAGCACAACCTTCTCCCACTAAAGCTCATGAGGCTTCAAAGGAGACAAAAGCATCTCCATCCTGATGGCTCCAGAGGCAGCAGGCAGTACGGGCAGGCTGCTGCCCATGCTGGGGTAGCCAGAGGAACCAGGGCTCACCAGGAACAGGATGGGGCGATGCTCAGCACTGGGGCAGCCTCGCTGGGCTCAGGCTCAGCCATGGGAGGCCTCACCAGCACGGAGGGTGCAGCAGGAGAGGGCTGTAGACCAGGCAGTCCCTGGGGTACTGGCAGTGCTGGGAAGAAGCTGCAATCTGGCCTTTAATGGAGCCAAAGGGGACAGACAGGGCAAGAGCTTTTGGCTTTCCAAGAAGATCCACTCTGTATCACTAACCAAATAAAGCCAAGAGCAAAGCAAGTGATACAGACCTTTCCCTCCATCCCTCAACCAGCCCCAGGGAAGCTGCCTGCCAGGCCTGTACAACCCCATTAGCACCAAAGCCCAGCTGGAGGTAGCACAGTGTCCTGAGCCAGCCCGCAGAGCCGAGGGTCACCTGGAGCCCTGGGTGCCGGGTACCCTCACTGCTCGCAGGGCTGCAGGGTTTATCTCCACAGCCTCACAGCACCCAGCACAGCCCGCTCCCCACCAGCCGTCAGCTTTACAAGGCTCCCAGGAAACACATGCCGCAGAGGTCTCAGCTCCTGGGGCTGAGTGGCTAATCTGTATGGGGTTGATTGGCCACGAGGCTTGTGAAGCTGTTGCAGCCCAGGAAGGCTCCCTAGTGAGTTAGTCGGAGTCGCATCAAGCAAAGATTTGCCTTACGGCAGGTGCTGCTCCATTGCCTGCTCCATTTTTCCCTCCACCTCTCAGCAAAATGGGACATGCTCTGCTCCACACAAGTGATACCAGCAGCCAGAGCACGGGGAGGGAGGGGAACCCTGGCTGCCTCCAGCCCCCCAAATCAGCTGGGAGGAGGAGGAAGGAGCACTGACAATGGGGTGATATCCTGGGCCAAACAACCACCCCAAATCACTGCCTGGGCAGCACTGCAGAGATGTACATAAGATTCCCAGCGCTACTGCACACCCCACTTTCATGTTGTGAACCACAAATCCCAGAAAGAAAGAGCACTCCTTTGCTCAGTGGGGTCCAGCATGCCAGCGGGAGCCCACTGGTGTGGCTGTGAAGTCCAGCTACATCCCTGGGAATTTATTTCCCCAGGGCCTAGAGAATGCCTGGCTGCAAGAGCACGCACACACGAGACAATGATCTCCAGAGAGGTGGACAGGAGTCCTGGGCACAACCACATGTGCCGCAGCCGCCGTCCCTGCTGTCGCCAGTTCCTCCAGTGCTCTTGTCAGCACACAGGGATGCAAAATGCCTCAGTTTTTCTAAGCGGATGCTCAGGGGAAAGGAATTCCCGAGGCTTCATGGTGTCTCCTTCATGTGTCTCCGCTGCCTGCAGGAGAGCAGCAGCACCCAGGCCTGACAGCATCCAGCCCCAGCAGTGCTGTGGGAGCAAAGCCACAATGGCAGGTGCTGTATTACTGGGAGCATGGCAAAGCATGCTCCTTACTTACAAAAGTAAGGTGATGAGCAGTGAAAGACATCATAGGTCTGGCTCTCCCCAGCCAGAGAACATTGCTTGTTCTTATCAGATGCAGGAAAACACATATCCATCACTGCATAACTTCGGCATGCACTGGTGGAAACTTTCCTGTTTAATCTTTTTTCTTTTTTTAATTTTGATTTCCAAATCAAAGTGCTTGCTTTCAGTGGCCAGAATCCGAGGGGGAAGATCAGCTACCAGCTGAGCAGTGAAGCAAAATACATATGGCTCTGGTGGTGGAGAGAAGAGAATGGGAGACAAGGTGTAGCTGCACAGAAAAGCCAAGTAATGTTAATTTTCAGGGCAGTTTTGCAGGGGCTTACCTGCCCAGCCACAGCCCTGCTTCCCCAGAGTCACCTAGAAAAGCTGTGGCGCAATTCTGCACCTCATCCCCTGAAGCTTTTGTGCTCTGGTTATATATAGAGATGGCTGATTAAAGGTGAGCTTTTATTCCAAGTTGCATTTAAGGCAGTGGTGATGAAATATGCATTTTTCTATACTTGATAAGAGCGTCTTTGTTTATTATGGGCCGGGGTAAGATTTATGGACATCTTTAACTATTCATTGCCTTGTGCAAAGTGCCTGGAGGGTTGCAAATGGTGCAGTAAGGGACGGCTACACCCAGGAACAACACTTCAGCAGAAGATATTTTTCCTCTGGAAAATGTCAATTTATCAAAGTCGATCCGGACACAACTTTGTTTTTAAAAAAAAATAAATCCAGATGATCCAGATGTTCTTGTTTGATAAATAGCATGTTGCAGGGATGGTGGGGCCTGTGGCAGGATGGCACAGCCATAGCAGGATGCAGTGCCAGCTCCCGGCCGCTGTCAGACACCCACCCCTGGAGCAGTGCCTCCAGAGCTCCCAGCTGTTGTTTCTGCAGCGTTTTCCTCACTAAAGACATTTCAGTCTCCTGACCAAGATGGGGACTGGGAGGACAGAGGGACAAAGTGGGCAGCCAGCCATCCCTCTCTCCTCTGCGACAGGGGATCCTCTGCCCGCCTCCATCCCTGTGGGGGGACATGGCTGGAGCGATGACATGTCGGGGGCCTCCCATGGGAGCAGTCTCGTCCTGTCCCATTCCTGGCTGGTGCTAGAGGGAAGCCCCAGCCAGCCCCTGCCCAGAGATGGGCTGCTGACATGAAAGGGATGGGTGATCACTGGATTCGGGACCCTCCAAAACCATGGCAACAAGGACAGAGTCCCCAAGGGGACTATCTGGGACAACTTTGCTCACAAGCAGAACCTGGAGTTGTGTGTTAGGGCCAGGAAGGTGCTGCTGCTCCAGCAACCCCTCCTGGCCATGTCTCCATGGGGAAGGTGATGGGTCTGCCTGGAGCCACACACCGCTGCAGGATGTCCCCATTAATGCCAAATGAGTTCATCATGAATAATGTTACTGTGATCAATACAGCTCAAGGATTATTTCTAATCCTTAATAATGATTAAACCATTATTTTTCAAGTGTTACAGATCAATCAGTCCATCTCAAGGTGCGCTGCGTGCAGGGACTGCGAGATGCCCAGGACGCAGGCAGCGCACCAGGGAGCCAGGCAGGGGTCCAGTGCCCATACACAGCAGCCACCAAAACCTCCTGGGGGTTTCAGACCTCAGGCTGTCTATTGTGTGGTTCCAACAGCAAGAAAAAATAGAGGAATTACCAAAAATAAAGCACGGGTGTGAAATACCTGCAAATTTCCAGCAGACTCTGGTGCAGGGACTGTCCTGGCTGTGGCAATTTAAGGAGTGCACTTTTTTCCCCAGAAGTCAGTGAGGGCTAAGAAAAGGAGATTTAGAGGTTGAAAACACTGAATTGAAATGACTCTGCAGGTCATAAAAGGCCAGCAGGAGATTTACAAGGGATTGGTGTCTGGAGATTGTGATGGCAGGGTCTGTGAGGGGGAAGGTGCTGCGCAGGCTTTATCATGCCTCAGCACAAGGGAATCTTTCATATTCTGCATGGCGCTCCTCTCTGCCTTGCTGCTCTCCTGGGCAGATCTATCATGAGCTCCCTGCTCAGCCCACTGGGGATTAAGGAGCCTTGGGGACGGCATGGACTTGGGATGGGCAGGTGGTGGTGAAGGTGGCACAGCCGGGTGCACGCCCTCCCCCCTGGAAGTCATGCAGGAAAGGAGAGGGGGGAAGAAGTGGATGACCTTCTGTCTGCCTAGAGGATGGCACCTCCAAAGACATGGCTGCTGTTTTCCCCCCACTTTGCTCCAGGACCTTGCTTCTCAGCCCTAATCACCCACAAAAGCTCACCCACCCCACCCAGAGCATGGCTCACCCACATGTGCTTGTCCACGGCGGCACCTTTTGGGAGGGAGCTCATCTGATGCCCTGAAGCTGCTGGGAGCAAGGTGGGGGGAAACGTGCTGAGCATCAGAGCCGGCACAGGCAGGGACTGCAACCTCCCGTCTCGGTGGAGGGGACCGTCCCTGCTGTCAGCATCCCCACTGCTTGAGGGGTCAGCACACAGGGAGACTGTCCCCAATGTAGCAAGCACCCAAGGGTGCTGCCCACCTCCTCCTTGTCACCCCTTCTCCCCCATCGCACCTGGGGCTCTCCTGCATTGCTCCAATATTTTTGCACAGCAGTTTTCCAAGGGAAACTGGTCCAATGCTTTGCTAAATCTCTCTTCCTAGCCCCCATGTGGCAATAAGTATGCCCTGGCTGTTGCTGCCTCAGTCAGATCAGTGAGTTTAACTTGGGAGGCAGTGGAGCAGAGACCAGAGCGGCACACGGAGGCCAAAGGCCAAAGTTGGATTTATAAAACAGGATTACAGCAAAAACCCTGCAGAAGGAGACCGAGCAGCCCTGCGTAACAACAGCAACACTGCCCCTGTGTCCCAAGCCTCCCCACAGAAATAAAGCACCCCACGCTTGTGCCAAAGCTGGGGGATGCTCCTCAGGGAGCCTGGGATGGTGTCCCCTGCTTCTCCCTACAACAGGTAAGGAAGGGCCCAGCTATGGCCCAGCACGCAGCTGCTGCGTGTGCCTAGGCATATTTGCTCTGAGGGAGAGCAGCTCCTGCTAAGCCTTCATTTAACTTCTCTCTGCTCGGCTGTTATCACCCTCATCTCAGCGCCTTCCCCAACGGCGTGAAGTGTATTAACCTCCCGCACCTGAGCACACAGCTGGAAGGAGAGATCTTTGCTGGAGATTAAAACAGCCCTGTGCTACTAGGCCAGAGAGCTCCACACAGCATCTTAACCATTCCAGCTCTCCTCCCAAAGCAAGAAGACACAGGTGAAAGGTTAGGACAGGAAAGTGAAAAACAAACACACATGACAAAGTCAAGCCACCCAAGCCCCAGGCAGGAACACCCCCTGGGAGCTGGTTTTACAGCTATTCATCCTCCACGATGAAGGGTAGCACCAACACCCCCTCTGTGGACATGGCACCCTGAAACTGCATCTGTCACTGCAGAGCATCCGGAAAGGCGAAAGCCTACTCCATGTGCTTCACACACCTCCATCCCGGTCTGCCTGCATGCATCAGAGCAGAGGGCACCTTCTCACAGTCCCACCTCCTGACAACAGCTCTGGGGTGCCCCCAGCCTGGCTCTCCCTCTCGTCCCCAGCCCATCCTCTCCCCATGCACTTAACTTGCAGCACGCCCCCCCCCCCCCAAGCAAACCCTAACGGCACAGAGCGCACACCACCATCAAAAAATGATCAACCGGCAACAAAAGATGACAACCCCCTTATATACACATAAGGAATATAAATCTTGAGTAAACACTGTAAAGCAGCGAAGCACCTCATCCTGTAATAATCTCTGAGACAGTTGATCCCAGGGCTCTTATTACCCCCACAGCTGTCATCTGAAATCCAGTCGGGAGCAGGCTCAGCCACAGCTTAGTATTGATCAAGGAGGCAGCTTCAAACATGTTGCAGCATTTTTCTTTCGGAGCACTAACTTGTTTGTCAATAACTTGTTTGTCAATAACTCCCTCAGCCACGTGGAGGGAAAGGGATGGCCGGAGCCCCCCTCTCCTCCTCTCATGCCTGGATCCAGCCCGTGCCTGAGGGAGGATGGAGCTGGAGCCCGCACTGGCTGCTAATGCTCTCCTGTCTGTGGGAGGGCAAATAAGCCCCAGTGAATAGTAAAGAGCAGGTGGTAAATCTCCAAGGGCTTCCAGACCCCAGTGTCGTACCAGCTGGTGCTTGCTGCTGAGGTCTGGCAGGGCGCTGAGCGGGGGGACACCTCTGCAGCCAGCCCTACCAGCAGCGAGGGTTACAAGCACAAACCTGGAGCAAACCCAGAGCCAGAGCCACTGCAGACCCATGCGTGGCAGTGGCACGGTCAGCACCTGGCCCTGGGAGCCTGAGACAAGCCCCAAAGCCACAACTTTCACCATTTTCCTGACCATTTCAGTAACTCATAGCTTTGCAGGCCAGCAGCGCGTGGCTCTTGTTCCCCTGCCAGCATCTGTCTCTGCTTCTCCTCCTTCAGAGCCATGATTTCTACTGGTAAGAAACACCACCACCAGTCCTAACAAGCACAGGGAGGGGAAGAGTGAAACATCCCAGGCAGAGAGGTACCCATCTGTTTGCAGGGGCAGGGTGGGAAGGAAAGGGAGAATCGCTGTCTGGGGCATTTCTCCTACCCCAAAATACCACCACTCAGGCCTCCAGAAGAGCTTAACTTCTTGCAAATGGAAAAGCACCAAGGGCAAAAGGACAATGCAGCTAACCAGGCATCCTACGGCACGAGCCTTGCCTGATGTTCTCTTCAGTTCTCCTCCCCTTGTAGAAAAGCCCCTCTCCGTTACCCTTCGGTGGGGGGGTTTGCCCTGTGCCCCATGGGGACCAGCAATAGCAAAACCTCAGCTGAGCTGCTCAGACCCTCCTTGGCTCCTGTTTTCCCTGATCCAATGCCAAATAACCACTGCCTCATCCCTCTTGGGGAAAAAAAGGGCAAACACCAGGGTACAGGATCTGTCCCCACCTCCACCAACAGTGAGACAGAGACATGGGATGCAGGATGGACAAATGGGACCAGGTACAGGGGGGCGCAGGCAGGCTTGGCCTCTCTCATGGTCCCCTTCCCCTGTGCAGAGCCAGCAGGACTCTTCGGCCACACCGGCGTCCGCACACACATGCTTCCTGCATCCCCCTGCCTTTCAGCCTGGACATATGGCAGCAAACCCTGCCTCTGTGCTAGGTATGCCTTTAAACTGTACTGCTAAATGCCATCATGCCTAAGCCCTGCTGGAAGGTGCTTCTTGCCCAGATCTGGGATGCAGGTGGTCCCTTGGGAAGCCAAACAAGCTGCACTTGCCTCCTCTGTTCAGGACCTGAGAAAAAGCACTTTCCTCTGTCCCCTTTGCCACGCTATTTGCAGTCACAGTACCCTTCTGCATCTTCTACACTTGATAGAGAAGAAAGCAGGGACCTCTGCTTCGAGAGCCCAATAGTCACCCAGAGGAAGAGCTGAGCAGGAGGCTTCAGCTACAATCCATGCTGCCCTGGTCTGCCCCCAGCCAGCAATGTGGGGTGGGAACGGTGCCCCACAGAGCTACATTCTGCCATGCAGCTTGAAAAAGGCAGAGGTGAGAAACTAGAGGACATTCCCCAGCAAGTCCAAACTAGGGCAAACACTGCAAGCCTCTGAGATAGGAGAGGTGATAACGGAGGGTGTGCTCAGCCGGGCCAGCGCTCTGACAGCCGGCACTTGCTGTCCCTCAGCCGCAAGAGCAACCTCCTCTGTCTGAGCCTGATCCAAACTCATCCCTGGGGAGAGCAGGCAATAGAGTTGCTGCAGCGAGCTGCCATCCGGACCCTCGCATTCATTTTATTAGTGTCTTCAAGACGAAGAGGACTCAGGACTGCACATCAGACATCCCTTTCACCTTTTAGGTGATGGTGAGAAGAAAACTAAGGATGCGCACAGCTTTTCAAAGGCTGTCCCAGGTGATAAATCCAAGCCCAGCAGCTTTAAATCATGCTCATTTCACACCTGTTGCCCTCTTCTGGAGCGTCAGCTCACAAGATGACCCAGGCAGAGAAAGCCCAGTCTGTTCCTGATGTAAGTTCCTCCCACTTCCATAGTAGTCAGAGCAGTTATGGCCTAACTGGTCTTAAATCACCTAAACAAAACCCTGGCTGGCAAGGAAAAAAGTCTCTCTTGGGATGAAGCTGGCATATTGGTAGCTGGCTCCCAGGAGGTGCTGAAGCACTGGGGCATGTCAGCAGCATCCCAGAGGGGTGATGGATACAAACCACCTGACAAACACGGCTTCAGTACTGTTTGTCGGCTGCAGGTGGGACCGATGTGTCCCAGCAGTGTCAGGGCTGCCCAACTTCAAGGCTGCCCATCCCAGCCTGAGCGCCCTGGTAATTGCAGCACCACTGCTATCGGGAGGGCTGCCAGCTGCCCACACCAAAGCTAAAAGCCTGGCAAGCACCACTACCCACAGCTCTAGTCATCAGCTGCTTTGGGGACAGCTAATGCCAGGGTCCTGCTGTGTGCTCCGTGGCACTGGCATGGGGGGAACAGGGCAGGTGAGCTCCTGGGCACAAACACGGCATCCTGGCACAGCACAGTGGGTCTGTCAGAGCTCTGCCACAACTGAAAGGGCTTGGGGACTCTCTCCTGTGGTTCTCATCTGCTGGGCGATGAGCTTGCTTGCTGCACAACGGGTTTCAGGCGACCAGAAATAATTCAGGTCAAGATGCGTTTGCTAGAAGGTTAGGGCTGGGGAAACGTGAAGGCGGGAGATTCACCAAGCTGTGGAGGAGATAATGCTGCCCCAGGCTCCTTCCCTCTCCTTTTCCCCCCTGTACCAGCAGTGCACTGTGGCTCCCAAGATGGGCGAGCGGTGGGCTTGGCAGACTGGAGGGAGATGGCTCCCATGAAGCCTTTCAGGAGATGGCACCTTAAGGCACAAGGTCCCAGGGCAGCTTCAGCTTCTTCAGTGTCAGGAGTGTCAGCAAACATGTTAGTTGGCATCTCAGCCCACTGCTCCAGCCCCACCTCCTCCTCATATAAACTCCAATCGTTCAGTCCAACGGCGCTCCCTAACCACACTCAAATAACCTGCAGAGCTCCAGTTACGATCATCAAGCAGGACCTGTCACAGTTCAAAATCCATTACAATAACCAAAAGGCATTTCAGAGGGAATTATAAGAGATAGTTTCACCTAAAAATCAATTTTACTTAGAGCTTGGGGGAACAGTTTTTTTAAAAAATAATGAAAAAATAAGTAAGTGATACAGCTTGCCACTTGGGCAGGAGAAGGAAGAATTTGCCCAGCCAGGGCTTAGAAGCCAGAGACTCCAAAAAAAAAAATTAAAAAAAAAATCCTTCCTTATCTTTATTCTTCCTTATTTTGGAGAAAGAAGTCCCATGTTTAAGATAAGTTCAAGGACTGGCTCTCCCTCCCCTGCCCGTGCTCCACTTGCTACCAAAAACAGTGAATGAAGCTCCCATGAGATGCAGGAGGGCATCCCTGGGAACCCAAAGTGCAGCTGGCCATCATGCCTGCATCCCAGCAGTCCCCTGGCTCCCCGCTCCACAGGATGAGGCCTTTTGTGCCTTTGATATCCTCCCCTTTAGCTCTTTGCCTTTCATTCAAGCGGAAGCTATTACAAAGTTTGCACTGGAAACCACTTACAATCGATTTATTTTAAGGCATCACCTCTTGCTGCGCTGTGATGTGCGAGCTTTAAAAAGCACCTCGTTTATTATCTGCTGCCGTATGGGGATTTCCATATGGCACATCACGGCGCAGTGAGAGCTCCTCTGTTATTAAGTTTTTATGGTAAGGCAGATTTTCAGTACATAGAAATTCCCCCAGAATGTACCAAAATGTCACCACCCCGTGTCCCCAGCCAGCCCCAAGAGGAGCCCCCAAAACTTGCTGGCTTGAAACCCTCCAGAGACACGTGTGGCATCTTCCTCGAGTCCCCTAGTGCCACCAGCAAATGCTCCCACAGCCTGCCCCCACAATATAAATGTGACCAGAGAAGTTTAAATTGCCAGTTTAAAACACCAAATAAAAGCAAATGCAATACAAAAAATCCTGTAAAGGACTTTTTAGTGGCGTTTTGCTCTATGGTTTTGCACCACAGTTGGAAGCAGCTTTGCTCAAACTTTCAGAAAAATGGCAGTCAAGCCCCAGCAGCTCCAGGCACTGGGGGAAGTTTCAGGGAGGCCGAAGTGAGCAAGCTCAGCAGATCACCAAATCATTCTTCCCAATGCGACAGGTCACAGTGACCCCAACACTCATCCATCTACCCCAGCATTTCCATGGGGCAATGGGTAGCCTCCCAGCTGCCAGGACCCATTTCCATCCCCTTGGGACATCCACCTCCACCCTTTCTGCATTCTTGCTGCCCTCTTCTGCCAAGGGGACAACACTGACAGCACTGACAGCGTGGAGCACTCAGCAGGGTCCAGGGCTTTCCCAGCACCCATGGACAGCGCTGTGCACAGCCCTGCCCTGGGAGCAGGAGGGGTTGTGCCACAGCAGGGGGGGGAATGGCAAACAAGGAGGAGGAGATGAGACTGAGCATAGAAAACACACTATCAGAGGTGGGAATGGTGCCCTTGAAGACCTGAGAGGAAACTATCATGAGCAAAGCCTCCCAAGGAGGACCCATGGCTTTGGATGCTGCAAACGGGAGTGGATGGAGCAGCAGGATGCAAGGCAGAGCCTTGGAAGGGGCTGGGCAGCCTCTCAGGATTTACCCATCACTGCAGTTTCACAACAATTAGACGTAAAGATGGCCTGATAATCTATCAAGCAAATTATATGCTTCATTTTGAAAGTCCGTTATTATGAAATTACATGACAGAAATGTAAGAAAAGGCTCCTGGAGTTTGACTTAGCCCCCTAGCACTGGCAATGCTGGCATTGCCACTGCACCAGGAACACTGACACCCAGCAAACAGGGAAAAACAATAAACTACCCAGGGACATAACACATGAATCTCAGGCCACTTCCCTATCCTGGTCTTGTTTTGCCAGGGCAGTTATTCCCTTCTCCCAAGCAACGCAGGAGGATCAGCTGAGCGGCCCTTTGGGCCGATGGGATCATTCACACTCTTCACCCCAGTGTCCAGGTTTGCAAAAGGATCATGCACCTGTTTTTGAGATCAAGATGCTCGCTCACCCTCTCTTGGCCCTTCAGCCTCTTGCTCTTCAGTAAAGCTTGAAGCTCAAGCTCTTCAGGCTTTGTTGCTCTTTGGCAAGATGTCCCAGTGTGCTTTCCCACTCCTTTGCCTCCTAGTTCAAAGCCCCAATTCCTCAAGCAGTATTTCACTTCAACCCCTACCCCTATGTTGATGCTTCTGGACGAGAAGACAAATCCAGGCTGCTGGTCCACTGCTGTGCTGATGGAGTGGGATTGTTGTTGCTTTGGTTTTCCCCTCCGTTCACCTATTCTTTCTTGTCCAGAGCCTAAAATTTCAGTGTTGTTTGACTCTGCATTTTTACAGCACAGCAAACCCAACTTCTTACCTACCTTCCTTGGTGTTACAATAAAAGAAGGAACCAAACAGCAGCAAACAACCACCATGGATGCAAGGGGATCTGATGCCCACCCTTGTGTCCAACACCCAGCCCAACCCCTGGCAGGAGATGCATTCACTCAACTTCACCCGGTGTCTCTCCATTTCCTGGCTTTCACAGATGTTCCTTTAATTTAATTTTCCTAATGAGCTTCAATACAGACCCACTCCTGACTCCATTATTGTCTTTTCATTTCTTTCCTTCCTTCTCTCGGTCCTTTTGTAAGGAGAGAGCTCTTGCTTCCCACTGCAAATCCAGGCATGTAGCTCCTGCCCAGCAGATGAGGTCCCCAGAAAGCACTGGTGCTAATAAAGCCCCCTGTAATGAGAGGTCAGTTGCCCTCCCTCTCCATCAGCAAGCGTGATTGCCTTCCATTCTCGCTGCAGATAAAGAGCCACTGAAGCGAAGGAGAGGAACTCAAAGCGCATTCACTCACCACTACGCCCATTTCTTGGACTTCATCTTTATTCATTTCATCTGAGACGTGCCCTCACTGCAGACCAGCCCTCTGAGGAGCCTCTCCCTCCCCTGGGGCACACGCTCAGCACAGCTGGAGAACCCTGCAGCCCTCTCCCCTCATTTGTCAGGTGAAATCCTTTCCACCTCAGGTTTTCCCAATGGCAATGCTGGCCTGACCCTGCAGCTCCCCAAGGGCAGCATCACTGCTAGGGAGCCCGCAATGCCCTTCCCTCCATCCCACTCCAGGAGCACATTTCGGCGTTACTGTTAAACCCAAAACTCAAGACGACTTGACATTTTTTGTTTTAAAGACCAAGGTGGGGGAGGAGAAAGCACAGAAGAGCTCCCCTAAGGGAAAAGCTATCAACTGGAACAAGATTTCAACAACTACACATTTCTTGACCTTTTCCACAGTCATATCTTTAATGTTTCACGGATGGATTTGATAAAAAGAAAAAATTAATAAAATAGATTTCATTTTTTAAAAAAGGTCAGGACATGTGTTACAGAGAAAAATTCATTTAGGTCTCTACCTGCCACCTCGTGGATGCCGAGGAGCCCTCCCCTGCCTTCCACCCGGGGTGCTCCAGCCCAGGCATCCATCTCCCTGCCTTGATTTTCATTGCATTTGGGGTTTGATCTCTTCTGGACTTTTCCTTCCCCTGCCATACATGGGGTCAGGAACCATAAGCACTTGGAGATGCTGACAAACGCTTGAGAGCCACAGGTATCTGGTGGGATGTTGCACATCTAACCTGGAGAGGCAGCCAGTGAGCTCAAACATGGAGAAGATGCTTGTCCAGGCTCCAGCATAGCTTTTCTATCTGCTGCTGCTCAACCTTGGGCCCAAAACTCCTCCCCAAATGTCTAAGCAGATGTTGAGGCTGTTGTGATGCCTGAGCCATGCACAGCACAGTGACCAACATCTGCACTCTCTTGCTTCACCATGATGGCCATTCTCTGGCTCTTGCACCCACCCCATGGACATCACCCCTTGCCCACGGACACAAACATGAATCCCACCTGCTGTGTTTGAGGTTGGGCTCATCAGGAACAAGCAAAGCAAAATAAATTCCCCAAGCACAGCGCCAATTCCTGCTGATCAAGATGTTTTAAAAAATAAATGCTATTTAATAGCAGCTCCTTCCCAGCTGGCCCAGTGGCCTGTTCCTGAAGGCTCAGAAACAAAAGCAGCCTGGAGGCCAGCTACCGACATTTGTATTATTAAGCCCACTCTGCAATTAGAGCAGACTTCTGTCTAACTTCTGCCTTCTTTTACCATTCCCTGATTTTTTTTTATTCACTAAGAACAAAATATAATTCATGAAAGTTTGCAAAAAAATATACAAATTACTGTGATAACATCATACTAAGTTATTAAGTGGTGACAATGGGGGACAATTACAGTATATAGTCCATTATATAGCACCGCCATCGGGATGAATCAAAGTAAAATATACAGTGAATGACGAGGAGCTTATTAACAGGAACATTAGTGCGCCAGAACATAATACCTGCCATTCAGCCAGGGAGTTATTGTCATGATGGTGCTAGTGGAGACTGGGGACGAAAGTTGTGGAAAGGGCTGGCAGCTTCACTGCACAGTTCAAGGAACCAGCCCCTTGCTGGGGACACTGTGGATCAATCCTCAGCGCTTAAACAGGGAAAAGGGGGAAAAAACTCAACCCTGGGCCACCACCACACAGCATCTCCCTCCAATTCTGCTTCTGGAAGGCCCTAAAGATTTTTGCAATGAGTCAGCCAAGCACAAGTGGACAAGGATTTTCCCCAGTTCCCACCAGCATCTGTGGGAGCATCCTCTCTGTGCTCCCCAGCTCCCCAGAGGGCATCTCAGCCCTGCCTTTTGGGCAAGGGTGGTTCCACCACCATCAGCAAGGCTTTGCAGGTTTGGTTTTTTTTATTTTGAAGTTTCCTCCTGCCTGAGCAGTGCCTGTCCCACAGCAGCAGGGCAGCAGCACAGCAGCAAAGCCTTTTCACCCCTGGTCTGTATGGCAGCTCTGCAAGCCCGCTGCCCTGCCTGCCCTCACACACACCAAGCAGTAGTATTTTTTTAGTTCTGATTTTGAAAGCCCAGCACAAAATTCAGAGAAGGGTGGCCAGACATAGCAGCTTGGTGCATCTGTGAGACCAGCAAAAAGAGGGGCAGTAATGACAGTGCTGAGCAGCACTCAGCACTTCCCCGGTTCTGGAAAGCCATGGCAGGGTGCTGCCAGAGCAGCATAGGCAGCAGACAAGCCTCATCCCAGTCCTCTGCCTAGCTCTGAACAGGTGAGAGCTAAAGCAAGGCAGCAGATGCCACCACCCCAGCACAGGGTGCTTGGCTGGGACGGCACTGGGAACACCACCGCAGCAGAGCTGGAAGAGCTGAAGATAAATCCTGGATACAGCCTACATCACAAATGCACATTTTTTGGAAGGCTTTGGGAGGAAGGAATATAAAACCCAGCCTGGTTCCCATGCCATCATCTTGGTGATCCCACCAGAGCATACCATGTTCTGGCTGAAACATCCCCTGCACACTGCTTGCTCTCAGCCGGCTGCTCAGCACCAGGTTCAGACATGCCAGTCCCACTAACTGGTGTTTGGCACATCCCAGGCTCCTTTTTGCCATCATTTGAGGCTGTCTCTTGCCTGCTTGACCCCGGGAGATGCAAGAACTAATCTATCTGGCAAGATGCTATTTGTTGGGGAAGGAAGCAAGACAAGAAAGCTGCATGCCCGCACCCAGAGCGCAGCAGTGAAATTCCTAGATCTGGTTCTGAGCAAGGACTAACCTGCAGGAAGGGTTGGTATTATGCTCTTCCTCCCAGGCTCTGCAGCCCCCTCAAAGCCAACACACCTGGTTATAGTTTGGGTAGGTCCTGTCCCTAGCCTCTCTGCTGGCCTGAGTTTCTTGCCAGCGGTGAAACCCTGCTCTGCTTCACCGGAGCCAGCACTGGGTTCCCTGCTGCTCCAGCAGCTCTGGCTTGCTCCTTCTAAGACGTTATTTTTACACTTCTCTTAAAATACAACACTAAGAGAGGCTTCTTGACTATATTAACATTAGGAATCTAATCAGCAATCAGACAGCTCATAATTTTCTGATTAGCTCTGATTATACTCAATCTTTAGGAATGGAAAAAAAAAGAGGAAAGAGAAAGAAAAAAAAGATGGAAAAATGTAAAAATATTCTCTGCTCAGTTTTCCCACCCTGATTCCCTTGGTGAGGTACAGAGCCATGAGAGCAGCAGCTCTGCTGTCCCTGGCTAAGCAGGACAGTGCCACAGTGACCTGCTAAGCCAGAGTTGCGCAATAACCCAGTACCATCAAGCTGCTGATCTTCGTCCTTCCAGGCTTGGCTGGGATGTTGTTCCAGAAGGGGGCTGCTCAGGGAACGGAGAAGACATCAAGAGTGCCAGAGCCACTGACAAACCTGGGGGAGTGCTGTGAGCTCTGCTCCTGGGCCTAACATCTCAGATAATAATACGCTAAAAATCAGGGTAGAAGGATGGCACGGAGAAAGGAGATTATGTGTGTCTACCCAGCTGGCTTCAGCCTGGAAGGAGGAGCCTCTCCAGGCAACGAAGAGGAGGCAAGGCTGAAGAATGCTGTGAGATGAGGCCATGGCCACACACTGGCTTGGTAGGGGATGACAAGTGCTTCGTGGCAGGCCAGAGGGAAAGATCCCAAGGATTTAGGACCTGAGGACTGCCAGAAGCTGGGAGGCAAATGAGCAAATAGCCTGAAGACCCTAAGGCAGGAGCAGAGGATGCCCCCCAGCAGGCAATAGGAGCTGGGATGCTGTCCCAGAGCAGGCTGCACCTCCGAGCATCTCCAGCCTCTGACAACAGCAGCAGGGAGGATGAGGGGAATTTGAGAGGTGTCAGGTCCCCAGCATCTCCTGGCCAGGGTGTCTGGGACATGGCTGGGCAGACAGCAGATGTTGGTGGGGAGCTTGGGCAATAGTCCTGCTTGGCCTGCCTCCATCCCTGCCAAGGGACCCCGGAGGACAACTTTCTTGCTGGGCTTTTGTGAAGGAGGAAAGGGGGATCTGCTGGTGCTGAGCCTCACAGCTGCAGTTCGGATGAAGGAAACTGAGGAACAAGCCAGAGGAAGGAGAGCTAAACCAACCTCTGTAACAGAGCTAATCAGTCGCGCATGCTCTGCGTAGGACATTCACTCCTGACAGCAGCAAGTGATCAGCTGATGCTGTGAAGCATGAGATTTAATTATTTGTATCATAGCCATGGCCTGCATAACTACAAATGATATTAATGGTCATAAAATTGTCCAGCTGGCTCTTCAAACCTGCCACGGCACCGACTCACTGCCTCCCATGGCAGGGACTCGCCGCCTTGCAGGGACCACTTGCACCGTGGCACAACCGGTGACAAACCCCATCCACCGAACTTCGCAGCAGACAGACGCCATCTGGAATGGCCATCCCATGTCCACCCAGGGTCGCTGAGCACAGAGTGTGCGCTTCATGTCTTGAAGACAGCTTCAGTAATGAGAGGTGCTCCGTCACAGCCCTGGCTAGCCACGTGTTTGTGTTGGCTTAGCTGAATTTCCGAAGACCCTTGGGCCTCCTCGCAGGCTGGGCAGCCGCTTTGCTGGGAAAGAGATGGCAGCTCTGGCTCCCTCCAAGCTGCTTGCTTTTGCTCCAGGCTGTTGCTCAGACCCTCTGGCAGAGCTGCCCAGTGAAAGCACTGTTCCTCACCCTGGTCAAACTGAACTGGATTAGCAAAGATCTATGCTAAGCTATGAAGATAGGATAGGATAGGATAGGATAGGATAGGATAGGATAGGATAGGATAGGATAGGATAGGATAGGATAGTTCAGGTGCAAGTGACGTACAATGATCATCTAGTCCAACTGCAAGACTAAGCAGACTCCAGCCCAATTCGAATCTAAACTAACAGCCCAGGTAGAATTCAACCTTAAAAGCAAATGGCCCAGGTTAGAGCCAAAGAACCACAACACCATGCCCCCAGCAGCCTGACACCACTGTCCTGTAAACCTCCTTAGCTAAGGTCCCTCATCTCTTTTACACCAACTTCAAATAAAACACCTTGAAATCCCTATTTGAACTAAACTGTGGTGAAGGAAAAGATGCAAACACCCCAAGGCTTGGCTCTTCCAACCCTCTTCACTACACCATCCCAAGCGGGCAGCGGTGTCACCCCATCTCCTTCTAACCCCGCAAAGCTGCATTTGCAGGTGAGACCCAGGAGGAGGTTGTGCCTGCGCTGGAGATAACAATGAGGGCAATCAGCCCTTTTCATCTGCTGGGGCTCCAGCCCTGACCTTGCCATCTTCCATAGCAGACGCAGTGCTCGGCATCCACGTGAACCCAGTGGGTCTCTCTTATTAAATGATCTTGGTGTGTGCACAAAAACCTGCCTGAGTTCACTTAGATGAGGTCTCCCCCCTCCCTGCACTGGGAAAGTCTCCTCCTCACACTCCAACCCTGCCATCGCAGCTGCAGAGCCCTCTTTTGTAAAGCAGTGCTGGAGCTGTAATTAGTTTGAGGTGACCTCTGGAAAAAAAAAAAAGTTCAAGTTTAAAAAGAAAATCTCTCTGGTTAATGCTATGCAAATTGCCAACAAGGCAATCAGGCTGACTTTTAAACACTGGCCCCCGTCGGAAGGGCTCACAAGACAGCCTTATTGTCTCGCTATCAATTTGCATCTCATTACCCACAATGCGCTGCTGGTTGGAGGTAACCTTTTGGGGAACATGCCGCCACGGTGGGGAGCCTGGGGACAGTATGGTTACTCTTGTTTACAAGGCTTTCATGTGGCCTGGCCCCTGAAACGTGGTGGTTGAGAGGCCGGGTCGCTGCCAGCCCTGCCCATCGCTCTGCCAGCAGCACTGTGAACTTGTGTCACATGGACCTGGCATCTTCTGCCACCTCCTCCCAGGGCCCCTGCCTGCCTTAGCCGTCCCACAGGTGCTCGCACACCGCAGGTCCTGCCCACCGGGCTCACCGGCTCCTGTGGTCCCCAGAGGCTGCACGGTAGCAGCCTGCCTCCGCCCGGCTGTTCAAGAAGTTTCTGTGAGTCTTTGCACACTTTTTCACATCTCTGCCTACCCTCGCCACCTTGGGGAGATGGTACTGAAATATCATTTTTCTATAGGAAGGAAATCTGCCGCATCCTTGTCCTCAGCGTGCTCCTGCTTCTCCAGCCACTCCAGCCCCTGCAGCAGTCTCCCGCACCAGGTGCCTCTGCCCTCCTCTCCATCCCCACCAATTTGGGGTCAGGAAACCAAGAGCTCAGCAATCATCTCACCTACACAATCACTGATCCCCCAGTCGAGCTGCCCTCGACACGCTGCTGCAGGGAGGCTGCCAGGCCCCATCCTGCATTACTCAGCTGCACCCCACGCCACCTGCAACAAGGACCTTTTGCTCCCCAGAGCAGAAGCAAGCTACGTGACTTTGTGCGCCCTTTGTAACGTCACTCATCCAGCTCAACCAGCGAGCCTGGGGATCCTACCTCTAGGATGCTCGCCCTGTGCACCCGCTCCCTACCACCTCTGCCTTGCCAGGGTGTCTCTGCAGTCAGGCCAGGGATGCTCCGGTCAAACTGCCGACACGGCACGACCCCCTCCTGCCCTGCCAGACCTAGCTGCAGGCAAGCCCACCTCCTCCAGAACCTAGGGGCTCAGCTTGGCCGAGAAGACCTCCCTAAATGGCCCTGTACTCCCTGCAGCAGCATCCCAGGTCTCGCTCGCTCCGGTATCTTTCTCCCCACAAACTCTGCAGCGTGAGACCTCCCCGGCGAAGCAGCAGAGCTTTTCTGCTTTGCTTTTTGCAGACACCCGCAATGCCTGGCTCCCCGGCATCCCGCCGAGGCCGTGTGGCACTGCTGTGTTGCTAAGCGTTGGCGAGGCCCTCCGCCAATGCGCGGGTGCCACCTCCGCCACCCAGGCCAGAGATGCCAAGGCAACAAAGGGACTTTTAATAGCCGAGAGAGCACCACTGCGAGGAAGAAAACCCGACCGTTTAAAACCCTTCTGAATAATGGTGCTGCCTCCCCGCTGCTCAAATCAGCCGCAGCACTTCGTTATTATGATAACTAAATACAGAAGATTTTAACAGCTGGAAATGCAGCAACAATATTTAAAAGAGTTTTTTAAATTGTTGGTATTTTATTCAATAATGGTAATGGGCTTTTTTATTATTATTGTTTTTTTTTATTTTAAAGGCACAAGGTTCCCTACTCTGTTGTTTTTGCACGGTGCTGGTCAGGCTGCGAAGCCAGCTTTCGCCTGGTGATGGCAGGGAATAACACCGAGACATTTAATAACACTGAGACACGGCTGCTCGAGGGAGCCAGCAGCTCATGGAAGCATGGAAATCCCAGTTTGCTGCTCCAACACCCTGCTCAGCCCTGCACCTCGCTGACCGGGATCCGAAGGTGCAAAACCTGAAGGTGAAAAATCCAAAAGGGCAAAACCCAAAGGTGCAAAACGCAAAGATGCAAAACCCAAAGGTGCTGCACGGGAGCAGCAGGAACCAGGCAGAAGTAACAGCAGCGGCCCCAGCCAAAGGTGTCAGCTCCACGCCTGCTGAAGTCAAGGGGACTACTGGAGGTAGCTCCCACCGTTATCAGCTCACACCCTCAGATAAACAGAGCCCTTTTGCCCTGGGAGTAAAGGAAAGCGCTGGGTTATCTCCAATACCACATTGATAACAGCCGGGAAGCATCTCCTCTTTAGAAGTGCTGGAGCAGGGGTTTGGAAATGTGCTGGAATCAAAAGAAACCTCCAGAGCCAGGGTGTGAGGCTGAAGGGCCCCAGCATCACTTGCCTGCACA
Organism: Elanus axillaris; assembly: GCA_026212715.1. NCBI lineage: Eukaryota > Metazoa > Chordata > Aves > Accipitriformes > Accipitridae > Elanus > Elanus axillaris. Next base: position 5,796,344 of record JANZLQ010000037.1, on the reverse strand, counting down.
GATGTGAAGATAGCGATTACACCTCTCTGGGTTTTTTAAGCATTTGTGAGCACAGATCTTGCATTCAGGCTGTGGTGGCAGATTTTATGAACCACCTGGATGAGACCTAGCGAGTCAGTGATGGCTGGTGGGACATGCAGCTCCTGATGCCCCTGCAAAGGCATGGGACCCTCTCTTCTTCCTTCCAGGCCTGCAGAGTGCATGGTCCGAGGGTGGCTCATCCTACAAAGGATCCATTAAGCCTGCAAAATGCACCATACTCCATTTGTAGTGTATCAGCAAGTAATTAAGAGAATGCTACCAGCATCAGTGTAAATAAAAAGGGACAATTTACAACATAGTATTTTGAATTGTGGGGTTTTTTTTTCACATTGGACTGTGCCAATTCATGAGACACAGTTGGCAGCGGCTCTCCCAGTCATCACTGAATTGCACCGGCATCCAGCCCTGCAACTGAACATCCCCACGCGACTTCAAGTGCCCACAACACTGAGCCCAAGCAGAAGAGCTGCCCACTAACGTGACACCTGGAAACACACCTTGTACCAAGGCCTCCGTCACTCTGGGACTTGCACCCTAGAGCCAACGGCTGATGGGGATACGTTGGAGAGCCCAGGCAACAAATCTGCTGTGGCTCCTCCATGAGCCGAACCTGACTGTAACTCATGGCAGTGGCAGGTGCTGCTCTAGAGGGGAAAGCATCCCTCGAAGTCCTGGGAGCAGCATCGGATGGAGACAAGACTCCTGAGCACCCCTTTTCCAGCTCTGCTCTTACTCTAGGAGTTATTGACCCTCCCACCACACCCAGCACCACTTGTGCCCTCACCCACGCAGCTACAGCATGGTTGTGGCTACACCTTGTTCCTGCATCCTCTGGCAAGCTGGGACCTCCTGGGGACAGCACAAGCAGACGAGCCCACAGGCTACTACTAACATGCTAAGAGTCAACCAAAAAGGCTCCCAAAAGGGAACCTACTGCCAGCAGTACAAGCCAGGACCTAGGCTCCGGGTCCTTCAGCAGCCACCCCTACCCCAGGCCCATTAGCAGAAACTTCACAGCAGGGGGACAGTCCTCTGCCCCATCCAAGACCCCTTACCTGGAAGTTATTAAAATCATCATGGGGTTCATTGCTACAGTGCTCGGTGCTGTTGCAGCGGTCTGTTTTCCCTACTATCACTTAAATAAATCAACCAGGGTTTGGAAGCACCAGCAAAACCATGGCAAGGAGAGCAGCCCCTTCTGCTGCTCTGGTTTCGGGGATGGCAGCCGGCTGGCTCAGGGTGCATCCCTGCTGCAGGAGGGATCCCCAGCTGGTGAGAAGGGATTCAAGGCAGCATTGCCCAGTGTTTATCTGGGGGAGACAGTATGACCGGGAACCATGGGGAGGGGACAGGGAGATGAAATTGGAAGGAATGGCGGGACAAAAGGAGGGACTGGGGTGGTGAGCAAAAGAAATGGCAGCGGGAAGCAGGGAGGAGGGGCTGGAGCTGCCAGGGAGGACAGCACTATGCCGATGCTTCATTCAGAGGCACTGGTACCCTTCACCCTGATGCCTATTTAATGTCATCCTATTCAGCAAGTGTCCCTATGATCTGGTAATTATCTTTCACTTACAAAAGAGCAACTCTGTGTCACAAATGCTCCCCTCTCCAGCTCTGCCACAGATCAATATCTCCTTAAGGCCTTCACCATTGTTTGGGGAATGGAATTGATTTCTCTGAGGAGCGAGGGGAGGAAAAAATATATAAATAAGAGCTGCGGAGATGTGTCCCTGCCTGAGCTCTGCTGAAGGCTGAGCTGGGTAAGTGGTGAAGCAGATGGAAAGCGATCCCAACTGACCACTGCACGTATTGTGTCCTACTGCTGTGCCTGCTAAACTGGCTGCAGGGGACGCTCAGTTGTTTTGTCATTCAGTACATGAGCATCTGAAATGCTGGAGCCAGAAGAAATCTCTAGCTCAAGATATCACCAGCATTCAAAGATTTTACAGCAGGATAAGACATGCGGAGGTGCTGATTCAACACCATCCATAAGGATGTGTTCGTGTCCCACTTTAGGGTTGAAGCAAGTGGTTGAGCAGTTGCTGCTGCAACCCTGGTGGGTCCTGGAGAAGAGCCTTGGAGACCACCTTGGCTTAGACATCGGCACCTCGGCGCGACCAGCACAGCACCAACACTGAAATCCAGAGCAATGCAAGAGCCAACGAACCACACCGCTGCCGGGCTGCTGTCAGCGTGACCGCAGCAAGCACAAACTAATCCCGGCAATGCTAACAGAACACCCTTCATGCTCTTCTCATCTGGCTAGAAGATGACCTTCAAAATCATGAGATACAGGATAAATACAAGTCAATCTTGTGTCTGAGTCCAGGTCTCTGAGCTGAGCCTCCCAGGGTGGCACAGGGCTCCTGCAGGTGGGGGCTTCAGAGTGATGGGGTGTGGTATGGGCAGAGGTAAAACCGCTGCCCTGGCTCACGTTATATAGCAGCAGATGGAAGCTGCAGCAAAGGGGATAAATGCAAGGGAAATACCAAAGGGTTTAAAAGTTATACAGGTGTGGGGAAGGAGGAGCTGTTTGTTACTACCTCCTCCCCAGCAACAGCAACCTTTTATGTATTTGAAAGCTGTTATCACATTTTACCTCTGTCTTCTCCAGAAAAAAACCAACCTCTTCTTGTAATATCTGCAAACAGGTCCTTGATTTCTAACCCTCTTTTCTGTCCCTTCTGTCTGGTGGCCTTGCGAAGCACACTGCCAGGCACTGGACCCCATGACAGCAGCAGCCAGGACCCAGCCAGTGCTGAGGAGGGAGCCAGGGTTACGCCACCTCATTTGTACAAGGTGCTACAAGACTGGTATTTGTCTTCCTGTCCTGGGTTCAGCTGGGATAGAGTTAATTTTCACAGGGACCTGGGAGGGGGCATAGCCGGGGCAGCTGACCTG
>JANZLQ010000037.1:5761930-5793301 GCA_026212715.1 Elanus axillaris | reverse complement strand
TCCCACCGGAGGGGGGCGGGGGGAGTGAGCGAACAGCTGCGTGGTCCTTTGTTACCGGCTGGGCTGAAACCACGACACTTCCCTTCAAACACCTTGGCAGGGCTGAGCCATGCCGAGCTTGCGGACTAGTAGAACCACTGCCATCCATTTCAACCTTTCCTACCATGTCCTAATTTTTTGTTGTTCAAATAGGAGGAAAGGGAAAAAAAAAACAAGTGCAGGAGAGGGTGGATGTTTGACTTGAGAAAATGTGTGGCAAAGCCTTTCTTCTAAGGGCCTCTAAAAGTGCATTACTGCTCAGCTGCTGTGGCCTCCTTGCCTCCTGAGAAGCAAACCAATCTGAAGGCACGCTCTCCCATGCAACAGATCTCAGCTAAGCCTGGTCAGTCTGGGGATGGAGAAATGAAAAAGGATGGGGAAGAGCACGAGGTGAAGGAGAAGGATTTCTTCTAATGCAGAGGCATCAAAATTCTGGCTGTAGGAGGGAATAGTGGAGCATCCTAAGTGGGAACACATTTGCAGTGAGAAGATGGCAATCCTTTATGGAGGGGAAAAACATCAGATGGGACTAGATACACATGCAAGCAGCTTTGGAAGGAGTCGGCTCAATCAGAGAATTCAACAACACGTCGACAGGTGAAATTCAGGGCAAGCACATCCAAGGTACCACTTTTGGGAAACAACAACTAGGACCCGTCACGCATGCTGATGCAGTTCCAAATTAACCCCAACCATTTGCAGAAGAGATGGAGGCACTCCAAAGCACAAATGTCTCAGTGGAAGCGATGGTCCAAAGATGCTAGTTTGTGCTCAGAAGCGAGTGGTAAATAAAACTGTCATATTAGCAAGCAGGTCTATAAATCAGTGGGTCCCTCATCTGTGACACCGTGCATGGTTCTGCCGCACAGAGCCAGGGGAAGAGGCAGCTGCAGGGCATGGAAGAACAATGCAGCTGCTGGGAGCATGGGAGGATGGGAGGAACCCAGGCAGCCACAGACTGAAAACATTGAGGGGATTTGGTTCACTTAAAGGAAGAAATTAATTTCAAAGGACACAGAGATAAAAACCCCCATGTAAGAGAGAAGGTACCTCTGAGTTCAAATATTTAAACGTTCAGATCCGATGATGAGAAACACAGTTCCCTGTGGAACTCAATGCTTCGAGATGCCAGGGACATGATACTTTAAGGAACAAAAATCAGATTAATCAGAGTATCATCGGTTATGCTAGCCGAGATCAAAGTACAGAGGAAAGTAAGTGTTATCACTCAAGGATTTATACCTCCCAAGTAACTGCTTAGGATTAGAAAGAAATTTCAATAATCTGCCAGCTAAGTATGCATTGTGAGAGTAATAATCCTTCTCTCCCAACATCTGCCAGCAGCTACTAATGGAGATAGTAATAAGCTAGGTGGATCATAAACCTGACCTGATCTGATTGCTACCTTATAAACTGGAACACGAGGGTGTTATCATTTCTCCCAAGGTAACCTGTTGTCAACCAGGACTGCGCCAAGGCAGAAGCCACAGGAGCAGAGCACCAAGATGCCTTCTCCTGGAGCTCACCACCTGCAGGGAGGCAGACCCTTCAGCAGCAAGTCTATTGATTTTTATATCATTTGTTGTAAACATTTCTAGCTGCTTCCTAAAATGGAGCATTTCCCCAGCAGACAACATATGTACAAAGCTATGGGAGGATGAGAGCTCAAACGTGCGCAGTTTCTCTGTGGTAGGTCTATGGTTTGAGCTGGTGCTTGATGTAGCATCAAACCCAGGCAAGCAAAATTAGCTCATGCCTTAGATAAACCAAACCTTGCCATTGCTCTCGTTGGTTTTCCCTTTCTGTTTTGCTTTTTTCAAATGTGTGGCACATTTAATGGAAGGTGACCCATTTGCCATTTAAGACTGAACACGGGGATATGGGAAGATGCTGCCCGCTCCCCTTCTTGTTCAAAAATGCAATCCAGTGGGCTGGGACATGTTCAAGGCAGGATGTGGGATGGAGTACACTGCCTATACCCAAATGGCTCCAAACACCATCGGGGAGGGCTGGCTGGAGAGAGAAGGTATGGAAATAACATTGAGCAGAAACAACGTGCACGATGGGAGAAAGCTGGGGGAGAGGAGAATTTTAACACCAAGGCATCCAATATAACTGATTTCCTCCAACAAACTCTGAGTGAAAGGTTAGTTCTGGTATTAGAGCTACGGGAAAAATGTCAAGAGTTTTTCAGAGAAAAGTGAGTAACATTTTTATTCACCGTTCTCTCCCCAGAATGTAAAACAAGGTGAAACAGGAGTGGGGAGCAGCACCCGCCTGGTTCCAGGCCCTGCTCTGCACGTGCAGAATCAGCATGAAACACATAGGAAAGAAAGAAACGATCACAGTATAATTTATTTCCAAAATCACTACAGTTTTGGATGCAATAGCCATAAAAAACAGTCTTTCCTGACTCTCTTACTGGGTCACCTACACCAGCAGCTGGTCTGGAGGCAATGCCCTCACACCTCGGTCCCTGTCCCCATCCTGGAGTCTGGGTGCACCCAGCTCCCCACTAAGCTGGGACAGCTTCAGGGCATGTTTGGCCCCGTGCGGTGTGATACCCCAGGTCACAGGCACCAGAGCCTTCTGCGAGGCTGCTCCCCGGGGACCAAGCCTCGCTGGCTGGAGCAGCAGTGCCAACCCAGCCAGTCGGGCAGGCTGTGTCCCTGCCAAAGTCACCTGTGTGACTTCTGTTGTGCTGCAAATGGTCCTAGCCAGTACAGCAAACCTCAAGCAGATCTCCGTGCATGGCTGGCTGCTCCAGGGAGCTCAGGTAACCTCCCGTGTCCATCACCTCTACTGCCAAGACGCCTTCGCACCAGGCCTAACCTGTGACAGCCTCTCTCAGCTCTGCTTTTCATTTTTACAGCCCCTAAAATGCCATTTTAGGAGAGGGAAAGCAAGAAAGCCCCTTCTCCAAACTTGTCTCCAGAGGAGCAGGACGCAGCCCTGAGTCCCACCAGGTGCCAGCGTGGTGACCCCGCTCTCTGGGCACACCTCCACCAAGCTCGGTGGAGCTGTCTTCCTTGGCAGAAGAGGAGTACAAGCCATCACAATGGCACCCATGCAAGTGTGAGGGTGTCAGCAGGAATACACTTGGCTCGTAGCTTAGAAACACCAAGCAGATGGTAGGAAATGCCTTAAAAGCCCTTGCAGAAAAAAAATGCCCCATAAACTTGAAGCACTGCTCGAGGCAGAGCACCCATGGGGGCCAGCTCTGCATGGAGGCATATGAAGGGGAGCTCAGTCATCTGCCCATGCTCCTGTGAACAGCAGGAGCTCAATGCTGGCACAGCTCCTGGCTCCCCCCTGCCCTCCCTAGACACCAGCACCCCTTATCAGCTTCTGGCAGCCATTCACGGCCAAGTGCTGAAAGGTGATGTATATGAAGCATTTGCCAGTGGCCCCCCACGTCCCATCTGTGGCCTCTCCACCTTCAGGAGAAGGGCGAACCCTCCCTTTCCAGTGCGTGTTTCCCTTAATACAAATTAATCCCCTAGCGAATCCCAGCTTAAGTGAAGCCCAGCTGCTTATCCTTGCCTGGTGCAATCACCAATACTCACACACCTCCTGGGTCCGTTTGGGGAACACGAAGTAGGCGACAACGGCTGGGGCAGAGCTGAAACAGGTCTTTCGTGGAGGTGGGGAAGTGGGGAGAGGGCAGCTTGCTCCCAGAAAAGACCCCCCAAGCCATGCAGCTCCTGAGCTGTTCGTCCCAGCCTAACTAGAGGGATCTGGTGGTTAAAGAAACACCCTCTGTATGGAGGCGGCCCAAAGGCACCAGGTTCTTTTCTCCACTTTAAAATAATAATCATAAAAAGGAGGAATGTTCATCAGTGCAGAGAAACTGTGCAGCAGAAAACCAGCCTAGGGCAGGTGCCTCCTCTGGAAGCTTTGGTCCCCCAACAAGACACCTCCCTGGAGCCCCTCCTGCAGCTAAGCTCACGGGGAAGGTGCTGGCATTGGTCCTACGTCATGTTTCAGCCGCACACCCAAGGGGCTGTCACCACATGCGTGGTCCAGACTGCCAGAACAGAGGTCTGGAGTGAGGACCCCCAGGAGCTCCTGGCAGCTCAGCCCTGGAGACTAGGCACAGCTTCTTCCCACTAACACCTACCCAAATACTGGCTGCTAGGTTATTTGTGATCTCAAAAAGAAATGTTCCAGTGGGTGTTCCCACCACTGGAGCCAACTTGGAGGGTGATCCTGCAAAGGATGTTGGAGAGTGGCCAGCACTGCTGTCCCTGCCTTGCCTGTCACAGCCCAGCAGCATCAAGGACAACATCAGAGTCTTGTCATACATTTCACTGGCTATGAGCAGTGGAGAGAAAGCTTTGCTATGGGAACGGGGTATCAGAGCTGACAGAAGTTAGCCTTTGCAGACTCCTAGGAGGACAGGGACACAGTGCTGTCTCCTGTTTTAGGAGGCCATTGTTTGAGCTGTGCTGGGAAAACATGCCATGGAGGAGACTGAACTCTAGCCCAAACTGGCAGCAGGTCTCCCAGGCACTGCTGGCACAGGGGACAGACATCAGACACTGGTAGCACACGGGGGAAGGCACCCTGCCCGCTCAGACCCATTGTCACCTCCATCCACTGATGCTGCGTAACAGGCACATGAGCCTGGCGCTGGCTCTGCCTCCTGCTCAGAGCTCAACACCACTTCTCCTGGCCTTGGCAGAAAGGGGGAAACCAGCAAGGAAGGAAAAGAAAGAGTTCAGTGAATGGGGACAGTGAAAGATGGAGATGAGTAGAGCCCAAACAATAGTGCTGGGAAAGACAGAAGCAGGAGCCAGCAGAAGTTAACATAAGATGGTGTACTGTCTTTGCCAGGATGGGAGCCTTTTTGCTTCAGACAGGTTAGGTTGCCCTACAGTGAGGGGAGGAGTGATAGCTGAGGAGGTGACTTCCATCATCTTTCCACCAAAAGGCCTGGTTTTAAATGAAAGCAGACTTGCAGAGTCATCTGCAAAAGCACTGGGAACTCAAAGGCCAGCTGCTTATGGTGTTGTGTTCACATGCCAAACTGCCCCACGTGTCTCCAGGTCCAACTGTGCAACCTGTGCTCATGCAAATCCCTTCTAGATCATGATAACCTCCAAGGCTCACCTCCAAAAGTCTTAGCTCAGCACTTAAGGTGTAGCCCAGAATTAACAATGAAGTCTTGAGCCCCGAGGAAAATGGGCAACAGAAAGAGGCAGCTGAGTCTAGCCTTTTGCTACTTTGGGCATCAAAGACATGAGCTCTGCTCAGGCTTTCTGTGACCTTTGTCAAGTCGTTTAATCTCTATCTATCCCAGTTGGCTTCAAACAAGAGAGAACAACTCCCCTCTTGCAGAGAGCGCTGTAAGGCACAACAGGCAGAGAACAAGCTAAGATGAGAAAAGCAGCACCAATAAGGTTTTTTATTATAGAAGTTGACCCTAAAAGTTAGAAAAACAACAAACAAGCCAAATCTGCAGTGTGTCAACCAGAACATTTCACTTAACATTCCCGTCTTCATAAAGCTTAGAAAAACACAGTATCATTTCAAAAGTATCACAAAAGACTACCTTGTTTTTTTCTTGTCTTATTCTGCCCTCCTTCCTTTTAATGGTGAAATCTGTACTTTTTTGAAAAACAAAAACATCTGATAAAAAATGCCCCCCAGACAGGTACAAAACCACTGCAGATAAAACAGAAAAATCCAGCAACAGGCTCCTGTGACGAAGGATTGATGTCAGAGACCCAAAGGATGCTCTGGCCAGCTCTACTGGTGAGACCCTAATCATACCAGAAGGCTTCTGGCTTAGGTTGAGATAATGCAATTGCTTTTTAATTTGCAAACTGTGCATATTTTCCTGATGGTTTTTACGCCGAGCTACAGATCGGTGCTCTGCCATTGACCAGATAATTGCCAAAGAGTTAGCTCCTGTCTACGGTACTTTAACCTTGCTGTTTATATTCAGCAGCACAATGGTTTGAAGTCCAACTCAGAAGCACTTGAGGGTAATAAACTGGGAGAGGGGAGGGGGAGGGCTACGCTATACTGTTATGATTCTGCAAAGGTTTCTGTTTTCTTTCTTGTTATCCTAATAACCCTTTTATAGAGCACGTTGTTGGCAAAGCCCTCTGCTGAGGCAGCCGGTTCTGTGTAGGCACAAGACAATTTGCAAAAGCAATAAACTGACATTCAGCTGAAAAAGCCTGCTAGAAAGATGAGCCATCAGCAAATCCCCCTACACATGCATGGCCTTAAAGACACACTGGGTTTATATTGCAGTGAAAAAAAATAATAAAACAAACCCAAAACAAACAGGCAGTGTACCACAGCACCCCAACCACACTGGCACGCTGCAGGGGCAGACACTGGCTCTGCCCTTGGGTAGCTAGAGGCATGGTGGCCCGGGAGGTGCCCCAGGGTCACCGACCACAGGCACCCACTTCATGGGAACCCCTTTGGAAACTGCTAATGAACCTGCCTGAAGACAGGTCAGCTGATTGCCTCTGCATCCGTTGGTAGGGTGATTTTCCAGAATCAGCTTCCTTTGGTGGTTAGAAACCTTCAGGTTTGCAGCCCAGAGCTATCCACTGGAAATTTCTCATTTATTCCAGGGCTGATGCTGTAGGTGAGCTTGAACAACCCTTCCCTCTCTGCACATTTACCCCCTTGCCATATTTACAAGAACAACTGTACCTCCCCCCAACCTTTGGGCTCCAATCCACGCTCACAGGCAGATGCCCCAGATGAAGAGGGGACATGTACCCCCATTAGCCTCCATCTCTCACCTCCCTGGAAGCTGCCACCTCATCGCAGGGATGGCTGAAGAGGACAGGTAGCTGCTCCCAGGCTGCTGGGGTTCCCAGGGCAGCACACTACAAATATGGCTGCTGATTGCAGGTTTACACCATAAGCCACAGTTCATCAGAGCCCCACAGAATGGCATTTTGACCCCCCGTGTCTCTGTGTGGGGCTCCCCTCCAAGCTCCCCTAGATCCTGTGTGCTTCTTCCACGAGCACATCCTGTGAGCAGTTCATGGGCACCCTACAACCAACAATCACAGCTCAGAATTTCCAGTCAGTCAGTCCCCCATTTGCAGAAGAAGCTCTTGTGCTCACCCGTGTGCTGTGCTATCCTTCTGCACTGTGTCGTCCTTTCAATCCAGCCTCTTCGTGGCTGCCCAGTCCTCAAGGTCATGGTGCTCCTTGGTGACTGCCTGACCCTTCTCTACCTGCATAATGCATGTGGCACCCAATAGATTTGACTAGCACATCCCCTTTTGTGTCTAGGTCATTAATAAAAAATAAGATTAATTTGAAGACTGGAGAACTGCACCACTAACATCCTTCAACCCTAATAGTTACACACACCCTGGTCCTTTCTGTAAGGACCTCATTGGTTTCAGAGTAGGCAAGCACAAAATTTAGCTTTGAAGGGTCTCTGGCTAGCCAAGGACACAGGCTCCAAAGAATAAGTCATCAGCTGAGGTGTAAAGAAGAGCAAAATTTATTGCATTCAGAGCCAGGGTAGCTGGAAAAATCAAGCCTGAGAAAATAGAGATATATTACCAGGGCAAAGCCTACTGCCGAGCCTTAAGCCTACGCTGTTGCAGACGGCTAATCCTGCTAACGTTAAAACAGGAGCTGAGGGTTTTTAATGGCAGAGCTATTTATGGAGAGCTCATCTAACTCTTCATCATCTCCCTAAGATCCTGGTGGAAGAAAGAGCCTCATAAGTCAGAGGCCTGCTGGACACGAAAGGCAAACAGATGTCAATGTGAGCGGGGAGAAGACATGGGGAGGATCTGGTGGCACATCTGATAGCCCTGCTGATGTCCCTGCTGGCTCGGAGGAAGCAGGCTCGGCACACAGCGCACAGCAACACTGCTCTTGCTTTGGTGACACCATTTACAACCTGTGCAGCTCAAACAGCTGTCACCTTCCCTCTCCAATCCTCTACCAAGCTTCATTCCACCTAACATCATCAGGGGCACCTTGTACTGCAGCTACCGCACATCTCCCCAGGAATCGTTTCCAGTAATCGCAGACCTTCAGGGGCACCCAGCCAAGTCAGGCCATAAGCACAGTGCCACCCTTCAGCTGGAAATTCTCACTGTCTTTGCAGTGTAGCACCCACCCCTGCTGCTGAAATGGGCACCAGAGGCCAGTTGTGCCTGTGCCCAGTGGCTGCGGGAGACTGGCTGTTAATCAGGAAGAGAGCAGAGGAGGAAAAGCTGGAGAGCAGGTGGAGAGAGGGGGAGCAGCAGCTTGCTGCTCGCTGGAGTCCTGGCAGCCCTGCTCGGCACTTTGTCAACACTCCCTCTGCTTAATCTTCTTTTCAGAAGAGCATCTTGTTTAAATGGGATGATTCTTATTAAGATCATTAACTCCTCCAGTGAGAGCTGACCTGACCTCCCATTACCCTGCTCTCTGCAGCCCCCTTCCACTGGGTCCACATTCCCCTTTATCCCATGCTGCTCCGTCCTTCTTAAGTGCTTCATCACCACTGACTCAAAGCTGCCCAAGTCCCTGCCTTACCTAGCTCCATAGGGATCTGCCATGACCTGCTACCCATTTAAATCCCTTTTTGGGATCCCCATTTCTTCTCCTCACCTTCCTCCTGCCCATCACCTTCCCAGGGTACCACACTGCCAGGCCCAAGGGAGGTGCCACCCCATGGAGGATGAGCAGGAACAGATGCAAGATGTGGGTACCACTGATGTGGTCAGGAGGATGCAGCTCAGACACCACATTTCTCCCCAGCATCCTTCAGCCTGTTGACCCCAAGTGCCCCAGCAGACCCCAGCTCCCCAGCCTGCTGCCTTTCCACCTCAGTGCAAGCTCTTTGCCATCACCCCCTAAAAGCACTCTGCTACTGAAGGAAGTCCATTGCATCCCAGCTCAGGTAAGCAAGTGGGTTTGCTGCTCCAGCTGTTGCCCAGCTACGAGCAAAGTCTTAATTTCGATCACCAGGTGCAAGAAAAGAGAGAAACCAAATCCCTTCTTACAATGGCACACTTGCACTCTCTCTCCCCACTCACTTCTCAAAATAAGGGCATCTTTCTGGAGCAAAAACTTCAGGGCATGGGGAGGGTTGAGGGTTTTTTTACATGTTTCACATCCCTTTTATTTAAAAAACGCTTTATGCAGCTGTCAGAAACCAAAATGAGAATTTTGTTGGGTTTTTTTTTTTAGCCGTCTTTGAAATAAGGATGCTATGTGGGATCAATTTTTTATGGCAGTAAAGTAAAGGGGGAAAATAGCAGCAATTTTCTCTTTTGAACATGGCCTATTTAATGGCATGGATGTCACGGTGCAGCTTTATCCAGAGAGAGGGAGAAAAAGCCACAAAATGGTACTGTGGTCAATCAAAGACTTCTACACTACAATCTGCTTCTCCATCTCTCCTATAGCCAGCTGAGATTTCCATCACTTCTCCTCTTAGCCTTTCTTTCCGTCTCTCCCCTCTCCGCAGCCCTAACAGAAATTAAAATAAAGCACTAAGTGCCCAGATCCAATGGCCCCTCCGTGGAAAACGCCAGCACACCAGGCACAGCCCCTCCTCGGGAATCACAGACCAATGCAGCATGTCCGAAACATGCTGGCAGCACGCAGGGAGCTGGGGAAATGCTGCTGCTCCAGCGGTGTTTTGGTCCCCGTGATACCATGCGAGCAAGAAAATCCATTTCATTATGGCGCTAACAAACCCACACCAGCTATGCTTAATCCCACAGCTCATCTGAGTACTGGGCAGATATCTCTGTCCTCCCTTCCTGCGAGGGCAGAGCAGAGGTGCGCAGCTTGTGGCCTCTCTCCCGTGGGAGCTGCAACCCATGCAGCCTCATTTCCCGTGCCCATCACTGAGCTCTGTGCAGCGACGTGGACTTGCTGCATTTTCCCTGCCTCTTCTTGCTCTTCTTTCTTTAGGGCAAGCAGCCTTGACGATGCCTACTGCCCTACTGCCCAGCACAGCTCTGCTGGGACAAAGCGGGACGCAAGCCCTGCGCAGACACACATGTTTCAAACCACATCCCCGGAGGTGCCTCCGGCAGCACTCACCCCCAGGCATCTGGTAAAACAGGCAGCTCCGCTCCATCCCTCAGCCTCCTCCAGTGACCCTGCTGCAGGCGAGGTGACATCCTTGCCATGTCTTCCCATGGAGCAGGGGGCTCAGTCCCCAACCCCCAAGAGCCAGGCAGGAGGGAGGTCCCGCCCTGTGGAAGTCGAGCAGGGATAGATGCAAGACATGGGTACCACTGGTGTGGTCAGGAGGACGCAGCCGTTACACCTCACCCCTCCCACTGACATGAGCCTGTCCCAGTTGGCCCTGGGGATGGTCTGGGGAGGAGGTGACCCATATGTACTGGTGCTGCTGGCACAAGAAACTCTCCGAGGGAGTTTGGGGCGAGCTGGCAGTTGCAGGAGCCCTGCCTACACCGAAACACCCAGCAGTGCTCAGACACCAGCATCAGGGAGGCTAAGGGCAGCGGAGCCAGAGGAAGCCTGGCTGGACACAGCAGTGTGCTGGCATCCGGGCTCAGCCTTCATCCCCCCATGTGGTGGCAGAGGGAGCTGGGGCTGGGGACAAAGGACAAAACCCCCTGCAGAAAGCCCTGCCAGGTCGTGGCCTCTTCGACACCCTCCTGCACGACCCCACAGCAGCATGCAAGGCAAATAGGGCTGCAAGGCTTGCCTGGCTCCATGCATGCTCTGCCAGCACCCTGCCCGCAGGCTGGGCAACCAGCAGGGCTCTGCAGGCTGCAGCCGTACCTCCCTCTGCTGCGGACAGACAGAGGGCATGGACTCACGGTGCACACTGGGATGAGCAGCCTGACCCGGGGCACCGCCTGCCCACAGCAAAACCATCTCCTGCCCGCAGCAGGGCTGGGCACCGGTGCCCCAGAGCAGCAATAGCTGAGGCAGGAGGAGACTGGCAGAGACAAATTTATTTCAAGCTCTGTCAGCTTGTTTAGGTCCCATTTTTAGGACACTTTTTTTTGCAAAGAATCTTACACAAACCCTTATATGGACTAAACCAGATGCAGGATTGCATTTCTTCTCAAGTTCACTTAAAACCACAACATGTTTCAGTCCCTTCCTGTGCAGAGGCCCAGGCACAAGCATGCCCGGCTCCAGCCAGCAGCATGGAGTACCAGCCAGGATCCAGCCCACAAAGGCCAGGCACAAACAGGATTGGGAAGGAGCAGGAGTGCCCCTTGTTTTGATTATTTCAGCCTTAATTAGACACACACTGGAGGCTTGGAGCCAAGTTTCAGATTCTGGCTTCCCTGAGGCTCAGGAGCGCTGGGGTCTGGGGTTTGGTTTCAGAGCCAGAGGCAGTTTAATTCTAATCATTAACAACACAGGGAGGGACTTTACCCTGGCCCAGACTAATCCCTACTGTAATTAGCCGCAAACAGGGAAGATGCACAGACCTCTAGCTTTGAATGCAACAGACCTTCAAATGTCAAACGTCTCTATGTCCCATGTTCTGCTCTTGACGTTGGGGCTGGGACACTGGGACACATGGACACTCGGACAGCAGCTGCAGAGATGCCAGGTCCTCCCAGGGACCCCAGCCCTCGTTCTTCCCAGACACAGCCGCAGTGGTGACTTCCACTGGAGAGCTGAGCCCTGGGTGACGATGCTGCCACGCACAGCAAGGGAACTCCATGCTTTTTGTATCAGTTACCTTCAGCTTCGCTGGACCCACAGGGACACCAAGCACAGAGTGGTAAAGTCATTTGCCTGCCCAGACAGCAAGTCAAAGGCAGAATTAAGAGACTGTAGCCAGACCCCACTTGATACACGAATCCCACACCCAGAACAGGCACTGCATTGTGTTAAGGGTTAAAATAATAAAAATACCAGAGAGGGAAGCAAGGGAACAAGGGCAAAAGTCCCTGTGGGAAGGCGAAGCATGGTCTGAAGGACAGATGCGGCCCAGCTCCTTCCAGGTACTTCCACTGAAACACGAGGACGGGGATGGGGAAGTGATGAAGCACCATCTGGGAAGCAGGATCGGGCGACCATAGCCTGCGTAACTACGCCCGCAGACAGATGCCATCAGGGCCTAAAGCAGGGGTGGGCACTCAACACTGCCCGCTCTCCCCGGCTCGGGCACAGGACAGCCTGCTGCTCTCCTGCTGCCCGGGCAGCCTCCACCACCCCATGCTCTCTGCAGGGACCCAAATCCCACCGGCAGCTCGACGAGCACCACCACAGGGTAACCCTGAGGCGGCTGCAGCTGCCTTGCTCTGCCCTTGCCGTGCTCCGCTCTGCAAAAGGCTTTTCCATCTCCAAGGGCACAGGAAGGACACGGGCTGCCAGGCTCTCGCCATGCAGCAGAGAGGGATGTGAGGGGTGTCAGGGCAGTCACAGAGAAAGGGGCTGCTCCTGGGGGAGGCTCCAGGAGCGGGTGGGCAAGCAAGGCTCCAAAAACACATGTGCTTCCTGGGTGCAATCCCTGCTGCTGCCCGTGGGACCCCTGGGCACAGCTCCCACCCTGTGGGCTGTGCAGCCCCGGGCCTTGGTTTCCCCATGTTGGGGCATGTCTGGCGCTGCAGACGGTGAAGCTGAGGGTTCCAACAGTGCTTGGTACCCTGTAAATGAAGGGCAAAGAGACAGGTCTGATGCAGGGAGGAGTATAACCCAGTGATGTCTCTGACGGGGGAAGGTGCTCCAGCAAGTTGCTGCTGCTATCAATGCCGCTCGCACAGTTTTCCATCTAAAATCCTCATCTAAACCAGCCCCAAGCAGCTCCGGCACTGTCTGCATGGCCCAGCTAGCAGAGCAAACAACCTGCGTGCTCCAACGCCGGTGGAGGGATGCAGGAGCAGGAGCAGTCTCTCCCAGAGCCTGCCATGCTGGTGTTTGCCAATGCTGTTTACAGAAGCAAGCGCTCACCTCCGTCTGCAGCTCTGCTCCGCTTCGGGAGGATGGGCTTGCAAATAATTTATGTTAACTGGCTCGTGGCTCCTGTTAAATGCTTTTGTGCATCTTAAACCTTCCTCCCAGAGCCAGCTGCAGCACGTGGGGAGGACTGAAGGGGAGCAGTACTCTCACAGACTCACTGCCATGACCTGAAGCACCACGGCTACACCAGCAGCACAGGCATGTGCCAAGCTGTTTGCTGCAGGGTGAGCAGGGAACGTGGGGCAGGGGGAAGGCAGATGGCTACGAGAGCAGCACAACGGGCAGCAGGGCAGGAGCAAAACCCGTCCTGGGGATGGGCAGCCAGGCTGCAGGAGGTGGGTGCTGCCACTCCAGCTCATGCTGCAGCCCTGTGGCCCCACAAGCCTGCTGCTGGCACCAAGGTCATAGCAGGGAGGGCACCCGCACACATCCCCAATGTGTCATGACACAGATGAGGTGGCTGAGGACCACAAGTCTGCTTTGAGTATCATAGAGCTAAAACCTGCAGAAGAGGAAATGCTGCCAGGCACCTTTTACACCAGCTTCTGGGCTTTGCCCCATGGGCTAAATGCCCAACACGCCTGGAGTACCCAACTAGTGCCACATGTACACCGGTGTGTTTGCCAGCCCTGCCTACAGCCGGTGCCACCCAGGAATGGGGTAGAGCAGGGCAGGGATGGGTGCTGGCAGGGGGGGACTGCCCCCCCTACCTCCTCAGGGACAGGAGCCAGTAACAGCCCCGCTGACAAACCTCGCAGAAGCCTGCCAGGACGCAGTGCCGAGGCCAGGCTGGAGGCTGCGGTCAGAAGCCATTAGCAGGAAGGCAATGGTGTCCATCACCCTGGGTCCTCGGGTGCTGGTGGCACCTGCTACCTACCGAGAGCTGCATCCTGCTCCTCCTGCAGCATGGAGCCTTCAAAGCAATTAGCAATTCCGAACTACAAAACATTGTCCCGGTGGGATAATAAACTCCAACATCTGTCAGAAGAGCTAGCGCCTATCAAATTGCCAAGAGAAACGTTTTTCTTCTCATTCAATTCACAGCTAAACTGAAAACAACCCCAGAAAGTATCCAGTGGCACTGGCTTACCATCCATCTCTGCAAGCGTGCAAGCTGTTCGCCATTGCAGGAAAAGCATCCTGGCCATGCAGTGATCACTCACTCAAATTAACAAATCATTTTATTTAGATATGAAAAGAAGCCGTAATTGACTGATGGTACGTTCCCATATGGCACTGTACACTGGAGAAGAAGTAAAATACTCAATGTAATCACCCCCTTGGAGCATGCACTTGTTGCAGCTCAGGAGAGGAATGAGCCAGGGGGATCAGCTGCAGGGGGCCAGGCTGTCGATGCGGGGGGCCATGGATGCCCGGCCCCTCTGCATCAAAACCACTGCCAAAGCACAGAGGAATGTGACGGTTTCCTGCCCTTCCAGCCCAGCAGCGAGGTCCACCCAGGACAAGCTGCAGCACCATAGGGGGGACCCTCAATATAGCACAGCATCAGGGAAAAAAAGGAAGGCACCCTTATTTTATAGATGGGGAAGCCAAAACTCATGCATGGGAATCAAGTGGGTCTACAGCATCTCTGCAGGTACTGCTCCAGCAGGGATTGGCATGGGAGCCATGGGATGGTCCCTGCCCTGTCCTCTCATGCTGTCTAAGGATGAAGCACGCAGCTTGCCTGAGCACTGGTGGGCTCACAGGGTCCATGCAGGGATATTTCAGTTGGGAAGGGCTCACAGCCATTTAAGTCCTGACTGTGACTCCTAAGGGGCATTTCAACACACAATGTAGAAATTGTGGTGGGGGAATGAGCTCCTACCTGCTCTAAAACCAAACCTTCCTTCTGACAGTGACCTGGGAGCTATCTGCTTAAACAGGTGATGGAGGAGATCATGCCAACAACATGCACAGAGCTGGACAACACTCCCATTTCATCTGAGTTAATTCAGAGCATCAGTACAAAAGGCCACATGTGGGGGAGTTAGAATAAGACAGTCTCAGGGATGCTTACCGAAAACAAAAGTCACTGCATTCCCAGTGCGACGTTTCCTAGCCTGCTTCCCACTTCACTGGGAAAAAAACCCTGCATATCAAAAGTGAAATGGCAGAGCAGGGTGCTCCGAACAGCCCTCCCTGGGGAAGTACCCAGAAAAGCCCAGTGTCCTGATGAGGTGCAGGGTGGCTGCTGCTGGTCCGCTGGGGATGGATGCCCAGAGCAGCATGTACTGGGGCACCCGTGCGTGGGACAGGAGAGATGGCCCCAGTGCTGCCAACATGCCCCATTATGGCCAGCACCGGACTGGCCTTTTGACTAAGAGCAAAGCAAATCTTGGTGCTGCATTAATGACATTTGCCTTGTAAAGGTTATTATATTTGAATGCTCCACTTAATAGAGAGAGACAAAGCAAAGACCTGCTCTCTCTGTCATACCTGGTAAGATCTTGAAAAGCTTCTTCTCTTCAAAATTGCTGCCCGGGATCCACTTCCCACCTACCCACATCAACCCTCGCGGCATATCAGGGTGTACAGTGCCTGAAATCCCCACTGCCGCCGCAGCCCCCAAGCTCTCTGCTCCATGGACATGGGCTGTACTTGCAGCACAGGGAACAAAGAGCTGCCAAAACCCAAAAGGCAAGTGGTGATGCCGGCAATAATCCCTGCAGGATTCTACAGGCTAAGGAGGCACCTCCCTTCCTGCTCTGCTTTGCACCGAAAGCTGCAAGTATCATTATAGCTCAAACATAATGCAACACTTTGTATACAGAGTCCTCCAAACTGATCCGAGAGATGGTTTCCGGACAATATGTCCGAATTAGAAATAAATAGCAAAGAGAAGCTGACTGAGAGCCGTCCACCTTTATTCATGTTGTCAGCAACAGTTTTGCCAACCATGCACAATGCCGGGTGAGATTTCTCTCCTTCTCCAAAATGTCAAAATCATTCTGACTGTGTGGTTGGAAGCATTTCATCAACGGAGGAGAGCTGCCTCTGGTGCTTGCCAGGCTGGCCAGCCCCGGGACAGTGGCGGGTAGCAGAGCCTGCCCTGACCCTGCAGCCACACAGCACCAGGGATGGAGATGGGCGGACTGGGCAGGAGGTGCTTGCTGCATCCCTCTGCATCCCTCTCCCTCCCTGTGATCCGCAGGGACGGCTGGTTTCCAAACAGAGGAAGGATGCAAGAAGGGGAATCTTTTTCAACTATCTGGAGAGGAGGGAGGGGAAAAGTCATAGGCCAGCAAGGCCAGAAATGTCTGAAATACTCTGTAGCTTATCGCTGCCCTCCGGCACAAGTCTCTGCTGGGTCTGGCACTGCCCCAGTGCCAAGCTGCAGCCGGCCGTGGACATGCTGGGAACAAGTGTGCAAAATGAGATTTTGCCTGACGGTGAAAACACCCCAGACTCTCTCATTCACATGGGCGACAGGGGAGCGGGGAAAGGTGGGAGGGGGTGAACACTTAGGTTTGGCTCGGTTTCCTCCTTTGAAATCCAGACAAGTTCAAGGGAGCGAGTGGTGTATAAAGCAAACGGGATGGGGACACATAGCTGAGCTGCCCTCCCCATGCCCCGTGTGCCCAGAGGCTGCCAAGTACCAGCCATGGCCCCTTCCCCCAGCCCTTCTCCCTCACCCGGCAGCTGCAGTGCCTGCAAGCAGCAGGCAGGGATATGATACCCTTGGTCCTGAGGTGGCTTGCACCCCACGTTACTTACTGTCATGTTAAATAAGCACTGGGGCAAGGCTGCAGTTTTGCAAGGGCTGTTCCTCCTGAGCAGCCACGAAATCGCAGGGAAGCTCACCCTCAGCATGGCTGGGTGTCTCAGGGAGCTGGGTGACATTTTGAGACCTTTGCAGTATATGAGGCAGTGAGATGATTTCCTGGAAATTATCCTGGATTTCCTCACCTCTCCTCCTTCGGCTCTGCCACTACCACAGCAGCCTTTTTGTGGGGCTGGGAGCCTCCAGTAACACCAATCCAGAGTGTCTCACCCAGCGCGAGCTTCCCAGAGGAGGTTTCTGGGTGTACTCCCAGGTACTCCCCCAGCAGCGGGCGCAGGTTCAGCAGAGCCGCACCTCCGCTGATCTGACCCAGCTCACAGCAGGCTAGAAAGGCCAAACAGAAAATAACCAAAAGCAAAAACTGCAGCAGACAATCCTGCAAGAGACCAGCATGGTCTCAAAAACAATCACATCACCCCTGGATAGTGAGCAGCATCTATGTGGTGCTCTCCAGCTCAAAGAGAAGGTAGGGGCTTCAAGCAGGAATTACTGTGTGAAATTACCTGGCCCGTGCTAGGCAGGAGGTCGGACCTGATGGCTGCAACTGTCCCTCCTAGCCTTCATGTCTACAAACCTTGGAAAACTGGGAAAGAGGGAGAAGCTGTTCCCTGAGTGCAGCTCCTCAAGGTTAAAGAGGGATGGAGGGATGCTGAGCAGAGGAAGGAGACGGCTTAGGCACATTGAGGGAGATGTCAGACAGCTTTTGCAGTGGGTTTTAGGGGCCAGCAGAGCACGGCGATATGGAAAGGAAAAGAAACCATAAAGAATACACATAGTCTTGTCCAGCCCTGTAATTTCTGGGGGTTCAGAGTGAAGCTGTGAGCACACCCCCATGGGTAACCCGCATGGGTAACCTGCAGCCCCAGTCCCAGGTTTGCTCCGAGGTGTTCTTCACACCTCTGACCCCACTTTGGTATAACAGCTGCATTTCTCCAATGCTTGCTTGCTTAGAAACCCTAGAGATTAATGACCAGAATAAGGAGTCTATCTGGGAGGTAAAAGCATTATGTTAAAAGCAAGACAGGAATTATGTTAATTAGTCACAAAATGCTGCACACTTGGAGAGATTTTAAGTTGCGCTCCTTGTTTATTTGCCTTGCTTTCCCCCTCCCTGCATAGCTTTGGTATTCCTGTGCTCCCTGGAATGGCAGCAGCACTGCAGCAGCAGTGACAATGTGGCCGAGCACCAAGCAGGGTGTCAGGGTCAAGGAACACCAACAGACACCAAGAGAAGATGCTAACACACTATTTCTCATTCCCCACCTCTCTCGGTGCCTATCCAGTTCCTTTGCATGAAGCTAACAGCCCAACACACCTTCACGAAGCCAGGAAAACAGGAATACAAATAACCTTTTTGCCCTGAGACGCAGCTTGTGCCTTCCAGCTTTTCAGGGATGCTGGACACTGCCTTGGTCACATGCAGAGCTCAGATTTCCATCTGCAGCTCCTCAAATGATGCCTCCTGCCCAGAGATACCCCCAGGAGCTCGACTCCCTCCACACCTCACCATCCTGTGATTGTAACTCTCACACCCATCCGATACCAGGATTTTAGGGCCACCAGCCATCCTCACCCCAGCAGGACACACAGCCATGCCAGCATGACACCACACTGCTGTCCCAGCCCTGCATTGGCCATGCTCAGCTCTTCAGTGCTCAGCTCCTCTATGCTGCAGGCTACCAACCTGCTGCTCCATTTGTGCAACATGCACAGATGTCCCCAACACAGCAGGGTGAAGATGATGAAGTCAGAAGAGATGAACCATTTTCAATCAGTCCAGTACCATCTCCCCAAGCACAGCCACTGGGGACACCCAGGGAAAGTCATATGGTCACATGAGCACCCACTGATGCTCCCTCATCCTCCTGACCTCCAGCATCTCATGGTGCAGAGATTTAGCTCATCACTGGCAGTGCCAGCAACATTCTCAATAGTATTTTTCCTCTTACAAAGCTGTCTGATTACTTCTGGAAGCTTTCTAAACTCATCTGGCAGCCAGTTCCACCATTCTCCTTCCTCCTGCCATAGAGGAGCGACCGTGTGTTTGCTCTGCTCCTGACATCTATTAATTTAATTTGATGCCCCAGAAGCTGATTAGCAGAAACAAAGAAAAGTAATTTCCTACTGACCTTGCAGTGCCCAGCCCCGCCTACACAGTCCCAGGCCACACTCCCCTGGCCACCCCTCCGCAGCTTTCGAGCATCGCTTACGCTGCCAAACCTCGTAGGGATGTCCACCACCCTTGTAACCCTGCTCT
Source organism: Elanus axillaris (assembly GCA_026212715.1). NCBI lineage: Eukaryota > Metazoa > Chordata > Aves > Accipitriformes > Accipitridae > Elanus > Elanus axillaris. The sequence continues at coordinate 5,774,324 of JANZLQ010000037.1, read as the reverse complement.
GGCTCCCTGCTCCTCTCTGCAGCAGAGAATCAGGGCTGCACACAGTATTTATTTCCCATGCAGACAGACGGCAGTTTTATGCAACAGTCCGTAACTGCGTTCTGGGTTTTGTTTTTACTTTGTTTCCTAAAAATTCATTACATTCAATCTGCTTTTTTGACTGCTACAGAGTACCAAGTCAACTTTTTCATGGAAGTGTTTGTTTATCCTAACTCACAGCCCCTCACCAGCAACTGCCAGGTCAGAGCCCGGCACTGCTTACAGTTGTGAGGATCGTTTCTCCTTGTGTGCGTCACTCCGCCTTTAACGATGCTGGATTTTGTCTGCTGTTTTACTGGGCAGCCGCTTGGTACCTGACGTCTTTTGCAACTCTTTGCACTTGACTCATTCTCACCACCCAGGACAAGCCAGGAGCACTAGGCACCTTTGGCATGTTGTTCTCAGCCTCCTTTCCCAGACTATACAGGAAGACACTGAACAGCACTTATTCTACAGGGAATTCAACAGCACTGAGAAACTTACTCCATACCTTTTAATCTCTCATTTACCCAATTATCCATCATCCTTCTTATTCCAAAGCAGGTTAATTCTTTAAAAGCCTGTGCTGAGGGACTGTAGCGCAGTGCTCTCACCAACCCAAGCAGAAATATTTCACCCACAGTATCCATCTCCCCCAACAGACTTTTGCTTACAAATGCTATGCAAACTCCTCCTCACCGAACCCCACCTGCACGTGTCTGCTGACCCACCTGTCTGCAATTGCCCTGCACAGTGGGTGGGGACATTGCTCCCCTGCTGTTCCCAACTCTGGTTCAAGGCAAAGACACCTCCACCACAGACGCACGTTACCAGCAACACAGAAAATTCAGAACAGAAAGGAAGGGAGAGAGACCTAGAGCCTCCGATAATGAGGTTCTGGGGTGCTGCCACCATGCCGCAAGCATGAACCCTCCCCAATCCTGCAAAAAAACCTAGCTGAGAGCAAGACGGGGCGAGACAGCAATGAAGCGGGGGCACTCACCATCCCATCCCGCTCTGCGGCAGGTAGGGGCTGCCAGCGCCTGTGAGAGTATTTGCTGTCCTCACATTTGCTCATTGTTAGCAATCTCCAAGGTGACGGTGACTTTAAGTGAAAGCAGCCATCAGGTCTCATCACGGACCCAGATGTCAGGGCAAAAAGCAGGTACTCTGTGGGAGTCAGCCCCTAAAGCCTGCGAACAAGCTGCCGGGCTCATTTCACTGCTCGCTCTTCTATGCCAGCTAATTACTGGATTGTCAGGAACACTGATGCATGCTCCACTCACAGCAATTCAATTGTCCTCTCTGCTCTGTACGCCTTATCAATATATATGCAGCTATATTTTGCCTGAAATCTCACAGAGGTGCAAAGAGCTGCCTACGGGAGATGGATTTTGCTCCTGGCGTGCCATGCAGGCAAATAGCGCAGCCAAAAAGCCACTGTCAGCAGAAGCCATCGAGGAGCTCTGCTTATATTTTCAGGGGCTGTTGCAGAGACATGAGACAAGATGGAGAAATGCACTTCAGGGAGAGCAGGGGGAGCAGGAGAGCTGAAGGCAAACAGCAGAAGGCCTTGGCAAGGGGGTATTTTGAAGCAGAGAAGTAAATTTGCAAAGACAGGAGAGAGAAAAACACCTTTGCAGCAGACCGACAGGAGAGCGACTCTGAGGGTGATGGCTTGGGAGACCTGGGAGAGGTATGGGAAGGGCACGGGGGGGCAAACGTCAAACACAGGCAGGTCAAGGAGGTTAAATGGGGCATGGACAAGCAAGCAGTGCCTGAAGATAAACTGCAGTAAGAGAAGGTGGTGGTGAAAACCACCTATGACCAGAAGCTGTGACCATGTTGTAGAGAGGGAAGGAAGGAGGCAGTAACAACACAGTGAGAAGAGCGAGAAAACCAGCAACAAACCCAATTGCACGGGCACTGGAGAAGGCAAGGCAAGCTGCCGGAGAGGCAGAGAGGCTATTGGTCATGGATGGAGGCAGTCACCCTTGCATGGCTGGAGCAGTAACCAGCACCCACATCCCCCTGGGAAGAGGTGGTGGCCTGCGCAGTGCCAGGCGACACATCCCCAAGGGGTTCAGCCCTCTGTGCCCCCCATGTGCCAGAGGAGACCCGGGGCTCAGCAGCATGGCAATGCAAACCAGGCGCTTGCAGCATCTCACCTGCTTCCCAGCCACTGGTTTGCCGAAGTTCCAGAGGTCTATCACTGCAAAGATGATCAAGGTGTGCTATAAAGACACCTCTCCATAAAGCAGCATGTCCGGCACACATCACTCACACCTGTGAAGCCTGGTGCAAATGTCCTTAGCTGGCACTCAAGGTATTACCACATCATTAGAGAGATCACTGCTACATCAAAAATTACCCTTAGCCACCAGAGTGCAGGACGAGGTTAGGGTCAGTACATGAACTTCACTTAAGTTCAGAGCTGAATGCGATAAAACAACACATCTGATGTGTTTTCAGGGTGACACTTTGGCTACAGGAAAACTTTACAGCTCCCCATAAAAAGCTTGGTATTTTTAAAGCGCACAGTCACTGATTGTAGCATCATGGTTTGCAGCATGCCAAGCGCATCCCATAAGAACATAAAACCAGAGCTTCTTGTTTTGCATAATTCTTCCCAGAACTCAAACGCCTGGAAAGTCTTTACATGAAATACATACGAACCAGGAGCAAAAAGTCACCTAAGAAACATTTTTAATTTATGAACTGTCAGACAAAAATGTCTCGGAATTAAAAGATAAGGGAGTTTAGAAGATAAAGGGCTCTGCATCTGACACCCTCTGCAGCCTGGAAGTATCCATGTGATTCCTTTCTGAAATACAGATTTTCCCACTGCGCCAGAATGCAGGAGCGATGGGTTGGGAGGCACAGACAGATGTGCTCCAAGCCAGAAGACAGATGTGCTCCCAGACAGAAGTATGGCAGGAGTTTACAACTGCAGTACTTACTTAAAAGGCAGCAAGGCATTATCCCTTGAGGGGAAAAAAAAAGAATTTAAATAGTTTAAGAAAAGAAAACAGGATGATTAATTAAAGTTGCTATTTCTAGATAGGACTTGCCAGAGCAGATGTGCTCTGGTCCTTCCCTGGGGATGGTTTACAAATACAGAGCCCTGTGGCTCTTCAGTCCCCAAAGCTTCATGTCATTACCGATGAAGACAATGGCTGTATGTTCACTTTTCTATTTTAAGTTGTTGATTAGTGCATGGCTCTGTGTGGAAGGGCCCTGCACCACCTTGCAGAGATGACCACCCAGATACGGGCTCTGGGTCTTTGGCAGCTGCTGCCCGTCTCCAGCACTAGGTCAGCAGCCACCTTCATTTCAGCTGAGGGCAGCACAGGAGCCTCTTGGATCTGGCACAAGAGAGGCTCTTGCGAAGCAGGAGAAGTTTGAAAGGTCTTTCAGGGAGGAACAATCCCTCTCCTGCACTTAGGGGATGAAGGCAGTGCTGACTGGCACCCAGCACTGTGCTGGAGAGGAAGGTCAGCATGGAACAACTTTGCTCTCCATCCTCGCTGCAGAGCCATATGAGGAAACAGCATCAGAGCTTTAATGGGCAGCAACCACAGTGGGAACAAAACCAGCAAGCTGAAAATCTATTAAAAAACCCAAACCAAGCAAAAAACCCCAGCAAACGTTTCCTGCTTGAGGCCACCCTTCCTGGCCTCCCGTGATGATGGAAACATGGTCCTTCAGAGGTGGTAATACACACAGCGGCAGTTACCAACTGATACTGTACAAATTGTCACTTAAGTGGGATTACTGCTGCCTCTTCCAGCAGCTTCTTTGCTCCCCTCTCTCCCTCACCCCCCCTCGGCTCCAAAAGTGAGGGGGGAGAATGACAGATGCAATATTTTACAAAATGAGATAATTATATAGCAGCCACATAGGGAGATTAGATTAGCAAGAGATTTCAATGCAAGGATATTTAATAACAATGAGACACAGGTACATGGAAATGCAGACAGCAAAAGGTCATCATCATCATCACCATGTTGAGATTATGAAACAAAACGCTTATGACCTACACGGGCTTTGATACTCACTGCAGTAATTCTATTGTTATTGCAACACAAATAGGATTATTATGAACAGGAGATGTATAGCTGTACGCAGCCAAGAAGAATTAAAAAATAACACTACAGTGACTACAACAAAGTAATTCAAACACAGGGCAGAAACTCTATCCTATTTCCAGCCGCCCTGCCGCCCCGTAAGATTTGCATGCTGTGTTCCCATGCCAGGTAACACCTGAATAGCCAAGAGCTTGGGACCGAAGCCCTGTTTGCTGGTAGTAAAGCAGTGCAATCCCTTGCTGCAGCAGGACATGGGCAGCCCTTCCTAACTTCTGCTGGTACACCCCGCTTTCTGTGTCAGGCCAGAGCACCCCCACGAGGAGATGTGCTCTACCACCAGCGCAGCGAGTCCTCGCATAGGCAAGGCCTTCATTCGTCAACGTCTCGGCCTTTGTTGGACTAATGCAAATCCATCTTTATGGATTACCATCTTATGTCTGTTGAAAAATTCCCTCCGTGTTATCTTAAACGTGAGGGGGGAGCAGGGAGGGGGCTGGACGAGTCACTCCCAGCAGCATGGCGGAGCTGACATGACAGCCGAACTGCTCAGAGGAATCTGATACAGACACAGAGATATATCACACAGATGAAGCGATAATTTCACAGTGATTAAGCCACACTCTGTAGGAGCCTTCATTAAAGTCTGCTGGGGAGAAGCAGCAAGCCCTCTTTATTATTTTTTTTCCCCCCTTAAGACAACAGATACTAACTCTCCAAGCACATTCCTAGATTTATTTTAAAGAGGGACTTTCCTCACAGGAGCATCTCAGACTCTTCGCCAGTCCCTGGCCTGCCACAGATGCTGAGCTGTGATCTGGGTAAGCCTCCAAGGGCAGGGCCCTGCTGAGGAGCCAGGCACAGCTCCACAGAACCTCCTCTTTGAGCCACCGGCAACCGTGAGGAGAGCGGAATCTGGACCCAGATGCTGAACCTCAGACCAAGATACAGGATTCAGACCACCTGATTCCATTTTCCTTGCTGTGGGTCCCCAGGCATGAAACCTAATTATCTGCCTGCAGCTCGAAGTCTTACTTTTACTGGCCATACCGCACTGCCCTGGATATCAAAGACTAATTCCCAGTAGCTGCTTAAAACCAGGCAGAAATAACCCTCCTGCTTGAGGCTGCCGCTCACCAGTGCTGTCTCAGCAAGCCTCACCCTGGGAAAATGTCACTGTTTGATTGACACCGCAGAAACACCCATTGCAACATGTTTTAAACAAAAACATCTGCACTTACTTGTACAGCACAAGTTGGAGAGAAGAGTCCCCCTCCCCTCGGCGAGCACAGAGAGCCACCGGGCCACCCGCACCCAGCTCCCTCAGCACAGCAGCAAGCTCAGGACCTATAGGGACAGCCTGCCACTCTCAGCCCATGTGCCAGCTTGCTAAAGGGGGAATGAGCTTCTCCTGATAAATTCAATAGCTCCCCACAGGACCAAACAAACAGCTCCATGCCATGCCCCAAGGAGGCTGGAGCTGGGTGAGTGGGGCAGGTCCTGGACCTGGGCATGGCGATGGCTACTGCCTTGCTCATGTCCGTGGGAGAAGAGGATAAATCCTCCTCCAGTGGGACGGATGGACAAGTGACGGTGGCCCTGCCGCCTGGGAGGAGGTGGCTAGGTCAGAGCGGACCCCAGAAATCACGTGGCTCAATGTGCTCCTACAGGAGTGGTGGTGGTGCACACACCTCTGTGCCAGCACAGCACAATGGGCTTGCACTGTCCCACCTCCCCATCCAGGGTCCGAGCAGTCCAGTGTTAAGTGCATCCCACCGGCCAGGCCATGCATGACTGTGGAAAGCAGACTGGCACTCAGCCCATGAGATCGAACTCCTCTTCTCTTCCCAGGCAGGGCAGGGACAGGCACATTTCATATGCAGGCTCTACCTCCTCTGTGTCGGCTCATCCTTCAGCGTGGCTGGCAGCAAGAAAGCCGCCACAGCAAATGGGGAGCTCCGAGCAGGCAGGATGAATACAAGATCTTACAATTACAGCCTGAGAAATCAGAGACCCAAAATACAGACACACGGTTAAATGCAGGCATGTTCATCTTCTACAAGACAAATTGCTTTCAATAATCTGGAATTATTTCTCTCGGGCTTTTTAAAGACTTCTCAAACATATTAGAACAGCCAGGAGCACAGATGAACTATTTAGCTTCCTTGATAGGAAAATATTCTCTTCACACGGTCAGTAAGACTGACGAGAAACCCAGTGGGGAAATCTGTGTCATCTTCACATGGAGATGCGTAGAAATGATTAATCTAAAGTTAACTATGATTTATCATCCTATCTCAGGCAAAAGGCCCCAAACCTAGGTAACATAGCTGTGTCCAAAACTAACCCATGGAGTGAGACAGTTTCCTAAAAATGACTGCACCTTTACCAGGCTCTGCCCGTCACCAAGGACCAAATCCTGGCAGGATGGTCTCCTAATTAAAATGATGGGGCTTGGGAGTCCTGGAGTTAATTCATTGCTCTGCTCTTGTCCCCCTGGGTGACCGAGGTGACTCATCTAATCCCCCAGAACATTGTTGCTCTTCTTCCACAGGGGGAAAGCAACCCTCCCCTCTCCCAGTGCTCCCGTGCCTTCTCTACTGTGGGATCTGCATCTGCATACTTCATTTCAATGGGGCTTTCTATTTGATACTTCATCACAAGTTTATGGCTATACTTTGAAATTTTGTCTTTTTTTTTTCCTTTTTAAGCTGTGTAAAGAGGCCGAAATTTGGGATTTGGATGGTTTCATCTGAACATCTCCGTAAGCCATTAAAAACCAAAACCAGAATAAAACCAAGGCACAGCAATGGTTTAACTTGGAGAAGTTCTATCAGTTTGATTTGGATCACTTTTTTAGTCACAGGAGAGGAGCAGATGAAGCTGGAGGACAGACACTCTCCTCCAGCAGCAGAGCCAGACAGATGGATGCACCTCAGTGCAGGTGCAGCAGTGCTGGCTCCTGGTCCCCCTGCTCCGGCATGTTCAAGCTCCAGTCACATGGATTTGTCACGCTCTGCCAGCGCTAAAATAAATGAGGAGGACCTCAGGCTGCAGGGTGATGAATGTGCAGCCGGCACGCCAAGATTTTGGTGGGTCACCATTCTGTCTAAGCTCAACACAATTATTTTAATTATTACCTGATCTCAATTTCAATTGGCCGCCTAAGGGCAGGTATTTATCTGCATGCAGTGATGCAGGAGAGCGTTTCTGTGAGCACGTGCAAGAGCTAACGCATACTTTCCCTCTACCAGGGATGTCAACTTCCTTTTGGCTGGAGAAGGAGCTGGGAGGTTTCCTGTGGGCCACTGGTGCCTTCTCCCACCTTGCCAGGCACCTTGAGCAGCAGGGGCTGGAGCCATGAGGTTTAACACAAGTTCCTCTAATAAACAAATCAACACCCCCAAATCCAGCAGCAAGAGCCAATTACAGCCTCTATGTCCTCTATGAGAGAGTAAAAACCCCCATAGCTTAAAACACCGAGGATTTTTCCATGCAACCTCTTGAAAGGGAAGAGGTTGACAAGCGCAGGATTGTACTAATCGTTGTGGTAAAACACTTGCCCATTTGCAGGAGCGCTTTGATACTCTTACCAGATGAATGCCAGCCAGCAAAATGATTAAAAATGCTAAGGCTGGCAAAACGTAGGAAGCTTTGAAGAGGGTGTATCAGAACAGCTTCCACCGCTCTGCCACTGCCTTGGGCTCTGCAAATCCATTTCTCCCTACAATTGTGTTGAAGTACTAGTTTATCTCCCTTGTTAAGTAACCTGTATCAAAACGATCAGAGGAATATTTTTTGAAGTTTTTGGTGACCCAGTTCAAAGTAACAATGTGTAATTTATTCATCCAAGCCAGGCACATGATGTGGGGAGATGATGCTTCTCATCTGCAGAGGGTCCTATAAATATCCTTATGCAAACTGCGGCCAGGCTCTCGTTAATGCGAACACAACCTGAAAATAATGTTAAATACCAAAGGGAAAGGGAAATTCAATTACTCTCATTTGATGCAGAGCAGGAGAGTACCCTTTAGCAGTGTAGCGTTTTATGAACTGCAAGCAGCGGAGAGGTGATGGGGACGGCAGAGGGACCGCATCTCGCTGAGCTGGGACCGGGCACCCAAGGGGCCAGCATGCCACAGGGACCCTGCAGCTAGGATTCACTCAGGTTTAATACTGCAGAGGTGTCAAGTAATCATCTCCAGCTTTTGAAGATAGAGAGCCTATGAGCAATCCCACATCACTGTCCCCAGCTTGTCTGGAGGCTTTGCTCCTCTCACCAGGATGTGAGCTGTGTTTGGAGCCCCACCATCCCCTGCAAATTCCCCCAGGTTAATGGGAGCTGGGAGCGTGTGGCAAGGAGTGTTCACGCTCACGAATGATTCGCTGTCAGTAATAGCGGGTGTGCGTTCAGCCTCTCCCAGCACCCCTCTGAGGGTTCACAGGGTGGAATTACAGCCATCACTGAACTGTCAGTGATGCCAAACAGCCATCAGAGCCAAGCCGAGTGCAGCCCTCCCTCCCCTCCGGAGCTGCCCTCCCCAAGTGGGCTGGGGCCAGGGCCAGGGCTGCCTGTCTCGCCGGTGCCATTACAAAGATCAGAAACCGTGATCTAATTGAAAGCACGGCGACGCTAACCCCTGCCAAATGCAGTCCCACCACTAGAAGAAAGCCAGGCTTGCAGGCTTGCAGAGCCCCACCTGTGTGTACCCAAGGACACTACCATAGGCAGCGCTCTGGTATTGGACAGAGAAGATATTTCCAAGGATTTCTAGCATCTCTGAAACCAGCATCACTGAGACCCGCTTTGTATCCCCAGCGCTGCTGGTGAAGATGGGTTGCACCAGCCCAAAACCCACATGGTCCACTGAGCTCTGTAGGTGCCTCTGAACGAGGGCTGAACCCTGGTGCTACTCAAAAGCAAAGGGGATCTGCAACAGAATAGGACAGAGCTTTCCATTTCAGTGACTGGAGCTTGCCATGAGCTACGGCTCAGTGTTCACACTGGGCTGGCCCATGGATGAGTGACATGGGAGCCCATCCCTTGCCCTGTCAGGTCCACAGCCGCCAACAAGGCTGTTCAGTAGCAGGTCGGCCTCAGAGCATCCCAAAAGAACAGTAACTAGGATCAAATTCCCACACTGCATCCATTAACCTCCACAAGCAGTGGAGGAACATACTCCCCTGCAGCCTTTATCACAGACCACGTCTGATATCCTCTCCGCTGATACACCCCCTGCAAACTGTCCTACTCAGTTCAGGGGAATAAGTCAAAGGTACTGTCCCTTTATCCTACCTTTAAGACAGCTTTTTGTTTGCTTTTCAAGGCAGATATTATACAGTGGCACAATACAATCAGGAAAAGCAGTAGAGGAATGGCACCAGAGCTGTAACCGCTCACGATAAGAGATGAGCGTGCAGTGCAACGAACATCTCTTTCCCATTAAACCTTTCTGAATGACTCTCATTTCCAATCTTGATGCACCCTATGGAAAAATATGATAGGTTGTTCCTCATCTCTCTAATGTACTTTAAATAGATGATGCTCCAGATGGTATTGACATTGCTAAACAAATTGTGAAACCCACATGCCAAAAATACTGTGGGTAAACATACTAAACCACCCTGTGCAACAAAAGAGGCTAAAAGAACTGCAATCATCATCAACTTTAAATGCTACTCACATCACGGAACAGGGACTAGGCTTCAATTTTTGTTACTTTTAACAAAAATAAGATAGTACAATACTAATCAGAGATGAGGCTTGTAACACGCTGCAGCCAGGGCCTGGGGGAAGAGCTGCCAGCTGCAGAGCCTTCCACCTGTACATCAATGGGATGGGTGCAGCTCAGGTCAGCAAGGACAACGTCAGTGACACTTGCCGTGCTTTGTGCCTGGCTGAAAAGCTGGTGAGACCCAGTACAGCTTTTAGCCAAAAACATAAACCCCAAACAAATCCACTCATCAATGCAACTCACCTTTTGTGCTCCACCAGTGCTCTCAGCATGGCAACTTGGGGCAGCATGGAGTGAAATGGGCTGCAGGGAGACTCGGTGCAGAACAGCATGGTCCTCCCCAACACCATTTCCCTTGCAAAAGCAGATCTTGTTAAGAAATATGGTCAACTGGCATAAAAGAGGGAAATTGAGTTTCAAACCAGAACAGCTGCTTGTAGTTAATTCAAGAAAGAGCCACAGTACACTCTTTGTGTTGTTAATGTTTGCAATAAAACCCTACTCGAAGTGGCATTTTGAAAATTATTGGGAAGAACAGCACTTAGCAAAATCCTTGGGGAACCACCTCTGCAAAATCATCTCTGATGGCATTCAGACAGACGGGCAAAACAGTGACCCTCTCTCTAGGTGTCGCCAGGCACAGGTAGCACAAATAAAGCTTTGAGCAAAAACTGGTTTCCACTAAATACCTTCTCTAGCAGAGGATCAGGGCTTGTTCTTGCATGAAGAACTCTGACCTCAGGAGCAGCTGCTATTAAGCAGCTGAGCCTTTCAGAAATAAGCTCAGCTGTGTGAGCATGCAGCAAGTGGCACGCACAACCACGTGTGCACACGGCTGGGCACAGGAGGCGAAGGCTGCACAGCCACCCTCGGAGCACCCTCCCAGGATGGCTCTCCAGCATGATCCTCAGCAGAGCCCCACTGATACAGAAGGCAAAAAAGTTAACAAAGAAATATTGACACACTTCACCCTGATTCTGATTCTTCCCCCCAAAAGCACTGGTGACTTCTATGTGAGCAATAGTATGCATGCCACAGCCACAAAAATAAAGCACCAGATAGAAAAACACCTATTTAATAATGAAAGCTGGGGTGGGGGCCAAGAAATCTTTGTAGAAAATCAAAGAAAAGTGCTGAGGAGCAAAGGGACTGCAGGCCACTGGGAGGAAATCTGTTGATGGGTATAGTTGATTTGTGCTGCTGGGGTGCCAAGAATGACACACGCTATATGCTTCTCCAGGAAGCTGTGTGTTGCTCCCCAAAACCACTCGAGTCAGCTCCCTCACTCTCGCTGCTGAGAGGGGGACACTCAGCCCTCTGATTACAATGCAAGTGGAGACAATGAGGACAAGAGGCTACAACCGCACCACTTCCACATCACTAATGATGATTTGTATTTTAAGGGGCTGCTTCCAACCTTTGCACCAGCAGTTTCAGCCCAGCAAGGGCACTGGGATTTATGTTGTATGTTGTAGTGTGGCTCTGCTGGCATTTGTTATCACTGTTACTATTAACTATTTGTTTTACCATATCTGCAGAGAGAAGTGTGGAGGAGCTTCTGGAGCAGTTGCCTTGCTGTAGGTTGCAGCAGGACAGCCCAGGGCTGTTGGTACCCTCCTCCCGTGCGGTGCTCAGGGGACATTCAGGGGGCTGCTGGGCTTCCCCAGCAATGGGGATGACCAAATCCAGCAGCAGCTCCCTCCCAAAACACTGGTGCTGCTCCTTCCCCTTCCCCTCATGAAAGCTGGCTGCTGGCTCAGACAGATGTCACTGTGTCATTTACACTTGAGTCATAGAGGCCAGAACAATTAATGGCAGTTTATATTTCACTTTCATGAATGACAGCCACGTGGTTCTTCCCTTCAGGAGGACACAGAGGGAAGAGGTGAGTGGGGTTTGGGGCTTTGCGTGGGCTGGCATCCCCTGGACCACAGCACAGTGTTGCAGGGCTGGCACGGTGGGGTGCAGCTCTCCAGGGCCCCCCAGAAAGCACGGAGGAATGCTGCACTGCTGCACAGGCCACGTCTCATCATCCCTTTGCACAGCACCAGCAGAGCTCTGGTCTCGCAAGCTTCTGGTCATGCCTATGAACTCCTGATGAAAACTCTCCCTCCCAAACCGCAGCAAAGATGTCTCTGTCCCTAAGGCAGGTTACACACAGTTTATGAATCCAGCTGGTCTTTTGCCCTACACTGACAGTTAACAGCAATAAATACAGCCCCCACAATTTCCTCCCTTCTGCCTTTCTGCCAAGTAAAGCCTTCTCTTCTCTGTGCCCTCACCACACAAAGTCACGATGAAAGAGGGATGCTCTTTAACTGGCATCCCTGAGTCTCAGCATCACACTGAAAGAGCCCTCAGTAACCAGCATGACAGCACGTTCCTATACCATCACTCCTAATTTAAATGCTCTAGATTGCGGTCATTTCCATCTCTGAAATACCAACAGGCAAACACACTTTAATTGAGGGCACACCACATGGTGTTTGCTCCCACTCTGGAGGCTTCGCTCCAAGGGGAAGGGAGAGCACAGGTATGCAACCGGGGGTGGGGAGG
>JANZLQ010000037.1:5720974-5761830 GCA_026212715.1 Elanus axillaris | reverse complement strand
GGGGAGATACTCTTGTGGGGGGAGGGCTCATTAGACAGCACATTTGGGACAAGGTGGTGTTTAACAGGTGCCCACCTGGATCTGGAGGGTCAATCAGCTTCTCATCAGGCAACAACGCTGAGCGCATTAAGGAGAGCAACTTGGATGTATTCTGCCATCGCAGCGAGAGCCTGGATGCTTTAATCACGGTGGCTGTGCAGCAGCTGGACTTGGCTGAACACAAGAGCAAAAGGGGGAACGGAAAATGCAATTTGTGGAAGGCAACAGCCCGATAACCTTGAGGTGCACAGAAAAAGTGTGGAAAGAAGCAGGAGACAGAGCTAGGCCAGGACCTTTCTGACCACACGCTCTGACCAGTTTTTTCTTTTCCCTCACACCAATAGCACCATATCTTTGGGTGCAAGGGGAGACAGGAACAGCATAGGGACATCAAATTGGGTTCTCCTCTCCCAAAACTGCAGGAAGCATCAACATCCCCAGGGAAGATCATGAGCAGCAAGCCCAGTCTAGGAGGCTGCATCTAGCACAGAGAAGGTCTGGTCCGAGAGACCTTGTGCAGCCCTCAGCTCTAAGTCTGCCCCATGAGACCCACTGGCCTCCAGCAACAGCTCCTTCTCACTCCCACACCTAGATCCATGGACAGTCATGATCCACAGCCACCCACCATCCCCGTAAACCTGATCATGTTTTTAGCCTGAGCCACAGCACCTCCACAGCCAGCGCTGGGCCACGCAGGTAAAAACCACCACCAAAAACATTTCCTGTCATGAGTCCGAGATCTGCTTCCTTCCCTTTTCACTGCCCAGCCTTTGCTCTTGTAGCAAATTAAATTATTGTAAAAAAAAAGAATTCTCATAAAAAATGTTAAATTCTCATAAAAAAAAAAATTCTCACACTACCATTTCCTGTACATTTGCTTCTGTACTGTTCAGCTCATCCAGCAGCAGGTCCCAGCCCCAGCTCGCTGACCCATTCCCATCACCACTGCTACTGTTTTCCTACCACACTCCTGCCCTCAGGCTGCCCGTTTCCAGCCAAGTCCTGCCTGAAGGCTGGAAGGTTAAAGATGGGACTAGTTTTAAAAAAATGGGGGTATCCAAGAAATGAATAACCAGAGTGAGAAGACAGTGAGAGTGGGGGGAGACAGACTCAGTTTGGGACAGAAGAGGAGGGTATCTCTTCCTCTCCTCGTTGTGTGGTTCACAGCCAGCTGGGAAAGTCCTAAAGCCTTAAAGTAAAAAAAAAAACAAACCAAAATAAGTATTTTCAGACTCTGTTGTTCACTCGGGTGCAAGGCTGAGATTTTTCTAGAGACTTCTGGGCAACTGAGTGGTTCAGGACCTGGATTCATGTGCCCAGCAGACCTGTACTTCAGTCTGCGAACCGCATGCTTGCAGCATCTCCAGTTGAATCCCCAAACAGCTGAAGCACCAAAATCACCACCAACTCATAAAAATTCCCAACTACCTGCTCCCCTTACAGGCAGTAAACAGTTAGGCAGCTGCTGGCTGCAAGGATGAGGAAGCATGCTCCAACAGATAGCATCCCGGCACACACAGGTTTTGGATGGGTGGGCGACCAGCTTGCTTCAACCTTTTGGCTTGCTGTCCAGCAGAAATGCTGGCTCCCACCTGCCCCTGGAGCCAGGTCCCCCTCCGGCCGCCTGCCCCACAGTGGCTTCCCATCATGCATGGTGCCGGGGACATCAGGCTCCCCGCAGGCAGCCGAGAGAGAACGGGTAGCGCTATAAAAAGCTCGAGATTCCCATTATTTCCTCTTCCACAACAGCTCCTCCCACGAAGCGCTGGCTGGGGTTCAGGAATCTGTCAGGGCAAACAGCGGGCTGGAAATAAGTTTCCTAATTGCCGTATGTTAACAGATACACATGTAACCAGCGTGCGAGGTTTCAGCTGCAGGAGGTTTCCTCCTGGCCCATTTGAGCTAGTGGCATTTCTTCTCCCTCCCTGGGGCAGGGGCTGGGGGCTTTTCTCTGCAAAGCAACAACCCCTTGGCCATGAGATGACCTGAGAATCTCAAATTGCACTTCACAAGGAAAGTACATTGCTACCAGTCACAGTTGTGGCATGAAGCTTTACAATACAATTCTTGCAACTTCAGAATTCAGTGAGATGGAGCAGGGTTATATCCGGAAAGTTAACAGGTCTCATTTGCTGTTGTTTTTAGACTGTGTCACGGTCAAAGAGACCTAGCTAATCTGAGCACGGCAGGCCAGGCAATTACTTCAGGCAGCTTTCCAGCAGGAAAAGTGGTGAAGCCAGCCCACTCACCTCATCTTGGCCAATTACGGGTGAATCTTGACAGCCCACCCACCCACAGGTACTCATGGCAACCCAGGGACCTCCAAACTCATTGCCTCATCTCCCCCTTACAGACAGAGAACGGAGGGACCAAACTATTTGTGGGTGATTTGTTCAAGGTCACGGGGCTGTTGCACAGCCAGGACATGCAGATATGTGTCCCAGGACAGGACGTCACCCATGGGGTCACCTCCTCCTGCTCCATCCCCTGCAGCATGGGTGGACAGTGGCTCAGCCCCACTGCTGAGAGCCTCCCACAGACAGAGGGATGGGGCAGGACAGGCCATGCAGGGCATAGGCTGCTAACACAAACAGGCCATTTTTCTAAAACAAATGGGTGTTCAACAGAACAGAGCATCATTCAAAATAAGCAAATAAAAGCAGCAGCAGCTGGTTTAATGAAATATGTAGTGACTTATTTTCAGATTAGATGTAGATGCTAAACTTGGATATGAATGCTGAGCGCCATGCCCTGCAATTACTGCAGCCAGCCTTAGAGAGAGGTCTTTGCTGGGCAGCAACTGCTTGGTGCGGACCAGCAGTCCCTCAGCCTGCAGCGAATCTGAAGAGACAGCAACATTTTTGTTTTTAAGATGCTAGTGAATTTTACCCTTCTAATCCCATTCATGGATTCAGATAATGCTGCAGAGAGGGAGCACAGCACCCAGTGCTCCCTTCCCATAATAAATAAATAAAGCCTGAGCACCACGGGGCTTTGTGACTGGTCCCACCTCTACCTGATCCCCAGAACAAGACCCATCCCATCAGGAGACTGTGTACATCTCCCATGCTCATATTGGGGTTTGTGGCTTGGCCACCTTTTGG
This sequence comes from Elanus axillaris, assembly GCA_026212715.1. Classification (NCBI taxonomy): domain Eukaryota; kingdom Metazoa; phylum Chordata; class Aves; order Accipitriformes; family Accipitridae; genus Elanus; species Elanus axillaris. The sequence goes on along the minus strand of JANZLQ010000037.1, from coordinate 5,758,687 downwards.
CTCTGCTGAGCCCGATAGCTTGGACAGCACACAAGCAGCCTTGACTCCCTTCCTCATCTCAAGCAACACTGTTTCTTCCAGACCAAGGACCGGGTGGACCACAGGTCTGCCCACCTCCCTCTGCAGCATGCCACACTCGGCAAGGGTCATTAGAAAAAGAAAAGTATAGGGCTTGGGTGGTGGGACAGAGAACACCCCGCCCCAATCAGAGGAGAGGAGCCAGAGTTATTTGCGCTCGCCTGTCCCCAGCAGCTCACTCGGGCTCATCACACGTACCCATTGACTCAGAAGCAGGATGAGAAATAAAACACTAATAATGAATAAATAAAGGCTCTGAAAGAGCTGTAAACGACTGTCTTACATGAAGCAGACCTTCATGGAGAAAGGGAAGGCTGCCACCTCCAGCAGCTCCAAGGGCAGCTAAGGATGTCCCCACTGCCCCAGCAAGGCCGTGCTGGGCAGAGACAGAGCAGGGCCAGGGAGGCAGAGCTGAGCTCAGGGCATGTTCCCCACCCTCTCCTCCCCTGCGCTGTGACCTTCCTGTCACTCCTCATCAGCATCGCATTGCTGGACTCCGGGAAGAAACTGCGGCGGATAAACTTTCCGGCATGTAAACAACAGAGCAAGAGGAGCTTGGGGCAAGAGGGGAAGGCGGCCCCTGATCTGCCAGGCTTCCCAGGGAGCCTGGGGAGCTAAGGACATGCCACTGTGGGTTAGCAGAAGGAATGCTTGCAGACAAACATCCCCCACATCCCACCCACACGCAATGGAGAGGCGACGGGAGGTGATTCACATCCCAGCATCAGTCCTCCAGCTCTGGAGCACCAACCAAAAGGGACCACGCTTCACCAGGACAATGAATCCCCAAAGAGTAGAAAACCACAAAAGAAAAATGAGGAATGCAGTGAAAGAATCGGAGCCGATACAAGTAAGACGCTCTAGAAGCCAGCAAAACAAATAGCATCCATTGTTTGTGCAGCAAGCTGGAATAATAACATTTGCTTGCCCAGCCTCACTCGTCGCCCCTTTCACTATTGTACCTCGCAAAGCTCCGGCGAGGCATGGAGGCAGGCTGCTATTGTAACTGGAGTGGGCTGAATGCTATTCTCAAAATTCAGCAAATTGGGGCTATTTTGGGATTTACTAGGCATTTGCAAACAACTCTAGTTGGTATTTGAAAACATGCATTGAGTATCACAAGCCAACTGAAATGACAGTCCATGGGCTGTTATCCAAGAAGCATCCAATAGCGCAGGTCTGGTCTGCCTTTGAGCTTCCGAACTGGCCACACAACCACAGCACCTACAGGTCATCAAAAAGATGGGAACAAGGCTTTCAGGCCAAAGACATTGGTTCAAAGCCATTAAAAAGTTCTGGTATGGTAGAAGGGAACCTCAGTCCTCCTGACTGCAAAAGTACGGCCCCTTCCATCTAAGAGTTGGGCTGCTGCACCTTTCCTTCTGTCCTTCTCCTGGTGTGTACAGAGCCTGGGTACCAAGTTCCCACGTTACTGGATCCGTATCCTGACTCAGCCACTCTAGACCTCAGTTTCCCCAAATGTAAAAACATGATTATATCAGATCTGGCCAGTACCATGCTGTACACAAATGAGCTAGGGCCCAACTGAAAGCCCAGAAGGTGCACAGGCAATCTTCACCTGCACTTTCACAGACTTTGGGTCGTGTGCTGAAGCACAGCAGGCAGCGCCAGGACAGAGACAGGTCTCCCACAGATAGAGCCTGCTGGCAGGTGCTGGTACTCCAGAGAATTATTGATATATTTCCTGCACCTTTTTTTTAAAAGGGGGTAGCTTTAATAGGCTAATTCCAGTATTCCTGGAAGGAAGAATGTCTGTAAAGGCCAGCTGCAATAAAATGTTGGAACAAGATGGGAGAAAAGTCAGAAAATACACTGTGAGAAGCAACCCTGCACCGGTCTCCTGAGGAAGGGCTTGGCAAGCACCACGTCCCTCCAAGATACAGCTCTGCCCAACGCCTGTACCCCAAAGGCCAGGTGCCTGGGCATCCCCCTGCAGCCCTGCCAGCCCCTGCCTGACCTGCTGCTTCCCCCATTATTCTGGCAGGGGACTGTCCTGAGCAAACATGGGAATCTGAACTGATTTCTGCTGTGACCAGGATGCTGCTCTGAGGACCGCGAGGAGCAAATCAGACATCCAAATCCTGTGTGATTCTGTCAACTGCAGAGCGCTAACAAGAATTTTCCAGGGCAAATAACACAGTTCATCGAAGCTGTTATCTGCTCCGTTGAAGTATGAGGGCTGAACCAGCTCCTTCGGCTGCCTCGGGATGCAGCTGATCCTTGGGAAAGCTGTGCAGACAGCAGCTGGTGGGATCACAGCAATGGGATTCACTTGTAGTGGGAAGAAATCTCCCCAAGGAAAGCTACACCTGCGAGAGCCCCAGCTGAGCACCCACTGCAACATGCTCACCTCAGGGGTGTCAGGGTGGGTGCTGTTCCTAAAAGGGAAATGAGGTCAGCCTTAGGACCTGGGGGATAACTAGAAAGCAAACTCCTAGGCCAGCACAGGGCTGTTTTGGTCCCTTGCTGCCCTCCAATGCACCACCACAAGAGATGCACCATGACAAGGTGCCAACAGAGGTGCCAGGCACTCTCCTGGGAAAAGGCACAACATCCGACTTGCCTGCTAACGCTGAAATGTCACTCCTCAAGAAAGCACAGCCAAAAGGGAGATCCACACAGTGTGTGTGCATGCAGCAAAGGACACTGCTTTGAAGGAGAAATTAATAAACCTTTGTTTTGAGTGCAGGAAGGCACAGGTCAGACTCACCCAGGACCAGCGTCGCCAGCTGTTCCATTCACTCGGCTGTTTCCCTCTGCAAAGCCAGCGGCTGCAGAGTGACACAGACTACTTGATGTGGAGAGAACAAATTATTCATGAAAAACACAATTGTTAAGCCGTGTGGCAGCGCGTGCAGAATGAGAGGCAGACGGGAGAGGAACTCAGACCTGGCATTGCCAGCGAGGCCGCTCTGCCTGGCAAACTGATCAGCGAAACACATTAGCTGGAAGAGATGAAAGATTAAAAATGTCACCCGGAGTACAGCATCTCCTGCAATAACCCTTTCAGGTTACAATCCAAGGAGCTGCCTGACGCATCAAGTCAAATCTGCAAAATGAAAGTGCCTCAGAAGGGTAAACCTGTCACTTTGGCATGCTTTACCTTCAGATCCAAATTTGTTTACAGATGCAAGAAGGCTTCTCCAAGGCGTGCTAGGGCATTCACCACCAACCAGACATACAGGGCTATCAGAAGACCGTTCAGGGCAGCTATGGGCAGTCACAGAGGCCATGCAGACCTTGGAGTTATTTCCAGTCCAGCCACTGACCCTGGCTTCTGCAAGGCTGGGAGATAGACCCAGCTGCATGTCTCTCCTCTGCCATCATGGTCAGCATCTTGTGGGTGGCTGCAAGCTAGTTTTGTCAGAGCATCCCTGCTCCTCAGTGCCTTCCCACCAGAGAGGACTACTGATTTCTCATGCCATGCCAAGTCCACCAAACCCGTGCAGGGCCCATCCCACCATTTCAGCATCACACGCGTGTCTGTGCAATGGTCTGGCTGATCCAGCACCCCTCCGACAGCCGGAGCTCCCATGGCGACAGCCTAAATGCTCCCCCAGTATCATGCACACACAGTATGTCTTGTTTTGCATGGTTGTGCAAGTGTCTACCCTCGCCCCTGCGCTGGGCGTGCACACAACAATGTGCTGCTTACAGGGCGTCAGTCAGATGGAGTAAAACCTCATGCACACCATCCATCAGCTGGAAGAGCTCCCAGCCACCAAACAGCCGCACAATTAGCAGGCACAAGGCTGGAATTCCTGATTGATTCCAGGGCACCCAGAGGTCTGATAGATGGAGCACGGAAACGCTATCTAAAATGAGAGGAACAGACTGGCGCCAGCAGAGTAAATGCTGGAATTGGGAGACAAAACTCCTTGCTGTGCTCTTTGAAGGACAAATGGTAGAGTGACTCTGAAACCACACTATTGCAGTGCAGAGACCATGGAAAGCAGCTTAGGTTAAGCAATGCTCGCAGCTTGGAAATTTATTGTCCTTTCCAGGTGTTTCCAAGGCCCTTTGTAGCAAGGCTGGAAATTTTCACAGTCACTTATGAATTTATCCTCACAGCAGAGGACAGGGCAGAGCTTTATCCTCCAGGGCCCCTTTATATATTTAGAAACACATCCAAGTTTGCCTGGAAGGCAGCAGCAGAGCCAGGACCCAAGCCATGGCTCCCCAGCACAGCGCTGTGACCAAGGGCCAGGCACTCCCCCTTTAATGGGGTTATCCCTCCCGTTATCCCTACAGACATGATTTTACCTCCATCAGCTCAGAGTGATGTGCTGATTCTCAAACCACAGCCAGTGCTGTGAAATTGCCGCTGCGGGCACGTGAACAGCTTCCTCTCTCTCAATGGTCAGCAAGAGAGGGGCATCTGCAGCATCCTCAGGTTCAAAAGAGCTCCCAGACACTGTCGTACAATCAATCAACCCAATGAACAACTCACTGAACTGCAGCAAAGGCATTATCCATGGAACAGCACATTGCAAATATCATAAATCATTGCATTAACGACTGGGGAAGAGGGCCAGAGACCCACATCACTTAATACTAAGCAAGTAGGAGCTGCTCTCAGGGATGTTTTCCCTTTGCAGGCTGCCCTGGGGTTGGACCTGCCCCCATGGAGCAGCACATGCAGCGCAGAACATGCACTAGGAGCATTTGCTGTCACTTGTTTCACCTTTGGGGTGCGGGGAGCTCACTGCACCCAACTGGCTGCAGGTTCCACTCTCAGACCTGTTTCCCAGTGCTGCAATGCCCTGTGCCCAGGGCCCGCAGGGAAATCCAGGGAGGGTAACTGGCATCATTTCAGCAGTCAGAGGTTGTGCAAAACAGGCGTGAAAGCAATAGCAAGGAAGCATAAGACAAAATAAGCCCTGTGGCATGTCACATTGTTCTCCGCACTCCACGGCAGCAGCGCTGGAATAAGACTGATGCAGCTGCAGAGCTCACTCCTTACTGCAACCACTGGCACCAAAAGGTGGAGGTCTCTGCACACCATGGCTGGATCAGATGCGCAAAAGCCTTTGGGTTTCCTGCTGGCCATCACTAGTATCTAGCAGCATGGAGTAGCTCGATGCATATCAGAGAGGCTTCCCACTCGCTGCAAGACACTTTTTTCTCCTCTGGCCCTGCAATAGCAGCTCTCCACCTCACCTGTGCAGCTTCTATGAAGGCACACTGCTAATGTGTCCCCAGCACTCTGGTTTACAGACTTGCCACAACTTCGAGTGGAGAATGATTTGGTTTTACTCATTTGCCTGGAAATCACATTTAACTTGAACAAATTAAGATAGAACAGGAAAACCCTGATGGAATTACACAAGGAGAAAACACAGTTAGGAGGGTTTAAAAAAGGTACTGGTGAAGGAATGAAAGATAATCAGCTTTACCTCCTACAGTGAGATCTGCTTTTCCCTCTACTACACTTACTTGCACTTATCTCCTGCCCTAAGTCCTTTAGGGCCCCTGGAGAAATTTACTCTCTGTCCCCCAAAACAGTTTTCCCTTTCTTCCCCACCCAGGGCACAGTCTGGCCCTACATAATAAGCAGCATGACTTCACTTCCTTGGAGATGCAAACATATGTTTGTTGGAGCAGATGCCATCTCCTTGGTCCACCACTGACTGAGTTCTTGTTTTAATAAACAGTAAAATTCTCTTCATCCCTCCTCAGCTGGCCATGGACACAGGGATGCTTAAAAGCTGCTGAGGAGGGATGGTCCTCTTCCCCTCTTCTGCTGGCCTCCTCCATGTGCCAACTCCTCCAAGAGATAATCCAGTATGCTTGCCTGGAAGAAAATCATCCAAGCAAAACAAATCAAGGGGCATCTCCATTTGGTTGGTGAGTCCAGGCAGCTCAGAGGAGGGTCCACCAGTGTGAGAAGGGCTCAGAGTGGCTAGCCAGTAGCTAGTGCTTACTGGCAAGTACCAGCTGGTTTAGCTGTTTGCAAAACCACGAGAACTTCGTGCACATGGGCAATGAACGTCTCTGTGAGGTGAGTGGAGGTAAATGATGAGTGTATGCAACTCATTGCTGGCTCCTGGCTGAGGCCAGACAGAGGTAATAAAGCGCCTGGGATGACTGACCTGCCCTGTAGCTGTGCTCAGCATACGAAAAGCCCAGTCGCCTCCTCCCTGGCTTCGCAACCAGCACTGCCCGAGGCTGTGCTTGAGACAGGCAACGCGCAAGGGGCAGAAGAGCCACCCAAACGGCCACAGAAAACCCCATGCCTGGTGACCAGCCCCTCTGTGCTCAGACACATCGCATGGGCCACAGCATGGCCCCATGGACACAGCTCCCAGTCGTTCACCTGCCATGCCCAGCAGAAGACTTCTAAAGCTTGCCAGAGCCCAGCTCCTCAGCAGGGATTTGCAGTGCTCTGATTCAGCTCCAGCATGTCAGGTGCTGCGTAGGCAAGGAGACAGACTCAGCACAAGGAAAACCCACATTCGGAGGGGAGCAGTGCTGAGGGATGCCTGCCAGGAGGGAAACAGTAAGCGCACACACACACACGGGGCTGGAGGCGAGGTAAGACCCATCCCTTCTCCATCTCCATCTGAGCTCTCTAGGGAGACCTGAACGAGAAGGCCAGAGTGGCTTTCCGCTCCTCGACCAGGAAGAGTTTCCATGCTCACAGGCGGGCAGGATGATTTGAGAGAGAAAGCCGCAAACGGATGAACCGCTGGGAGAGAAGAGGCTCCAGAATGACAAAGTAGGGTAGAGCTGAAGATCTGGGGAGAGCTTCGAGATGAGGCTGCCTGCAGCTCTGCACCCTAGCCCTGGCCTTCCTTCCCATGGCTGTGACATCTCTCTTTCTTCTGGCATCCTCCTTGCAGCTCCTCCTCAAACACCTGCAGGTCAAAAAGAAAAGCCCCAAAGGCCTCCTTTCCAGCAGAAGCTGATGATGCTCAGCACTTCACAAACTCCTGCAGCTCCAGCAGATTTCAGCCATTTGCTATACAAATCACTGTGGTTTAGGGCTACCGACATCCAGCCCTTGCTGATGCAGCCAGGGAGGCCCTCCTGAGCAGCCAGGCCCTGGCTCTGCCTCCCCACAGCCAGCCGAAAGCTGCAGCAGCAGCCACTGTGCTGCCACCGTCCCTCTCCCTGCAGCGCCCGCCTCCTCCTCCGCTCTCCCTGCAAAGACTTGCTCTAAAAGAACAATACTTGAGAGTAATCGCCTGCCTCCAGACATAAGTGAGCACTCTTCTGAGCGCCCTAGTTAGCAGGCAATGCTCCTTGCACGCACTCAAGCAGATACACTTGTTTCTACCGTGTGGAACACAAATTTATTTGATGTAAATTTGACCTTTTAGCCAAAAAAAGGAGACAAAAATCATGGATTCACTTGCTCGCAGCTGCCCAGCTGAGCAAATGTTTAACTGACAAATACACTTGCCCGGGCTGCCTCCTGCCTACCTGCTGCACGATGCCAGGGAGACTGGAGGAGTGCCAGGCCTGGCTCCTGGGAGAGGAGGGGGTCTTGAACCCCACACCCACAGAGGCAGCGCCGGCACTAGTGCTCCCTGCTGGCATTCACACCGGTCAAACAACTCCATCTCTTAGCTTTCTAGCCCAGCGCAAGAAGCAAGACAGTGGAGGGAGGAACTAAGGGCTGACGCTGGGGACCCTAGAGGTACACAGCACTGGAGTGCTTAGATGTAGGAAAAAAGACATTTTATTATTAAGGACGCTTCCTTCCCTAAGAGAATGCAATCCATACATGCAAGTAGATTTATTTTTAAAGAAGGTATGGGAAACCCTTCCCGCACTGCTCAGCCCTCAGGCTTGCAAGCAAGCACTTGGCCTCCTCTTCTGCAGCACTGTACCTGGATGAAGCAGAGCCTGGATGGGAGGGCAGAGGTGGCCAGGCACGCACAGGCACTTGCTTTAGAAGCAGGAAGGCAGTGCTGATGAACACCAGGCTGAGCTGCAGGCTCTGGAGGGGCTGCTTTCGGGCATGAGGCACAAGCCTGTTGTTCTGGGCCAGCTACCCAGGAGGCAGCTGACTCAGAGGACTCCAGGTCTTCACTCCAGGCATGGAGGTTCTGGTCTCAGCTCTGCCAGGAGCTGCCTCTGGCAGATTCTTAATTATTCTTCTGCATTCACACACAAATTAAGTCCCTGGTGTCCAGGATGGTCCTTGAACGTCCAGGAAAAAAAATAACAAGCAGCCAATGGAGCTGTCAAAGCCTACGAGCTGTGGGCACGTGGCTCTCCCATTGCACAGAGCAGAAAAGGACACGGGTGATGTGTGGGCAGTGAGGCAGCTCACTATCACCTCTTGCATCAATCATGATGCCAGGATGCCATGGCTCAGGCATGTCTTGTGCTCAAACCTAAGCAGACTAACTTCTTCTCACCAGTCTCCACTCCTGCCTGTCCTTTGCAGAGCACCTGATGGCGTTAAACATCCAGACGCTCTTTTCCCTCTCTGAATTCAGCTCTTTTCATGGGTTGGCATCCACCTGAACCCTGCCCAAATGGCAGAGCTGCCTCCCCATTAACTGTCTGTCACTGAGCAACTCCTCACTCCCAGAGCCAGCTGTACGATGGCGCTTAACTGCCGAGCTCAGCCATGCGCAGACGCCAGGCACTCCCAAGTCAAGCTGCCGATGGACAGTGGGCTTGCTTGTTTATAGCTCAACTGCAGATTTAGGACTACTGCGCTAGCCGTTAGCTGCTTAGCCTTTCCACACCCATCTGTATTTTGACATTATAAAGCATGTTTAACTCCATGAATACTCCCAGAATATTCCTGCTGACAATTCTCCCCTCTTGCCTGCCTATGCTGGACACTTGCACTGCAGCAGCATTTTCCAGCTGGTTTTTGGTAGGTTTTTTTTGGTTTTGGGGTTGGTTTTTTTTTTTGACTTATAGACTCCTACCAGTTTTCCAGCTGAGCTCTATGTTCCAGACAAGGAGTTTAAGCTTAACATGGCTGGCTTTTCTCAGTTATCTTTTGTAGACCCACAGACCCATGCTGAAAGCCTTGAGCCCATCTTCCAGGGCACTCTCACTACAAATGGTGCAAAGGTACCGGGAATGTTAACCAGGTGCTCAAGGAATCACCAAAGGGCTGGAGTTCAGCAGTGCTAAAGGCAACAGAAACACAAAATAAAAAAGCCCAGTGTGGGTAAGCAAACCTGACCATGTTTTACATCTCTGCATATCTTTTCACACCACCCTTGCATGCCATGCAGTGATGTATACGGACATGCAACACGGCTTCCACCCTGAGCCATCTGATCTTCAGGATAGACACCTCTTGGTGGAAATACTGCTCTCATTTGTCCTCTTATCCTACAACGGCAGAATATGGGCTTGCCATAACAAGTGTAATCAAAATATTCCCACGCATAATAGCTGAAAACATTATTGAGGGATATTTTTCAAATCTCAATTAAAACCAAGCTATTCTCTGGTCTCAGTTTTGCTTCAGTCTCAGATTGGTAGGGATGTGGCATTTTAATTTCTATAAAAGAAAGGACAAATCGCAACATAAAGAAAAAGGAAAAAGGCAGACATGCTAAAAAACAAGAGGATAAAAGGAAGAAAATCCAGCACAACCGCCCTAAACAGAACTAGCAGAGCACAAGGAGAAAAAAATAGCACTGACCATTTTTCTTGGTAATTTACTTAAGAGATTGAGAGCACAGCCCTGAAACTGCAACAACCATGCTTTCTTAGAGGACAAGGAAACCTCCAGGCACAGCTGCCTGGAGACAAGCAAACAAAATTCATGCTGCTTGCCTGCTGTACTAGTACTGCAGGTGGTTCGAGCTGTGACCGTATCCACAGCTCTCCAGACCAGAGACCTGCTGTGCTGGGCAGCGTCCGTGCACATCCAAATACACACACACACACGTGTGCGTGTGTAAGAGAGAGCTCCCAACGTAGAGACCTTCCAACCTTACCAGACAAAGGCAGGCCTGCAACTCCCATCCACTAGAAACATTATCGGGCCTTAACTTGGGAACAGTAAAGCTGGAATTCTGCAAGGCAAAGATCCCACTTCAGGCAAAGGGTCTGCCCTCACCCTCCTCCTCTCTTCAAACCTATTTTTGAGTTAAATGGATGAGTGCATTAAGCTGCCAGTTTAAATCACCAGCACCCACACAGAGGCAGAGGGGAAGACAGGGACTCAAGAGTTATGGCTCCCACTCCACCTCCTCCTTCTCCCGTGGTGCCTGCACATCACGGGACCCCAGATCCAGATGAGACTCTACATGCAATGGTCTTAGCACTGTGCAGGAGGAACAAGAAAACTCTCCCTGCTTTTGTTAATGTAAGTTAGTGACTTAAAAGCAATTCCCACAGTTAACCTTTCTGACTGAACACAGCTCTGATGAAGAAGTGCCAGACTGGCTGCCTGGGAAAGCAGTATGCTCTGTCCATGCCACAGGCATTCCCAGTGGAGTGGCATTTGAAAAGCTGATGTGTAAAACTCCCTGGGTTCTACCAAAATCTAAAGAGTTGTTTCCCCTTCTGTCTGCCTTTGATGACAGATTATTATATTTCGCATCGCACTTTGTGATGCTTGGGTGATTTGAACATAATCAGGCTTAAATGCAGGCAATCAAAGAGAATATGCATTTTGTAGACACACTGATTTCCACACACTGACTACCAAATTGGCACAACTTACTACTGTTATCCCAAAAGATGGAAATGGAGAGGTCAAGATCTTTTAATAGACAGAATGGGTAAAATGCATTGAAAACTACTGCCTGTTTAAGAAATTGTTTCATTTTTAAAGGAGAGGACTTCGAAAGCAATAATGAAGTGGAGGGAGAGAAGAAGCGCTGAAGATGCACATGCAGATCTCTTATGCCTAAAATTTTCATTAGAGCAGCAGGCTTACTCTCATCTCTCCCGTTCATCTTCCCATTAGTAATTCAAAAAAACATATTTTATATCCAAACAGTTGACAGCATTGAAAAGGCAGAGTAGCTATCTGGGTCAGCCAGTAAGGCAGGTGTAATAAACAATACTCCTCCTCCCTACCAATCGTACTTCATAGATACAAAACAGTTTAGAGCTCAGTAGGAGATGCCTGCTTGGGAGGCTCTCTAGAGAGAGTTACTGCCAGGTGGTCTCAGTCTGTGGTGTGCTTGTGAAGCACGAATGGGAAAGTTTTAATGCGTCTTTCAGGAAAAGCAGAGGGACTGCTGTGGGGGGACTCCAGGCCACTTCCACTAACTTTCACATCCTGCACATGGTCTAGAGAAAGACCCAACTCTCCTTTTCTCAACCTGAAAGACTGCAACTACGTATCTTACAAAATCCATCTGCAAGAAGGGAAATAATTTTCCTGGCTTCACTAATTATTGCCTTAAATCTTCTCAAAGCAAGAAACAGAACATCCTTGGTGATTTATCTTGTCCTCAGCTCAATTTACAGATACTCGCATTGATCTTGAAAGCCTCCATCACTCAAGTAAACCCACCATTAAAACAGCAACACTACACAGGCAAGGTTTATCAGAACAACTGCAGAATCAGAGCTACTGTTCTCATTCATAACAAGCTTCCCCTCTTTTTTGTGTCTTGCTAAATTTATTTAGCATCTTCAAGCAACAAGGTCTATGAGTTAGTTACAAGCTGTATTAAAAATTGTTTCCTTTAACTTGCAGTAGACCTGTTACCTGTTAATTATACTAGGTGCCCTCTGCTTTTGCTTTCAGAACAGGGGCTAACAGGACCAGGCAAAAAGTCTCTTTCAGCACATTAATGGTTGTATGTTATTGTCCCTTTGATTTTCAGAACTCAATAATCTTAATCTGTTTCATCTATATTTTAAAACTGGAAGAAGAGTGATCTGGGGAATTAGTCTAATTTCAAGCCTTACTGAAACAGTGGAACAAACATTAACAGAAAAGCCTAAAAGGATAATGGAATTGAACAATGAGCACCAATATAATGAGACAAACTTGAATGGTTTCTTTTATAAAATTACAAAATCAGTGATCAGAGGGAAGAGGTAGATGCCACATTCAGGTTTTTGTGATGCTTTGATACAGCACCTCAAAACCTTGTTCTCAAGAATAAATTACTGTTGTTTTCAGTAAGAGTGCTGTTACTTCAGCTGAAGGACCAGAAACAAAGAACACTGGGTCACTGTTTAGAGCAGCATCCTATTAATTAACCCTTTATAAATAATTAGCAGAGGTTATGAGCACACCATGGAAATGAGTGGTATGTGTTACAGATGGTTAGCAATCCCTCAGCAGACTAAGTTCCAGATGATAATAAGATATGGTTGTGGGTGACCTGCTGACCCCTCCGCTGTGAGACAGCAATGAATCATTCATCATCCCGCTACAACAAAACCACAATACAAAAATTTGTCCAAAGGACCAAATCAGAGAGGGATGCAGTGAATGTATTCCTGTGATGAGCTGCAGCTTCTCCATGACTTGACCAGTAAGAGAGGGAGGTGAGGAACCCACCGCCCGCAAGACCAGTGTTTCTAACACCCAAGTTACTTGGCACATTAGAAATGCTGAAGTTGCAGAAAAAAAGAAAATCTTAATTTGAAATTTGGTTAAGTAGGTAATGTAGATGGAAAAGGGCTATCTAATGGGACACACTGTACTTTAATGCTTACAGCTATTAAGGAGTGAATGTAGCAAACCAATTAGGAGATTACAATAAGGAAAGACAGCAAAAAGCCCACTTCAGCTGCAGACTGAACGTGCAGAGGAAGCCTGTCTGGGAACAGAAAAATTCCTCTTTGCCATGGATGAGGCGTGGCTGCTCCTGGTATATTCCAAATTCTGCACAACTCAATTTTACAAGCTTTTGTTGGTTGGTTGGTTTGTGTGTGTGTGTGTGTGTGTGTGTGTGTGTGTGTAATAAGCCTCCATGCCTGTCCTGGTTTTGGCTGGGATATTATGGTTAATTTTCTTTCTAGTAGCTGGTATAGTGTTATGTTTTGGGTTCAGCATGAGAAGAATGTTGGTAACACACTGATATTTTCAGTTGTTGCTAAGTAGTGTTTATACTAAATCAAGGATTTTTCAGCTTCTCATGCCGAGCCAGCAAGAAGGCTGGAGGAGCACAAGAAGTTGGGAGGGGATACAGCCAGGGCAGCTGACTCAAACTGGGAAAAGGGGTATTCCATACCATGTCACACCATGCCCAGTATATAAACTGGGGGGACTTGGCCTGGGGGTGCAGATGGCTGCTCCAGAACTAACTGGGCATCGTTTGGCAAGTGGTGAGCAATTGCACTGTGCATTACTTGTTTTGTATATTCCAATTCTTCTATTATTATTGTCTTTTAATTATTATTATTATAATTATTTTCTTCCTTTCTGTCCTATTAAACTGTTTTTATCTTAACCCACAAGTTTTACTTTTTTTTTAAAATTTTATTCCCTCCCCCATCCCACTGGGGGCGGGGGGAGTGAGCAAGTGGCTGCGTGGTGCTTAGTTGCTGTCTGGGCTTAAACCATGACAATGCCTAAAGAGCAGACACCCTGCCACAGTCCACTGGGCAAAATACTCCAAGTTCATCAGATGCCCCACTCGAAAGGCCAGGTGCATCCCACAGTGGTGGGACTCTTATGTCCTGGAGGCATCTGTTGAATCTACCGGAAAAATCAGCCAGACTGATTTTTTTTCACTTCTCTAACATGTTGTCCTACACGTTACTGTCATCAATTTGGCAATGCTCCTGTTTAGTTTCCCTGCACTCCCTGTTTTGGCTGCTCTGCCAAGTGAGGTCCAGCATGGTGTAGTTTTACCACTCTGACTCCCTTCCACCAGCCTCCTCAGACACAGCATCTTGATAGCAGTTAGCATATCCCACCCTGCTAATGCTGATCATTGCTCTCGGCCACTTTAGCTGAATGGCTGGGTTGCTTCCTACAACTGTGAAAAAAGCCAGTTTAACAAATTATGTATTTTTTTAGCTCTGGCACATGAAATCCACACAAGACCTATAAAGTAAGTTGGAGACGTGCTGTTCCCCTGATGACTTCAACAAAGTCATCTGTAAGACTCCCTCCCTCCAGCTCAGCTTGACTGGAAGACAGGAGCTGGTGTCCTACATACTGCACACAGCTTGTCTTCTAGCACTCTGGCACCACCAGCAACCTTCCTTCTTCAGTACAGAGTGTGAAAGCCCGCTTTAGTTCTCTCAGACAAAAAGATCATCGTATGTCCAAGTCCTGGTCCCCATTCAGATGGGGCTGTCGAGTACTGGCACTGGGCTGTGTCCAGCTGAGTTCCGAGTACCCACAAGGATAGAGTCTCCACTATTTATCTGAGCAACCTGTTCCAGTGTTCAACCACCTGACACCGGGCAACAGGAGTGCTCAAGCACAGTTACACCATCTCCCCTGGTGACAAGCGAGAACCAGAGCAGGCAGGAGCATCTTTCCATAGCATCAACACCAGGGAGGAGTGCCCTCTGCTTGCCTGGCCCAAGTCCACAGTGACATCCAACTCCCTTTGCAATCCAGGACCAAAAGGTTGGGCTTGAAGCTGTTTCTGTAACATTTTATTCCTGAATGAAAGGAGGCTAAGAAGTCATCTCTTTGGAGCAGGAACACTGAAATAAGATGGGGCATCACCTAAAACACTGGGTCTGTATGCAGGGCATGGCAGAAATGAAAGTACATGGGCAGAGGGTTACACTGGCTGTTGATCCAAACCCATGTGTTTAATGGGGTAACGGAGAAAATGAACAAAGGAAGAAAGAGGCACCAAGCAAAAGATCACCTGAGGGAAAGTCTCTAGACAGAAGAACAGATAGGCTTTGGTACTCACAAGGGCTTTAACTGCTCCGGCAGCTGCTGGAAGAGCAATATAGCAGGGTGCAAGCAGTTCAGCATGCCTCTAGAGTATGCTGAAACCAAACTCTTTTTGGAGGTGCACAGGGATAGGATGAGAAGCAGCAGACACAACATGGCAAAGTCCAAAAAACATCACATAAAGTTGGTCAACACTGGAACAGGGACCCAGACCGTAGGAGCTTCGCCCTTGGAGATCTTCAAAACCCAACAGACAAGGCCCTGACCTACATATCTAAGCATCCCTGCTTTGTACAGGGGGTTAGACCAGAATCCTGCTATATTGCCCACAATTTTAAAAACAGCTTTCCAAGCACTGTTCTAGCAAGAATTTCATGCAACTGTGAGCAAAGACGTTGTATCAGCAAAACTGGCCTTGGTGTGTGATCTTGGAAGCAAGGAGTACATCACTAGCTCCATCATTAGTTCCTCCTCCTAATGAGGCAACCCACAAGCATCAAAGTATTAGCTAAGCAGCTAGACCAGAGCACTAGCAGTGCAAAGGAGGTTCAGGTCCAGACTGCCAGAAGGCTTTGCCTGCGGAGCTGCTCCATGACACAGAGTTGCTCTCATCCCAATCATCAGTCACAGCAGAAAGCATGAAAGAAGGACTGCAGGGACAAACTCCCAGCTCACAAGCTGTTTCAAGCAGTGCAGCAAAATTCAGTTTGTTCTGCTTTTTGTCGTGTTCCTCTTTTCCATGAGATGCAGGAGAAGCTGTTAACCTGCCACCAATCAACTGAGCAACGCTATGTAAAGAACAGATTCACACACCAGGTCCTGAACCCCCACAAGAAGCACAGTGAGGTGCTTTGCAACAGGGAGTTGGGTTCAGGTTATAAAAGCCTTCCAGGTGTACAACAGAGATGACACACTGGGGACTCAGGACACCTTACGAAGTGTCTATATCCTAAACAGAGAGAGGGTCCTCTAGGTGTGGTTCCTGCCAGTGAAATTCATTTCCTTAGGAGCCCGCAAATGATGTTTTTCTTGCTAGAAAGTCACCAATGTCCCTGGGGGTTCATTCTTACACTATCTGCCCTCACCAAGAAGAGAGGAAAGAAATAAACATAAAACAAAGCAGAATGTGATATTACCATTTCTTTTGCACTCAAAGTAGGAGTGGAGACCAGCGATCCATGCAGCGAAAGAGCTCGTGTCTCTTTCACAGGCGCACTCCCCCCTTTCCCTCCCAATGTAAATTGCAGCTGTGGTGTGATGAGAGCTGGTACTTTTGCATTTCAACTTGGCTCTATGGATTAGGTAAATTAGCCGGCAGCTTTCTGCAATACCACAGCCAATCAGTCCCAGCTCCCCACCTCATCAGCCACAGCCATCAGGAGGGAGTCTCATCCAGGAGAAGGCCTGCAGGTTTTAGATAGATGGAAGAGTTCAAAAGCAAGTGCCTTGCAGTCATTACCTCTTCCCAAGGAAAGCATATGGCTGAAACCCTGCCACAAAAGATTCATCAGACATTTAAGATGCTCTCTGGCTGGCTGAGACAGGCCTACCCCAGTGGGATGCTTGTTCCATACCTGGGAAGGAGAACATGGCTCAGCCAGACTCTAACAGGGTGCCTGGCTATCTGCCCATTTTTTCCAGCAAACCTTGTGGCAGGAGCTGTAAGACTGTTCTGTTAGCAAGGCAGAATGGACCAGGAGGCCATGCAGGCATTGGGGACTGCATAACTGCCTCCATAGGCTGAACTTTATTAGATAACTAGAGGAAGACCACTTCCCAAGAGTCCTTGTTACAGAGGATCTCAGTAGAAAGGTGTCTTCCTCTGTAGAGTCCTTGGCCTTCTGGTCACCAAACGAAGTTCACTGCCTCTTATCGCCCTTATTCTTTGTTTTCTACTCATCCCTGTACAAAAACATCCAACAGTAAAGGAGCTGTTCAGAGTAGACGACAAACCTCTCCAATACATTTATGTACTGAGCTTAAAGGTCTTCGAGTCTTACAGATCTTAGTAGCTGTGATTCCTGAAAAAATTTCCTTAATGGAAAGAAAGCCATTGCAATGAGGAGCTTATGAAATGATGAGTAAGCACACATGTATGTGCCTTGCAGCCTCAAGGCCTTCTTCACCTTCTCACCACCATGCCAGGCACGTCACTGCAACCACCTGCACTCACCTTCCAGATATCACAGCCAAATCACTACCCAGGGTTTACTCTCCCCATCTGTAAAATGAGGAAAATCACAGCAACCTTCCTAAGAACAACTGAGTTCCTGGGCTGCCTGCTCCAGCTCACTCTGCTTTGAGCAGGGGTTCAACCAGATGATCTTCAGAAGTTCCTGCCAACCTCAGTGACTTGGTGATTGACTTGTATTGCTGCTCTGGATTGTGGCACCCTAACCATGTGTCACCTGAGATTCACTGGTACAATGTCATATGTCTGTCCTGCCTGTAGTGCCTGTTGGGACCTGAGCACACAGGACATGACTGACTCCTCTAGCCTTGTCAGTACAGAGCCACCAAAAATACAGCGTCACTCTGATCCAAGCTGCAATGAACTTACCTGCTAAACACTGTGTGAGCTGCCATGATTTTCAGCCCAAGATTGAAGCAGTAGACTCTATCTAATTTGCCTTCATCGAGGATGAATTTTAGGTAAAATTGAAACTGATTAATGAAGAGGAGGTTAAGCACTTCCAATCAGGGTGGTAAGAAAGGTGCTAGAACAGTAAAATTGAATCCCAGACTGTCTGGCTCTCTACATTTTTAAAATGTGGATAAGTCAGGAGGACGACTCTAAACTGCTTCCCCACATGCTTGTTACTGTGGATGGATGAGACTGGCTGATGGTCCATGGCACACTGGGGTTCCACCATAAACAAGGTGTCACAGCATGCTTCCTCATGGGACGCCAAACGCTAAAAATCACATATCATCAATAACGCAGAGTGTGAGAGTTTCCTTTCAGATTATTTCCATTTATATTCCCCATTCTCAAAATTTCGTATTCCTACCAGCCACCTGCCAGGACTGTAAATAGCAACAGCATTGCATGACAGGAAATCGATAACCATGACTAGGTTTTATCTTGGTTGCTTCCCTGAAACACTTTGCAGCAGCCATATTTTGCAAACCTTGGTAGAAGTGGGCTTTACCAGAAGAGGAGAGCTGCCTAGCGGGATGTGGCAGCTGGCAGGCGAGCAGAGCTCACCAACTGGTCTCACCAAACACGTTTGGGTAAGGCAGCACTGTTGTCCCTACAACAAGCTCTGCTGCTCTAGAGACTTGAGGGCCTGCTAGAAACATTCATGACACCATGCCATCGGACGCGCCTCAGGCATAATTTTCTGCACAGTGAAGAGCAGGAAGCCCAAGGCTGAGCTGGTGACCAAGCACAAGCAAGTAGCAAGGTGTCCATCTCCATGCTACGCTATCATTGTGCAGCAGGTCCCTGCCTCGGACACACACTGCCCACTTCTCAGGAGCTGTGACAGCCCAGTGTTCTGCCCTTTTGGGATCATGAGGAGGATGGGAATCAACAGTGGTCCCTAGAAGACCTGGCCTCCTGCCCACCCACGCTGGGGAGCAGAGAAGGCATGTTTCCTCCCAGCAGCTCTTTCGCACTTCCAGCAGAACAGAACACAGCAGTATTCAACCTGTCTGGGGTGATCCAGCTCTCTGTGGAAATTAAGGAGCCTCTGAATTAACTGTAGAGAAGATCCGCTTCTCTGTTTCTCCTCTGGGACATTCAACATCTGCACTTGCGTAGGAGAGCAGCCACAGCCTTTCCACTCATTGCTTTGACATCACTCACTCACCTGACAGTATGGAAGACAAGACCACATGACTGGAATTGAGCCAAAATCTTCCCATCACCTTTGGCTGCACCCTGTATATCCAAGCTCAGGAAGAATTAACAACCGAGAACTCCAATAGGTTCTCCCTTGCCAAATCTTCTGCAAACAGCCAGCGCTCCAGACACTCCCAAGATTTATAGTATGATAGCTTAACATAGCAATCTTGGGGGGAAAAAAGGAAGAGAGAGAGGAAGAAGATATTTATGGAAGGAGCAAGGAGGAAAAATTTTCAGTAAAGACAGACACCTACTGTATGGCAAAGATGACAGTTCCCACCAATAATCAGAGGATGGAGAAATAACATTATCGATGAACATGATGTATGCAAACTATACTACAGCGGAAAGCTCGTGAACTTCTGTTCATACCCTGTTCCTTCAAATCCTATTAAAACTTTAACAGCAGCAAACTGAAGTCCTTCTCAAAATTATGTCCCTGCCTCTCTGCCTCAGACAAGCTCTTAAAGATACAAACAGCACAATTTTACGATGTTATACACTATTTCTAATCCTCATGTCCTTGGTGACTATGCACACATAAAGGATGTGATCGTCTTTATTCTGGAGGACCCAGAGGAATTTAAAAACCTAAAAAAAATTTTCCCCTAGATGGATCTCCAAGAAACCCTCACACCATATAACCATCCTCTCTGTGAGGAGATTCTCAGACTAAGACATTTCTATGTTATCTCTAATCCAGGCAACTACTCCTAATTCCCCATCTGAGTCCAGGGAGAAGCCACGGAACCAAACGTCTGCACCCATAGACAAAAAGCAGGAGAACAATTCTACTAGACGTTTTAGCAGAACCTCATTCCATTTGGCTTCGTGAAGCATCTTCTCAAATATATAAAACAAAGAAATTTAGAGTCCTAAGGGAAACAGCAAAGCCAGCATACCACAGTGTGATTGGTCTGAAGACAGACAGACCTGATGGTGAAACAAAGATAAACGTGTCGGACAGCTTCCAGCTCAGATCCAACTATATCTACCAGTTTGTAAGCACACCTGTATGACACCACACACAGTAAGAACAGAGACCAGGAGGCTGTGTACAACAGATCACTCAGTGATGGGCTGGGATCGTCTTCGTGCACCCGAATTTCTCCACAAAACAACACAGTTGTCAAATGCATCTTAGAGTAAGCAAGGGGCAGCAGGAGGAGCTGAGACTCATCCTCCTCAGCACATGGCTCAGGGCCCATTTCACCGGAGCAAACTCAATTTCATCCTTCAACGTTTCAAATCATAGCCATGACTCCTGCATCTAGAAGATGCCCAGATTTTGAGTGTCCCTCAATCTGGTCAAGTCAGTGAAGATTTTTCAAATCAGGTCCCAGGTTTGCACTTGGCAAAGAGGCAGAACTGAAGCAGAAATGATGCACCTTAAGTAAAGACCAGGCAGAGCTGACATGGATCTTGCCTAACATCCCCTGACTGCTCTGGTGCTGGATCAAGAAGCCTGTGTCCTTTTTGTTAAGAGATATAATAAAGCAAAATTGCTGTCCTAAATATTAATAAAGCACTGGCTGGCATGTTTAATAAACCTTTCCATCTGGGTAAATTAGCACTCATCTGGACAAGTGCTGAAGTGCTGTTACTCGAAGAACAAAAATTCAGTGCTTGGAGTCTAATTTAAATAATTATCAGCATATTTTTGCTCTGACTGTTTTGCTGAAATTACCAGGAGACTTGATGCAGTCTGAGTGTAAGTGCCTTTTGTCTGCACGTAATTTATTGACCCCATTTCAGTCGAGTTTTTGGCCCACTCATTGCCATGCTGGAGCACTTCACACCATAACCAAAAAGGACTTTATAGCCAGGCACAGTAAAATCAGTAACAACTGATCTACTTTTATGGATCTTGAAAGGGATCTTGATAAGTTGCCTCCTCACATTCTCCATGTGAGCTAAATCTCAGATCTGTGATCATTTTCTGCTGTTCCCTCAGGTGGCTGTCTGGGGACCATGGGCATCCATGGGGAATACCAACACACTGGCTGGGGATGATGGTCACCCCATCCCTGGCAAGTCAAACCAGGCTTCAGGCACACACAGAAACTCCCTCACAACAAACCTGCACACTATTGGGATGTATGCGGAAATATTTTAATATATCCTCCAAAAACCAGAGTATGGATTATCAGGTCTTCAGCACCAAGTGCTTCACCCCACAGACCTACCGCCATCCTACCACTGCACTCCGTAAAGGATGGAGCCTGCAACACCAAGCAGCTACAAGCTTGGGTCCCAGGGACAGAACAGCCCTGCAGATTCAGCGCTGACCTACAGCCACACTCTTAGAAGACAACCTTGGTACCCAGCACACTGGCTGCAGTATTTAATTTCTAGCAAGGAAAACATAGAGAAAACTCTTGAATTCTTTTTCTCATTTTTTTGTTGAAAACCAGCACTGATACTTTTGCCTCTTCTTCTGCCCCACCTCTAAGACTCCCAGCAGAAAGCGTCACAAGATGTCTTGCTTACTCGAGACGCCCCATTCCCTGGGAGCAGCTCCGACCAAGCCGCCAGCACTGCTGGTCCAGAGTGCAGAGCCGTTCCGCACGGAGTGCTGCACAGCCCACGCCACAGGCCTTGGGGCTGCATGCTGCTGTGAGAGAGGGGACAAGGTCTGCCCTGAAGAGATAAAGGTGACGCTCTTGCCTTGCTCCCCGCTTCCCAGGCTGCGTATGCATTCAGCTAGCAATCCTGCCATCTGCACCTTATGGCTGCCGTGACAAGGCAAGCTTCCCTCCAGGGCACGTTCTGCAATCCTTGCATCCACTAGCTCATCAATCCTTGGCTCTCATCAAAAGACAAACTTATAAACAGGCCCAGACGCTTCTCTCAGGTTTAATGGAGGCAGCTAAGGAGCTGTGATCATTCGATGTTTTCCAATGATAGTGGTGATGCCTGAGGCCAGCAATAATATTACCATGAAATAAATCTGCAGTGATATAATTAGCAGGGATGCTATTACAGCTCAGGTTTTAGGGATGCTCAGCACAGAGGGAGGGAGCGAAGCAGCTACTCAGAATGGGACCTTGCAGAGGTTCTGGGTTTAAGTAGGGGATGCAGGTGGGAGACAGAAAAAACACTAATATCAAGGCAGTGAAGACTACCTCTATTAGTCTGTATCCAAAATCAACTTGGTTCTTTAGAGGCCAGAGATCATGGTAAACATGGTTCTGCACAAGTCTAAGGGTTAAATCCAGCCGACTTTCTTCTCACCACTTTAGATACTGAATGACTTTCAAAAATTTGTGCAATGCTCAAAAAAGACAAGTTCTGACCTAACCCACAAGCTGGCTTAGAAGCAGGAGGTTTTCTGCCTCCAAACATCCCTCCCCAGACACAGATCACTCTCCTGTTTGCAACTCCATACCACGCTCGCTCTGTGCAGTACAGGGGGCTGCAGTGTTCAGATGGTGCTTGCAGAGCAACTGCTTCTCCCAGCATCTGGTCTGTGATGTGCTTTGTGGTTATTTAAACTAGGATGGTAGATGGAGCAGGTAGATGCAAAACAACACAACTCTGAAGTCCAAGTCTGGTGGGAGAAGGAGACTGATGTTTTCTCTGGCATGCTGCATCAAACGAACGGCTGAGGCAACAGAGGACAACTTTTTCACTGATACGTACGAAAGGTAGACAAATATCACTAGGTGAAACTAGAAGGAAAAGATGGAAGGGGAATATCACTAGGTGAAACTAGAAGGAAAAGATGGAAGGGGCTGGGTTAGAAAAAAGGATGCTACTGGTATCTGCAAGGAATTGCTAAGAAAAAAAGAGTTGGCACCTACCCAGTATTTTCTTTTGCTTGCAGACTTAGCACTAAAAGTATGAGCATAAACAAAGGATATAACTAAAGCAAAATGTTTAAGGAGCAATGCTCATTGGGGAGAGAAAGGGAAAGAAGAAAGTAAACATGTGCCAGGATTGATCCTCAGTTTTGACACGAAATCCTTAGGGCAGCTGTTTTCAAGCCACACTTGGGGAACAGGGTGTTCCCCAGGACTCCCAGCTGGGACAGACGCCCCATACGGAGCACACAGACTTGTGAGCTGGAGCTTCTGTGCCAACGTCCACATGGCATGTCATTGCTTGGTTATAGAAGGTAATGTGCTAGGGGAGAGTTTGCACCAAAATCAGGAAATCATCCTTTAACTCAGCTGGGCAGGAGATGCCCTGGAGGAAAACCCTGAAGCAGGCAGTCTGCCCTCAGCTAAGGCTCAAAGACTCTTCATAATTTTTAAGTGTGTCTTCAAATCTGCAGTCAAATCCTACACCTTCCCTCTTTTTTTGCTACAATAAACTTTATCTTAGAATGTAATCTAGTAATAAAAATGGTTTTAAAGTGATCTGACAAGCACTAGAAACCCCATTTCTTTTAGAGTGACAACTCTATTTACAGCAGCACATACATACACTCCGTTTTATATTCCACACACACTCCAGGCTCTCAAGATTTGGGATATATCCTTTCCATCCACTTGCAAGAATCAATTTCAGCCATGCAAAGAAGTTCCTCAGCAGGCAGAAGTAGGAAGAAAGATTGCTTCTAAGGTTGGGGTCTTTGCACATCCCCGAGGTTAGGGGCCCAGAACAGATGAGCAGCCTCCCTCCCCGTTTCCCAGCCGTCTTGCTGCACTTCAACAAGTTCCCTATGTCCATCCTGAAACGCACCAGAGTGCTGCTTTGGTTTAGGGGAGGTGCGAAACAGCTGGGCAACATCATGCAGGGAGAAGATTTAAGGATGTATTCAACTCTTAACTCTTTCAGAATGGCATATTTCACTACTTCTGCTAAAAAAATTCACATTAAAGCCTGAACAGGCCAGGGAACAACAGTGCCAAACCCAAACAGAGCAGAGAGAAGGAGCTTTGAGCTAGAGCGAAATGTTATTGTAGTAACCATGCATGAAGGACACCTTGTAGCTAAAAGTCCCAGAACTTAATTAGGAAGCACAGCTCTTGTTCCTGGGTGTATCAAAGAAGAAATATGATCTCTCCAGGCCTCAGTTTCCCCATGCATAAAGCTGGGGCAGTCAAATACATCTATACTATGAGAATTCATCACTTGCTGGAAAGTGCTTGGGAAGCCAAACTACCACCACCTTGAAATTTGCTTATGTGCTTCCATGTTTATCCAAGAGCACAGTTGTTTACCTCGTCTTCTCCATCATGGTTTCCCACTGTCCCCCAGTGTTGCAAAGCTCAACATCTTCTCCTGTAATCTTATCTGACTTCCTCAATCACAGGTACACCAGCAGAGACATCTTCACTTG
Source organism: Elanus axillaris (assembly GCA_026212715.1). Taxonomy (NCBI): domain Eukaryota; kingdom Metazoa; phylum Chordata; class Aves; order Accipitriformes; family Accipitridae; genus Elanus; species Elanus axillaris. Next base: position 5,734,684 of record JANZLQ010000037.1, on the reverse strand, counting down.
TGCGAGTGGAGAGCGAGGCATGGCTAAGATTAGCAACAGGAGCGGCACAGACCGGCATTTTCTCCCTATATAATTAGCTGATATAAAAGCTGTGCCACCTACTGGCAGTCAACATGAAACACTGCTCCCCGCACAACTCAAAGTTGTAGCTACAGCAGCTTTTTGTGTAGAACCGAGGTGGGATTTCAGCTCACACCTTTTACAAGTAGCAGCACACAAGTGACAAACACGGGACAGCCAAAGACAATTGTTCATTTTGCAGTACCGAAGCCAGGTGATCGGCCACAGACAGGCAGCCCTGCTGCCGCTTGCAGGAGGCCTGTGCTAGCATCCCACTCTGGAAGGGTGGTTCAGTCCCAGCCCTTATAATCCCCCACTTGCTATGGAATTACCAGCTTTGCTTACAGGATATATATATATATATATATATATATTATTTTCATGCCTGAAGAAGAAAAGCCCCACCATTTAGAATTAACTTTAATTCCCATTATTAATCTTAAAGTTTTGGGAAGATGTTTTGGCAGGCACAAATACTGACCTACAGCCAGCAGCCCTGCGCAGAAAACTGGAGTTGCCGCTTCCATCAAACCTGTAAGGGTGCTTCCAGCAGTCTTTACTGCCAAGCTCCTTGGCCACTTTCAGGGACATAGCGTATCTGAAACAGCGGAGGAGGGACAGAAAGCAAGGACACGAAACAGAAACACCAGCCCAGAAAACAGGTGACTGGCAGGCACAGTCAAGCAGAGACACGCAAGGCCCAGGCTGGGTTACAGATGAGCTCCCATGCCCTCGCGGACGCTGCTGCAGCCCATCTCCCTGCCCGCGGAGCCGCTCCTGCTGCCAGCTCCCCCCAGCTAACCCAGTTCCAGCCCTGCACGTCCCAGTTCAGCCAGCAGCTCCACAAGCACCACCAGGCAGGCACACAGTTATATGTTCTTGCTCGCATCTGTTTCATCTTGCTTTCAGTTCAGATCATGCCTGTGAACACTAACAGATTTCTCATCACAAGGCTGTATTAAGCTGCTTTTTAATTGCATTTTGAGGGACCCAAAGGCCAGCAAGCAGAAGGGTATTTTATTTTTTCCAAGGAGCATTATTTTTGTTGTAGAGGCAGGAAAGGTTTTTAATAATCCCCAGCAAACAGACAGCTTCCATGCAGCATGCTGGCTACAGGGACAGCCGGTCCAGAGGACTGGGATGATTTGAGCACTGTCTGCTGGAATACCACAGACTCCCAACAACTCCTCTTTAAAGAGCAGATCACAGGCTTTGGCACTAAACTTGCATTAAATTGATACAATCTCTTTAATGTTATCTCCGTCTCTTTATCACAACTGCATGTGCAATTTACATTCTTGTTGCCTTTTTTTATTACGGTTATTTTATTAAGATTTGCTAGATTCTTATCACAGATATTTTACACATTGTTGTAGTGTCACTCAAACATTTAATGGGCATCAGCTGCTCTGGGAATATATAATAGCTCCTTGCTATGGGGTAGGGCTGGATCTTGATGGGTTTCAGGCTCACCCCCTTAAAGCTTCAGCAGATGCAAAGTAAAGCTATGTGGAACAGAAAGCACAGTCCCTGGTAGACAGCGTACTACAAGACAGGGAGCACGCCTGTGTGCCAGCTCGTGCATAACAGCACAGCACCACTCACCCAAAGCCAAGCTAAATGCTTATTATGCAAGCCATCTTCATGGCTGTCCTGCTCTTCACCTGCAGCTACCCCTGCTATTCAAGTCATAGGACTCTCGTGCAGAGACCTACCAAGATAAACTGTGCCAAAGCTGATCTGGGTTTTGTGGGCTGCAGAAACAAGACTTGCCAAATTCACTTTCTTTAGGAAAAGGCGGCGGGATTTGAAGAGAGCTTTTGAGAGAAAAAAGCTTCATGCAAGTCCATTAACCTCCAGGACCAAGCTTCCACCCCCTCAATCATTAGAGTCTTTAACTTCAGTACTTGTCCATAAACAGAGCTATACAAATAATTGATTTTTAGATCAACTACGGGATGAAACCCTTAAAAAAAAAAATCCTCATTCTACTTGAATTGAATTCAAAATGATTCAGTTTTTCTTCCCAGGTCAATTATTCCCATTCAATATAAGAGCCTTCCATCCCAGATGATGCATTTCAAACATTCAGGGAAAAAACATGAAACAAGAGAATAAATTGGTGGGAGCCTTTTCTGCCCAAGATCTTGGGCTTCAGAGAGCTCTTCAAGGATGTAGAGCAGCAGAGAGGGCAGGGGTCGAACTCCCAGGGACTGAGAGCAGATCCGTAAGTGCAGAGGTACACACTCCTTGCAACAACCCCAGGGAAATGAAGATCTTCCTCTTGCCCTCTCCCACCACACACGTATTAGGAAGCCACAGAACAGGGTGCAGAAGTAACTGTAGCTACCAAACTGCCATGGAAATGCATTTTCTCATGCCAGAACTAACCAAGGAAATTCAACTAAATCTCTTTTTCAGTGACATGGTTTCTTTTATTTTGCTATCATTGCAAACATTTCTTCCCAACCACGTTTAAAGGTTATTTTATAAAGAATTAAATGGCAATTCTCTTCACTAGCACCAATTCCCTCAGAGATCCCATCCTCTATTGCATCACTCACCATTTTTATATCTCTATCTATATAGATAGACCAGTAAGTCTTACCCATCATCTTTTACCCTTTCAACCATCCCTGAATGCATCCCCTTAGTGCACAGAATAAAGCAGCCTCACCAGGCCTCAGGAGCTCGAGAGGGTAAGGACCAAGCTGACAGATCCAAGCTTTGAGACAGCCAAGAACTACAACTGCTGCAAATCCCTTGCCAACACGCTTTAGTTACCTCCAACACTAAGACTGCTGCTCCTGCACTGGAGAAACCAGGAAAAACCGAAAACCAACATGCAAACTGCTGTCAAATATGCAACACAGTTTTAGGAAGGAAAGTAAATCGCCCTTTAAGGACTATCTCATCCATCTCTTCACTTGGTCTCAGAGGTCTCCAAGTTCCTCACACCACAGGGTGCAGAGCAAGAAAGACAAGGCATGCACAGCAATTAAACACTCACAGAAAGGTGAGTTCCCATTACAGGGCGTTCATAGTCTTCCTCTCTGTGCCTGCAAACCGGCCAGGCAGCGCTCAGAGAGCAGGTGTGAGGGCAAGCTTTGCTCAGGCTAAAAGCCCAGCCAAAACTCCCAGCTCTGCTGCATGACCCGAGACCACGAACCTCAGCCCTGGTGCAACGCAGGGACTGGCAGCGCACTGCCGCTCCCCTCAACGTGCCTGCCTCAGGGAGAAGGGCAGCACATGGCACCTGCCAAAGAGAAGATGCTTTGGGGCTGGGAGGAATCCGTAAGGCTAAAATAAATCCCTCAGCAAAGGCATCAGGTACAGAGCTAAGTGGTACACACTTGGAGCATGAGAACCAGCATAAGTTCACCTCCTGGCTGACAGCTAGCTGCCAGGATAGGGGACCAGAGGGATATTTCAGTTTCCAGGAAGGAGAAAGTCAGGAAACTGTTTATTTGGACAGCAAAAGTAAGAAAACTCCACTCTGGGTTGGAGAGCTATACTAAGAGACATAAGCTTGTTTGCAGAACTGGTTTTGCCTCCTCTTTTGCTCCAGGCCCTGAGAGGGCATCCCCAAAAACCCCAAAAAGGTCTCTTCTCTGAACTGCACCATCCAAACTTAAAGCAAATACCCAGAAACAATAGCCTCAATCTGCCAAGGGCAAGAGAGGACAAAGGTTTCTTCATTTGTTCTTTGCCAACAGCCAGACAAGCCCACAGTGCCCGACGGCTGACAGCAGACATACAGGGCCATGGACCTGCTGTGGAGACTTACTGAATATTTTAACAGGTCAGGACCATTGCTCTTCACTCCTCCATCTGTGACTCTAGAAGCAGTTGTGATATTGAGTCCATACCTGCAGGGATGCTCCCAAACAGGATTGTCCCAGGAGCCCTCCAACCTCCAGTACGCGGTGGTGCTGGGGGAGGCAGCAGCTTGAGCCCCCATGCCCTCGCAAACCTGTGCAGCCACAGAGTGCACCAAGCAGCCTGCAAAATTGTAAAGCCCATTGGGCTGGGCTGCTGCCAAGCGATCATGGGAGAAGAAAGGGAAATGTTCAACATAATCTGCATGAAAGTGCAGGAAACCCTAAATCGTGTTAGTGCTATTAAGAAAGCTGGTTACGTTGCTCAGCAAACTGGCCCAATATAGTTTTTGTAGACTTGTTACAAACATCTGATTGTCCCTGATTAGATTAGACAATAAACCCCCATCCTGGTGTGCAAGCGTTGTTCATCTCCCCTCTGCAATCTGTAAATCAGAATTCCAGACCTGGGAGATTGGATTCAAATTGGATTACTGGAGCAGGTCCAGCACAAGAACAATTGTGAGGCAGGAGAAGACACACACACACACGAATGAATGAATAAATAAATAAATAAATACATGGGGACAGTCAGCCAGGATTTGATTAGGAGTGTTTAAAAATAGAATTAAAAACAAAAGCCACCAACCAGCAACTAGCAAAGAAGCAAGACGAGGGATGGATTTGTCACTATGAATTAACAAAGCACAGAGATCATACCTTTAAGTGTTTTGTACTTCAGCATGCACAACATTGATGTTGGTTGTGGTCCTTCCTCCACAAATGCAAGAGCTCCTGTCTGTGGCCATGCGGCTGGAACGGCGTGGATGTGCACAGGGCAACGAAGCCCCATATCCCACCAAAATCACAGGCTGCATCTGAGCTCTCCTGAACTATCCCTTTTTCCTCCTCCATTTTGCTGCCTAGGTGAGACAGGTAACGTGTTCCTTAGCTTGCACGCTGGTCTGGGACCCAGCAGGCCAGTGCAACTACTGGCAGCCTTCTGGCATGCCCTGAAGTCCCACACCAGGTAAAATCCAGGGCTGTATTACACGGCAGCAGGAAAACCCACCAGGGCCAAGTGTGCAGTACCACACGCTGCAGCCCAACCCAAACCCCTGACGCACTGCAGCTCAGGAGGGTCTCTCCTGTCCTGGGACCTTTCTAGTGAAACACACCAAAGACCTGGCCAGCAAGCACCTGGAAGAACTTGCTTCAGACAGCTCAGCAGGGCAGCAAGATGGCAATAGGACCTTGCACTGCCAGCAGCAGAGGAGAAATCCAGTATGACCCCAAGGCTGCTCCTGCTGAATGCTGACCCCCTTCTCTGCCTGCCCTGAAGATCACATGCCACCAAGACCAGGGGACAGCAACACCCCAACAGTGAAGGGGAGAAGGGAAGAGAAAGCCGCCATGCCAGCACTGCCTATTTCCTACCAGCCCACGCTGTGACAGAGGTCAGCGCCTCCGCTGCCAAAAGAGGAGGGAGTGGAAGATGCTCTGAACTGGGCTGAGAGATGCTTTGCTGCATGCCAATTTTTGCAGCTCTTCAGACAAGTAAAACCTTTTATTGTCCCTATCAGGGAGCAGAAGAGCTGATAAAGACTCCATTCACCACATACCTGCAAGGGAAATCTCAGGGCTATCAGAATTGTTAAAGGGATAAACCTGTCCAATTAAATCCCCTCTGCACTCTTGATATATGCTTGTGCCAGACATAAATGGAGCTTGGAACTAGTCCCAGCTGAACAGTAATGCACTGACCATTCAACCGGGACTAAAAGCACAACCGGCTGGAGCTCTTACCTCCCGCAATGCCCCCACTGACCAGCTCTCGCCCCCAAGAAGCCAGCTTGGTAAGTGCTTTGTAGTAATGTACCAAACTCCCACCTCACCCTCCATGAGAGGATCCTAAAGCATGGCCAAGTACTAACTGCACATTCATATCAGAAGGAATATGTAAGGAAAAAAAATGCCAGTAAGCGGGAAAACCTAAAACCAAGGGCAGGGGTTGGAAATCAGAGACAAAACTGAGAAATTTGGTTAAGGCAGTACAAAAACCTAAGACTTACTCACCTCCAGGTCAACCATCTTTGCTGTCCACCAAATCTTAGCTCTTCCAGCCACCTTCCCTTAGGATCCAAGGTAAAGGAAGATGGGAACACCACAAACTCCTACAGCCATGTTCTCCCAGGCTTCGTAGCCACAGGAATCCCAGCCAGACGTCCCTGCAGTATGCTTTCAAAACACAGAAAATCCCCAGAGTCTTGTCCTTTGTATTCATTTTTCTGCCAAAAGAAAATGTCTAATGCCAAGTGTAGGTCTTCCTACTCTTGTTACATGCAAATCTGAAAGTCTTCAGTGAAATATATTGTGAGCTCCTACACCTTAGCTGAGGGAACAGGAGCCTTGAACCCTCCTATCAAACGCCTCCTTTCCCCTAAATGCTCATTCCATCCTGGAGCTAAATACATAGCAAGAAAAATATGCAGTTAAATTCCACAACAACAGAATAAACAAACCTCACAAACATTTCTCTTAACTACTGGTAAGTGGTGTTAGTTCTCCCATCACCAGAGATGCAAGGTGCACTGAACCTACTACATATACATACATCTATGTAAATACACACACACATATATAACACACGTTATAAATTCTCTGAGACATGAAATGCCACTTTGCTGCACTTCCAGTCAACGTGTCATATCTGATACTGCACACAGCTGACGTCCACTGGAAATACAACAAACTTCACCTTAAGTCAAAAGATTTTGCCAATGATGTACATTATGCAAAACTAAAACAGCTCTTTGGAAAAAATACCAGCCCAATCATGTCACCAGCATCCCACGGGGGCAACACCAGAGCCTGCAGACATTCACACCATGTTTTATGGATGAGGAGGCCTCTTTTGAGAGACGAGGGAAGACCACCAGCACAGACAGCAATCTTTAGGCCCGTCACAGTGTATAAATAGCTCACTTCAGGTCATAACCCACTCAGTAAACTGTGGGATGTGCCGCTCTCTGGAGGCAAAGCAAATTGTCTGTGGTTAAATATGTGAAGGATGAAGCAGTCAGCATCCAAAAGCAGCCTTCACAAGAACTGTATAAAAAGTAGAAACAAGCCTAAAACATACCCTAGGATCTAAAATTTCCATCTCTCAGCCTCCTCCTCCTCCATCAAATCACAACTCCCTTCTCCCCCAGTTTGCAGAGCTTCAGGAAAGGATAGACTCAGAGGCATCACTCATGCACTTCACCTAGTATTATACAAGGATCAGATCCGGGGTGTTCATAGACCCGCAGGAGAGAACTACCCTCCTAGCTCCTGCACCACAAGAAATGACCTCCTCTTGTTCCCCCCCACCTTTTCACTGCAGACATGCTTTTGTGGCAATAGAAGAATTTCCTGAGGCACTGGGCTCACGCAGCAGAAATGATGCAGCAACCCCTTGAGCCGCTTGCACCAATGCTATCTGAAGTCTTTCATCACCTCAGCAGCCCCCCTGCCACCCTCCTGCTTTGATCTACACCGTTTGACATTGCCAGTGCAGGTGAGGAAGTGGGGCTGGGCTGCCAAGATCTCAGTCAGAGCTGGGGCATCCAGGGACATGGCATGGCAGAAAGGAGCAGCCCGGGTCTGCAGGCAGAGCACAAAGCAGGAACGGTAAACAGCACAGGGAAGGGAAGAAGAGATGCCCTTGTGGTCTGGGCACATGGAGAAGGCAAGGGGCTGGATTTGATGGTTGGGGAAGCTCCTTCCAGTGCCTTTTATCTTTGCTGCTTCCTTTCCTTTTTGTGGAGAACTGGCTTACCATCACCAACCTCACCAAATACAGCCACTGAGGCTTTACAGGAAGAGAATTCACTACGGGTGAACTGGGGAATCCTAGAAAGGCTATACAGAGAGAAGAAAAGAAAAGGGATGAGAGAAAAATGCCCTTCAGGTTTGGGAATGCAGACCTGGCAGCCAACCTGTGCCCACCCCCAGGTGATGGCTTTGCCCCAGATCGCTCAGTGCTCCACCAGCAGCAAACTCCAACAGCTGGTCTCCTAAACAAGGTCACCAAAGAAGCCCTAGCACATACATGTCTCGCTGGGCACATACAAGGGCAAGGACGGGTCTGAACATACTGAGAGACTGAAGAAGAGATAGGAAATTTAAATTAAAAAAAGAAAAGTGGCAAAGAATCTATTTGGCAAGCAACCAACCTGCTGAATTCTAGTCTCAGATGATGTCAGGCCACAAGCCAGTCAGCTGTGATTCCCAGCACAAGGAAAACACAGTGAGGATTTGTAGTCATTTGGCTACCTGCCACCTCGTTCCTTTTCGCAAGTGAAGGAAGATGCCTTTCTTAAATCTAACAAGGGCAAGCTCATGAGCGTGGACAAGAAAAGCCCCTTAAACTTCCACCCAGTCAGGAACATACCTACTGTTTCCTTACACCTCACCTGTAGCAAGATCCGTGGAACTTACCGATAGTACAATACCCTAGGTAAAATTAATGTCATCTCCCTTCAGGAGTTACTCCACTTTAGCAATATCTTTTGCTTTCATTTCAAAGGAGAGTAGCTGTACTTTTGGTATTGAAGACCATCTCTTCTACCTCCTCTCCTGCTAAAGCTTGGGAATAAAGGGCAGCTGGAACTACAGAGCCCAAAGGAGACTGCAAGTGCAGGCTTGAAGCAATGAAATCATCATGGAGAAAAGACACCAGAGGATGCTAGGGAAAAGGGCAGTTAGTGCTGATGCAAATGCACGTCAAAGAGGCTGCTGTGTGGGACACAGGGCAAAAGTCCCCCCAGGAGCCAGCTGTAGATGCTCTTCTCTAGTGCCAGCTGGAACAGGTGGGGATTGCAAAAAGATCTTTCTGGGAATTTTTTTGTCCCATGATGAGACTGTCATCAGATATGATGGTCTGGAACAAAAAGGGAGGGACAGCATCCAAATAACCAGCCCCTTGTAGATGACTGTTATTTTAGGAAGCAATTACCCTCTCTGCCACACACCCCTGGCTCCTGCACTCCTCTGAAATGCATATGGGAAATCAGAGTGTCCTGCTAGTGCCAGACCTGTGCCACAGCACAGCAACATGGCTGTCAGGGCCAGACAGCTGAGTTTGTGCTTGTGCTTGATTTCTGCTTTTTAGAAATGCAACACACAAGGTAAGAAACTATGTATTATTAATAAATGCTCTACACACAGTTTACCTTTAATAAAGACACATTAATATTTTCACTTAGAAACAGAGGAAAACAGGCTCTTTCATGACTGCACTGAATCACCACCTAATCAGAATGGCACTCTTGAACCATGCACCCATTGTGTGTACCCAAAGGCTAGCTAGCACCTTCCTACAAAAAGCCCCACCAAAACACAGGCAATATCACTTTTTTCTCCTGCTGCAAAGGAGACAGGGATTAATCTTTTCAGTAGAGTGAGCACACGAGTGACGTGGCAATTCAGACATCAAGGAGAGGCTCCATTTCTCCCTCCTCACCTGCCCTTGCTGATACATGGAGTCTCACCTGACTCAGATGCTGAAAAATGTATTTCATTAAGTCATCATCACTCTTGTGAGTCATGAGAGAAGGGGAGGAAATGACTCCAGGAGAGATGATTCAACTCAGGGGAGAGTTGAGACAGAAGAAAACACAGGCTGGAGAGTGGAAGAAGCTGTGGGAGCCCCACTGCTTCAAAGGAGTTTACCACAACATGGAAGAAAGTCAGAAGATCCAGTTTCTCCTCCTCCCATCAACTTCTCCATTTCCAGTTTTTGTTGTCAGAACCACCAATCCAAGACATCAAGATTTTACATGCAAGCTAGATGTAAGAGACTGCTCCATCCAGCAACTGTGCTCTGAAGGAGTCCCCTTGAAAGGACTAATTCAGGTCAATGGATCATTGTCTCCACTACAGTAAAACGGCACCAAGTGCTCATTATCTAACCAGCACTGCCAGAATCACTCCTCGGTGTCAAGTCCAGCATCAGGCAAGCCCATAACAGCGTACCAACAAGCCCTGCCCAAAAACCCAACAAAAAGGAAGTAAAATCGGAAGATGAACAACTTTATTTGTATCACAGGCACAGTCCCACCCTCGACCTAGCACCAGAAGATGCACAAACTCTCTGTATGTCTGTGTGAGTCAGAGCAAAGGGTAAGAAAAAACACAGCAACCGATCAGCTGAAATTCAAGTGACACAGTGGAAACCACTTAGCACAGTCTTGCTGCGTAACTGTTATTACCCTGTCCATCCCACAGGAGCCATACATTGTCCAGGTGTGTATCAAGTTCGCAACTAACTTATGTCACCCATGTCCTTCTCCAGCATCTATAGGTGGTGCACATTTCTGGAACATTTAATAGATTATATATGCTCAAGCATGCACACAAACTATACAAACACAGGGATGCAAGCATACATTAAGAAAAGAACTGGTCTCCCTGGTTTTCACTTCCACAAACCCAAATATTGTGCTCACAATGCCCACGTACTTAGTTCCACTTCAGCTCCTTCCATTCAAGCTAAAACACTTGGTGTGAGTCCCAGGTAGGACTATCTTTACCTCCCAAAGTCAAGAACTGAATACACAACAATCTTCTTCACCCAAATCCCTACAGTTACCATCTTCGCCAGTCACTGTGGACAACCCCATACCATCCTGACACTCAGGCCAGCCTTTGACCACACTTGACTTGGATCCTATCAGGTCTTGAGACTCCCCTGGCCTACATGGGTGTCTTGTGATTTCTTCTGTGTACCTTCTCTGAGCTGCTACTTCTTACCCAGCCATGGAGATAGGTCACTTCCAAACTCTCACTGCTTTAGATACACAGTTATTGCAAGACACCTTCCCTCACCATGGCATTTTCTCCTGTGTTCCCATTCCTACCTATCAGGTTGAAGGGTGACCAAGTCTTTTTGGCTACACTCCCTGTGCAGACACAACAGCTATGCTATCTGCTCTGAGCCTTCCCCTTGTCTATCGCCCCACAAAAGCCCTTCCACTTAATCAAGCTGCAAGACATATCCAGTTGGCCATACTGCCAGATGTCCATTGCACAACTTCATGCTGCTCACTACAATCAGGTACTTGAGAGGACACTACAGCTCCTGGGAGTGAAGCTCTTACATGGCTCCCACACCCCTCTGCAGCAAAGAGCATATCTCCATCTCTCCAGGAAGGCAATTACTTGTCTCTTCCCCAGTAGCAGAGAACGTTGTAACAGAGCACAGCTCTGCTGCTGCTTTGTTACAGCCACTGCCAGGTTTTACCGAGCCAGCACCGTGAGCAGGTCACATTGCTCCACTACAGATAAAATGAATTCATTTTAAAAGGAGTGTTACAAAATAGGACGATAGATTGGAAATGTATGCAGGCACCCACGAGTGCAACTCGTACACGTAGTCAATCACAGGATTCAAGTACAAGTCACCGGCACAAACATTTCAGCGCATCCTCTCAAACAGGAAAAACCCCACTTGTCTGAAACACTTCCAGGAGCTATGGCAGGGACAACACAGTACCTTTGCTTCCTCTCACCACACCCCTAGTTAAATGACTGGGTCAGATTTGCTGCCAGGCTTTTGCTGTCACTTGTATTCTTGTGGCAGCACCTTCAGGTGTTCACATGATGGTGGGAGAAGATAAAAAGCATGGAGATACGCATCACATCACATCATCACATGATACTTCCTCGCCTCACACCCCAGACGTACTTTGTATGAATTGCAGGATGCAGTGCCCAGAAAAGGCCACACAACCACAGAAATTACTTTGAAGCTGAAAACGTAACACTACACCAGCACCAACCCTCTTCTTTAAACTGAACATATCCGTCAAAGGATCAGCACACAGGCCCACCGCCTTACCTTTAAAGCACGGACTTTCTTGGCCAAGAGGCTCTCAATGTCCCCTGCGACCTTCTCTACCAATTTCCTTGGCACATTCTCCTTGACTTCAAACAGGTTTCTATTCTCATTGTAGATCTAAGAAGGGAAACAAGAGAAAGACAGACAGTCAATATTAGAGAGAAATACAGTAGTCTTCCCACAGAAAAGCTGATCCTCTAACACAGAAGGAATTTTAGCAACATGGATTAGGTAACAATCTAAGCTTTGGAAATGAGGGGAACAAGGGAAGAAAGGCTTTGCAACCAGAAAAAAAAAAAAAAAAGCATTCGACCTGCTGCCCACACACCACTGGCTTTATAGCTGCCTGCCTTCATGCTTGCAGGCTATCAGCATCCCCCCTTTCGCTCAAAAGCAGAACTGCCTGCCCCTTGCCTCTGTTGAGCCAAACCATCAGCACAGGCAGAGCCACCACACTGCCTCCTGTGCTCTCCCTCACCCAAAGGCACCCCTAAATCCCACTGACTGCTCACACACCCCCCCTGCAAGCCCACTTGCTGAATTTTGCAAGTGTAAGCCCAAATCCCTGCCTGCACCCAGCCCTCTGTGCACTGCCTGCAGGGTTTGTTACGCGCAGAGCCTGGCAGCACGGGCACAGGCAGGGCAGCCCCGGCCAGAGGCAGCAGTGGGTACCAAGAATGGGTGCAAGGGGATCACATAAAGTAGGAAAAAACTTCATCTCTAAGCAAGCCATAGTAATGGCACCCTCAGGAAATCAGGATTTCTGCAACCAGTCCAGAACTTGGCCAGGATGTGGTGGGGATGGTGGTGAGAGGCACCAATCTATACTAGGATTATCCTGAATGCCAGATGCAATTACCTGGATCTGTATGTTTGCACCCAAAGTGTGCAGGTGTGACCTGTGGGCCTGCCCTTCTAAGCCACATCACAAAACTACAGAGGACAATGCCAGCCCCAAGGGAAGTGCTGTTGGCATCAGGACTACCCCAACAAGAATGGCTCAGTCCCACCACAAGACTTGACAATCACCAATCCCTCAGGTCATTTCCCAATTTGCTAAGTCGGCATGTCTGCCAACTCATGTGCAACCAATACAGGGTAAAAGAGAAGTGCTTTTTACAATCATCTGAGATGGGGCAGGGGGGTGGGATCCTCATGCTTTATCTTTTCTCAAGAAAGATACATGAAGAAAACCACACAGCAAACAGAATTCTGCTTCTCTCTGAATCCTTGGGCTACTTGCAAATACCTGCAATTTCAGACATGAAGACATCCGGCAGCAAAACCCTCCAAGGAGAGCTGGACCTCCCCAAGGAGGTAGCTGACTCTATGCTTAACTGCAATTTCCATGCTAAGCATGTCTGGCACCTACCCGAGCTTGCATGATCCTTGGGAGCTGAATCATTGCTTCCCAAGGGACAAAACCCCCTCTTTGCTGGAGCTTCATTAGAAGTGAAATACTCTGCCTGTAACTGCCGGTTTGTTGCAGACCTGACCATTACTGCAGAGGAAGAGATCAGGTGGTGCAGAAACCAATTCTCGTGAAACATCTGTCTGCCTCTGCCCTGATCTGCCCTGCATCTTGGAGCAGCACCCAAACACAAACAGTAAACAACCAGCTTCCACAAGACAAACACATACCTCAGAAACCCCCACATTTCACCCATGCTGGAAGCACAAAGGCAGGACTAAGGAGGCTTGCCTAGAGACACCAACCAGGCTGATACCAGCACAAATGTTTCTCTTGGTGGAGGCAGTGAAAATAAAGGTATGAGCAGGCAGAGGCCCAGGATCTGGACAGCTCAAGAACAGGATGAAACCCTCCTGATATGTTGGGAAACTACTCCACCCTTTTTCTTTTCCAGATGTTAATGAGCTGGAGAAGGAAGCGACTCTGCTTGCTGAAAGGCAGCTGGCAATGAATTAAAGAGCCTGAGCAGACCCCCCCCC
>JANZLQ010000037.1:5709324-5720953 GCA_026212715.1 Elanus axillaris | reverse complement strand
CCCCCCCCTTTCCTTTCATGGTTAAACAAAGTGGTTTCTGAGGTTGAAGCCACAGGAGAACACTCAGAGACTAAGCAAAAGGCTGCTCTCTTGGCTTTGCACAGTTCCTCCAGACCTACGGGGTTAATCTTCAGGCTTCAACTTTCCTTTCTGCAGCTCTTGCTGGGGTCCCTGCTCTGCCTGAGCTCCTCCTTTCTTCCATGCCACTAGAAAATTCCCAACAGCAGGCCTCTCCCAGCAGCCTTGTGTCCACATACACCATTACTCCATCCTAGCTCTACTCCCGGCAACTGCTCCCCCCCCCCCCAAAAAAAAAAGCCCCAAGGGATTCAGGTAACCTGCCCTGGCTGCCAGGATGGTAATGCATCCGCCTCTATCAGTGGGGTGGCACACAAAAGGCTCAGACTTGCTCATTTCCAAAGTTTCTGGAGAAAACAGCATTTCTGTGAATTTTCCTGGTTACTGACCTGCAAGAGCACAGCCCATGAGCCAAGAGCAGAGATACAGCAAGCCAAACATCTGTGAACTTTGTCCGACTCCTCAGTCCCTAAGAAATACATGGAGCATGGCTCCCAGCACCATCCCCGAGGTTCTGCTCTTGCAGGCTTCAGGCCTGCCAGTCTTCAAGGAAGTGTAACTCCAAGTATTAAGCTTTCAGCCAACCTGATTCCAAGGGCTTCACCCAAATAATTTTGGTCTCCAAACCACCCATACTTCACAGCAATTTGGCAACTCCTGTTTATTACAGGTGGTCATTATGTGAGCACAGTGACTCCAAAGAGGATGCTTTAGTAAGAGAACACATTTTAGAGGCATCCTCAGACTCCAGTAGAAATGATTTCTAGGTGTTCACATCAGAGCTCCATCACACCCCATCTTCGGACCGAAAAGTGTGTATTGCCAATAGCAAAACATCCCACATTAGATAAAAATTACCCACATCAGCACAGAAAGGGTTAAAGCAAGGAAAACTCGACACAAAGCAATATTATCTCATACTCTTTTTTTCCCTTTGGTAAGTAACAGCATAACAAAATAATGTGTTTGGAAGACGCGGACTACCTCCAGCTGAGCAGTGGCAATTAGGAAAGGAAAGAGGAGCAATCTACAAGGAGAAAGCTTAGGGTAAGGAGGGCATCCTGACATTAGTATTTTCTTATTATGAAACATAAAATTGGCTCCTATTGGTTACGGAGAGAAACAGTGCCTGTCCGCAAGGGAAGAAAAAACAGGAAAAGGAACCAGGAGATGTTCCTCCAGCCCTCTCTGCAGCTGCAGAGCTCTGCAGTCTTCTTGGCTGAACAGTTCATCGGCATTAATTAGAACAATTCAACATGAATTAACAGCGACCATACGCGCACAAGAACGTACCAGACAGGCAGGGGAATGAATGGTAGTGCTCCAGGCAATTAAGATAGCTTTACGCTCTCCACTGTAATGCTTTGCTTTGGGTTGTTCAGAACTTGGCCAGGTTTTACTTATCTAAGGTGACATTTCCCATATTGGGTTTTTCCTTGAGCTGAATCAAAGGGAGGATTTTCTGGCCAAAGACATCCCAAACATTCCTCAGTGATGGCAAAAGCCCTTAGTTTTGTCCAGATTAGAAAGCCATTCTCATTGAAATTCTCCTGTGATCTGGTGCTCTGGGACCTGGGTTTGAAATTTGTAACAGCAGTGACCCCTGAGTCAAGAAACAGCTGCTTCTGATTCCATGTAGGTACACTCACACACAGCTGTACTGGCACCCTCAGGGAGAAGGGGGATGCAGGTTGCATGCTCTTGGTAGACTGGGCTTTACTTTGCAATCCCTTCGTGAACACACCTCAACCCCCACAGTCTGCATGTACCCCCAACAGGCAGAGCAAGTGGGTGGCAATGCAGGAACATGAGAGCAAAGCCCAGTCCTGCAATGCTCCAGCTATGCTGAAACCAGAAGTAATGACCCTGCATTAGCCCTGCTCGATGTGGCTGGCAAACTTGAAGTTACTGGACAGGACAGCGGCTGCGCAGAGCTCCTGAATTACCTACAGAGGTATTCGCCCTCAGGCAGCACAAAGAAGGAAGCTGTTGTATTCAAGGAATGAAGACCAAATTATAAACTGCAAATCTCAATTAAAAAGTCTGAGAAGGGCTGAAGCTGGATGCAGGGCCAGAAGATCCAGGCATAGCAGTTGGAAGAAGAGTCCAGCAGCAGACGCTGAGACTGAACTAGTAAGTGGCAAGAGTGGGAGGAAATATTAACACAGGCAAACCAACAGAAAGTACTGAGCTGAAAGGAAAAAAAAAAAAAAAAGAAAAAAATGGTGACAGGTGGGGGGGAGAAAATCAAACAGCTCAAGACAACATGAAATATTTTATCCCAAATACTTCTAAGCAGCTGAGAAGATGCTCAAAAACAGCACAAAAGTGCTAAGTAGCCTCACTAAAAAGCAGAGCTGGTAACACAAGCAATTGCCAATACACATTAACAGTAGCAACTGTATAACCAAAGAGGCAGATCTGTTACTGCCTCAGAACATCCATTCTCTAAGTTCACTTGTTTGCCTTGCTCCTAATGCACAACAAATGATGCTCATATCTGTTACTAACTCCCTCTGTGCCTACATATCCAGGGAGCTGTCAGGGTTCAGAAAAAGCATTTGCCACTCCCCAATTCCCCATGAGTGCACGCAGCACCATGAAACTGGGCAGCCCAAGAAGGAATAGAAAAGGGTGCAGAAATACTCCATGAGTGCAGAAAACACTACTTGATGAGCTGCCACAAGAGGACAACAGCACCTTCCCATGGGTCAAGATATCTGATGATAAAACATGAAGGAAAGTAACAAACTCTATGGGAGTTCCCTGTATAGCACCATTAACACATGTGCCTTTGGGCACTACTAGAAAGTAAAAATTGTCTCCTCAGCCCCAGCCTTGCCGTTTCCCATGGGTGCTGGCCTCCCCTGCACAGCAGCAGGGCCAGTCTCCAGCCTCTTTGCCCAGGACAAGAGGGAGGACATTAGGATGGTGGGCTACACATGCGGTCCAAAACAGATCCCTTCTCCTACTCTCTACCTCCAGCTCCATTTCACATCCCCCAAGAAGCAGCCCTTCCCCAAAATCGAGCTATTGGAGCGGCAGCACTCAGCTATACTTGCACAGCATCATCTCCATACCAAGACTCCCCCTCCACTTTAAAAACAACAATAACAGAAACCAAAAAGCTGAACCCTAACATGGCAGCTGGTAACCCCAGCAGCTCTCAGCCCCACTGGGCCAGGACACAGGCCATACCCACAGCTCAGCCCCCAGGTGGGGTTTGCTCATGGCCAAGCTCTGCAGCCCCGCGGGGAGAGGCTGCGGCACTCTGGCTCCTGCTGCAAAGGTAACAGTCATCTTCCAGAAATTGTTTTGCGTTCCCCCCTCCCATATGAATCCAATGCACCTGGTTTGGACAGCTGCAGTCCAAACACCAGCATTTAATTACAGTGCAAACCTGCCTTGTTTGCAAAAGAGCAAAGTACTACATACAGCAACAGAGTGGGCTGCCTTCCTGCTCCAAGAGCATTGCACCTCAGAGTAGGGGAGCTCCAGGTGAGGGAGGCCAAAGACCAAACCACACCTCTACAGGCATGACAACCATACACACCTGAGAGAACCCCTCATGCCCCAGAGATGGGACTGTGCCATGTCATGCCCTACAAAGGCCATACACCAGGAAAATAAAAGGGTTTTCCCACCTGGGATTATTATGGGGGCTAGGAAAGGCCTCTGTTCAGAGGGATACCTCAAGCTCTCACAGCCAGACCCATGCTGATCAGGGTTTGTACAGTGACCCAGAGATGGTCTCTGCAAAGAGAATTAGTTGGTGCAAATATTGCAGCAGGATGCCTGCCCTTAGAGGTGCCACTTCCTCAGATGCCCATCTAGTGCTTCTCCTGGAGCTTCAGGATCTGCTGGGACTCCACCAGACAAGCAGCAGTCTGGCCCATTTTGAGTCTCATCTCACCTACGGTGGGGTCCTGCCATTGCCCCATGGCTTAGGGTATCACTGAAGAGGAAGAGGGGGAACCCTGAAGCAGACTTGCTCATGCCTTGGGTACACAGAGCAGACCCCTATGATGAACAGGGAGCCTAGAGAAGAATTGCCCAGTAACTTAAATGACTGGCAAGAGCACTGTGAGATGGTCCAGGCTGAGCAAGGAGCACTGTGGCTGGGTAGCAGGGAGGAGGAGTGCTAAACCCCAGAGACCCTGCTGGAAGATGGAGCCTGCTCAGAGCCACAGGCAGAGAGCAGAGACAGCACGATTCCCATCTCGCCCCTCATCCCTGCTGCACCTACTGTTGTTACATTTCATCGTCTGGTGCTTATAGTTCTTGCAATGATGGTAATCATCATGGTGTCTATATTACATTAGGAGGATGTCAGCCTCAGCGCAGCGTCAGGGATAATCAAGCAGCCAGTGATAAGAGCAATACCGGCCTCGCTGACAGCCCGCCAGGACAATCGGTGCTTCCTGTACTACACTGTACAGAGCAGATCACACACCACTGCAGGGATGAGGGGGATGGGGACTGGCAGAGGGCACGGGGGTAGCCTTCTGGTAAAGCAGCCATTAGCCAGGAAGGTGCTAGATCTCAGTTTTCCTTGTTGAGGAGTCAGGAGTGGGGAAGGCAGCTGTAGCTGAGCAGTGGTGCTACAGTCCAGCTAGGGATTTGCAGATCTACCCCACGCCAACTCCCAGAGCCAGTACTGCGGATGCTAGCAGCCGGGAGGATGCGGTTCTGTGAGCAGCCCCGGGCCCAGACACCCACCATGCCATCCCCTCGGGAGCAATGCGGCAGCCAGCTCCCGCGGAGGCTGACCTACCCCTTGCCATGACCTCTGGCTTGTCCTCAATGACAGCCACTGCTCCTGCAGCCTGCAGATATGCTCAAGTGCACACAGGAGGCAAACAGCTTGACATTTACTAACCCCATCTCCCTCTCTCCTCGCACAGTGCCGCTTCCCTGCTGTGCTCCTTCCTTCCACCTACCTAATAAAAAGCAAGCACCCTCTAAGCAGCTCTTCACAGTTTTTCTGCAGAAGCAGGACAGGGAAACATGCAGTTTTGCTGCTCCTCAGGGATGGTCAGCTATAATTGAAGCAAACAAACCATAGAACTAAGGTCTCTTTCCTTCACTAAAGAGCCTGCTAAAAGACAGCAGTACCCGAGAGGACACTGGGGACGAAAGGGAAGGCAGCCCACTCCACTAGGGGTGCGGTGGCAGCTGCTCCGGGGCTCCCGGTCCTGCCCTGTCTGGCACCAGCACCCGCATCTCCCATCCTCTCTAGCACTGGCTGGACTTCTGCTCGCTCAACCCAGGATCACAAGTCTCTACGGCTGAAACTTCAGGTCTGCCAGCCCTGAAGCAGACCTGAGACCGCTACGCATAATTTAGCAACTAGACAGGGATAAAGGGCTATGCACAGTTAGCCTGGATTACGGAAAACCTCTCCTGGCCTGGAAAGCTGCTTTTAGCCTTCAGCAGCCCAAACCCTTGTTCGGGGAGCTCTCAGAGCAACAGACCTGGCCTGGGTGTCTGCAGAGACTGAATCTTCTGCAAGGTAATTCAGTACCACACAACTTCAAACTCAGTCTTCTCTTTTCAGATAAAGTGCCATAACAAGAAACCATCACATAGTTGAAAACGTAAGTTCTCAACCACGGTGGGAGCTCTGTCCAGGCACTCCTCCGCACACTCACAGCCGCCTGGATGGCGTGGGTCTTGCTGCCAGGTCAGGGCACAAGCCTACCAGAGCCTGCTATGCTGATGTACGAGAGGGAGAGAACAGCTACAGCATCTCGAACAAACACCCAAATGCATTCAGATATCACATGTTCTCTAAAAATATACACTTGTACAGTAAAACAGAAACAAAACAAAAAAACCAATCTGATCCTTGACTCTGGCTGCTCTCTTGGTTATATGGGACATAAGAACAAAAACTTGAGTAAGGAAAACACAGTATTTTTAAAAGGTATGTCAACTGCTTTCCTTCAGGTGCTTTCCCTCAGGATATATGCAGAAGAGTTTATCTAGTTTAAGTCATGTCTGTAATACAGAACAGCTGTACTTCAGACCAGCATCATTAAAGTTGCACCTAGAATACACTAGATGCATCCTAGGAGGTATGCTGTCACAGATGAAGATGTACTCTTCTGCTATATTTCAGCTTTATACTATTCCTATCAGAATCAGTGTCTCTGCACTATGGATCGTACTGGGTTTACCCTATTGTCCCTAAGAGAATGAAATTATGTTGTACCAAAGCAACAGATAGGTCAGATCAAAAGCTGCATTAATACAGTGGTGCAAATCCTTACATGTGAAGCTCTTCCAGAAATATATACTTGATTTATATTGGTTCAACAGAACTCCATTTCCCACTGGTTTACCTATAAGCAAGGATTAAAATAAATTTTGGAATGGATCATCAGTTGAACTGCAATAGGTTAAAGTGCTCTCTGAGGCAGACAGGCCCAAGCTCTGCTGAAGTGCCACACTGGAGCCACCAGGACAAGCACAGGGGTTGGGGAAGAAGGGGACACTGAAGGAGGGTTCAGAGGAAGGCAATGGAGCAGGAAGCCCAGGGAAGAAGGGAGAGTCTGTGCTGGGACTGATAGCTTTGGAGGGCTCGTGGATGAGATGAACAGATGATGATTGAAGATGGTTAGAGAAAGGTAAAGCAAAAAACTTCTCTGCTTCTCAGATGACCCCTGGACTCTGTGTGGCTGCAGCTCTGCCCTTCCCTCACTTGCTGGATTGTTAAAAACTGTTTTACTTTATCATGTTGCTTCTTTTCCAAAGCTTAATGTTTAGCACACTGAAATTACAAAAGCGAATTCAGACCCAAACCAGGATCTCACCAGACTCTTTTTCCCCAGCAGCGAGGAGGCTGAGGAAGGGACCACCATTGCTACGAGAAAAGACAGAAAGCATTTCACCCAGCCTCTTTTGCTGAAGCACAGCAACCACGGCGGTGCCCAGGGCAGGGCTGATGCAGCTGAGCGAAGGCTGCTCCCCCATCCCCTGCAAGCATACCCCAGGCGTGCACAGCTCCCTCGCTCGCTCTGCATTGAGTGATGCAAGACTAGGAACCTCAGAGACTCGACTTTAAATAAATAACCAGGCCTCTATCCCCAAACAGCTTTATCTTCTGTGCCAGGAAAGCTGCTGCTTCTTGTAGGAAGGGCTGTGGAAAAAGGCTATGCTATGCAGCCTCTAATACTAAAGCTGCCAGATATATTTTGCAGGCTTTCCTTCTAACTACAGAAGAAAAAGAGCAACAACTACCTCACACTGCCTTTTATTCTTACTGATGGCTACCACTGGCCAAATTCAGCTCTCAGCTGCAGTGATGCAAATTTGGGATAACTCCACTGACATGGAATTAAACTAAATCTCTTATTAGAGCTACAGAAATCTAGGCCAGCATAAGTCAGCACTGTCAACAGTTACCCCTACAGTTTTCTGCAGAGTAATGATCTATTTTAAAGAAACTGAACTTTTAGAAATAGCAACTTTGCAATTCTCTTGATTTACCTTCTGAAGAAGGTTTTGGGGCTTTCTCTGATCTTCAGGGATTCATGTTTACAAGCTCTTCTCCTTAATCTCAAGCACTGGAAGCATTTCTGTAAATGCACAGACCTGTTGGAAGCAAGGCTGCAAGAGACCCACTTGTCCAACCCATCCCTCTGGCTCACACAGGATCTACCTATACCTGTGCCGTTCAAAAGCCCTAATCTTGCCCACTGGTGGTGGAGAGCCCAGGCTTCCCTGGCTGATGTCTTCCAGTGTTTTCCTAGCCAGCCTGCTAGAAAGTCATTACCTCTGGCTAATATAAAGTCCTCTCTGTTGTGGCACAGGCTCATAAAGCTTCTCCTTGTGTCCACAGGATATGGAAAATACATTTGTAGACAGCTTTCTTCCTTGCATTTCCAGACTCATCCTTTCTCCTACCAGTGCTTCCTGCTCCCTGAGCCACTGGGGTCCAGAAACTGAGACCTTAACAAAAATACACCACATACCTGGAGATTTTAATAAAGAGGTGACCTTCTGCAAAGTCCTATCAGCTAAGTTTTTCACTCAGTCCCACCTCCAAAGCGCCACCAGCAAGACTCAAGCAGCAGCACCAAACCCTCCAGGTGAGAAACTGAGCCCTGGTTTTAGTTTTCAGCAGTCTTGGAGGGGCACAGGGGCAAGACAGATAGGCACCTGCAAAGACCTCACAGGATGCCTCTTCTGAAGGCAACCTCCAGAGATCCAACATTCAAATGGAAAGATTCTGCTAAAAGATTTGGAAACCTCTGTAGCATCACAGAGAACAGGGCTGGAAGGAATCCCATCAGCTCACGTAGTCCCAGCCTGCTGAGATACCTGAAACGGAAGGCAGTATCACGGATGTGTCATTCCTAACATAACTACCACAGTTATCTCATTCCTAACATGTTCCTCTGACATGTTCTTAAAGACATCCAGTGACGGACATTCCTGCACCTCACAAGAGAAAATTCTCTGGTGCTTCATGACCCTACTTGAAAACTTTTTATGATGCCTAAACTGAAAATCCCTTGCTGCAGTTTAAAAGTGTTCTTTGTGGAAAGACCCAGAATTAATGAAGAACAGGCACTTCTACCTCGTGCTGCCACGTGCTATTACATATCTGAAGATGCCCCATTTTAGTTTCTACTCTTGTAAGCTAAAAAACTCACTTTCATTTGCTCTTTCCCCATAAGTTAATGCTTTTCATATCCATGGGTTCAAACTACAATTATGGCGACAATCAGGAAATGCCGTTGATAGATTCTTCACCAGGGTGCTATTCAAAACAGTCCCCAAAATACACAGGCATCTGTCAAAGCTGGGCACTTTTGATCCAATGTCCAAACCCAAAACTTTGGGGGAAAAGAAAATACAGCTCAGGAGTGTCAAGTGGGGGTAAAAAACAGAGCAAAGACAGAGCCCAAGTCTCGAGCATAACAAGGCACACATTTTTCGATGGAAGGCCAGACAGACAGTACAAAAATGCTCAGACAGGAGCTGCAAGAGCAGATTTGAGGAATTCTGAGATCCCAGGTCCTGATTTCATTGCTGACAGCGGGGCAATGAGCGGCTGCAGCCTGCCATGGAATAACAGAGCAGGAGGTAAAGGTTAGCAGGGATGTGCAACAGCAAAACTGTGGCCATGGGGGGCTTCAACAGCGTGCACCTGTGCTGTGTCCCACCCTTTCCTGTTCCTCCACCTTCCTCATCTTCACAACCTCCAAAACATGTGATTATGGCAATAAAAAACTGCAGTCATCAGTCAGATGTGCCTGATAAACCCAGCCTGCTGCTGCAGCCCCCCACTCCAGGCTATTTCCGTGCAGGATTTGCTAGCACGCAGTCTCCCAGTGACATGCAGGTGCAGCCGTCACATTCTAGCCCTGAAAGCCTGCTGAGGAGCCCTTCATATTAAAGACAAAATACAGTAGGGACCTCTTAGCAGAGCAGTAAATTACCCTCCCCCCTGCACCAGCCTTCTTCTCAATCAGCTGCTCATTTAGCCATGGTTGTGAAACAAGCAAGGCACAGGGCTGCCCACCGTCATCATGGAAAAGACCACACATGGACTCCTCGGTGGGGAGCAGAGGCTAAGCATCCCATAGATTCACCCTTCACAGACCCCAGGAGGTTTCCAACACACAGACGCTCACTTGCAGGGCTGGAGACAGAAGTTGTTCTCTCTACTGCATCATCTCCTGCCGATCTTGCCAAGTGCCCTCCCTCCCAAACTAGCCACTACTTGCTTAATCAGCATTTTTGGAGATTAGCAATGGTAAATTCTCTGTCAGCCCTGAATGGTGCAACAGTGACTCACGGGCTCTCCCAACCTCTCTCCCTGGTATCAGCCAGACCAGGTCAGCTTCAGCTCTTTGAAGGGTGGTCCTCAAAATGAAAGAAGGACCAAAGCAAAGGAAAACACTCACCCTTTGCTAGATATAGCTGAACTATATGACTAGCATAGGTGACTTACTAGATGTGTTACAGGCTTGGGACTGAGAACGAAGGGTAGCCTGTTTCCTTCCCGGGCAGAATCAGACATACAGGCTTCGCAGAAGCAGTTATACATGGAGAACAGGAACTCACAGCCCATGTGGCTGAAGAGGAGACAGCAGGATGATCTGCAATCCTAGCATCACTCCTAGCAGCCAACAAACTCTGCCTATGTACAGTGCTAAGATTGTAAGAGGGCTGTCCCGGAGATGGGGGAAGAACTTGGTCCCCAGGTCTCCACTGCACCCCAGGATTAGCAGGGTACAGGGAAGCACCCACAGCGTGAAAGCCAGAGCTGGGCCAGAGGGAGCCAGCACCCCCAGAGCAGCCAGAAGTACTCACTCTGATCTACCCAAACACCACCGCACAAATCTGCACACACACTTGCATCCCCACTTGCCTTGTCCTCTCCTCCTTCTTCGGTCTTTCCCAAGACTTGAGGGCTCTAGCCCCTGCTGTCCCAGCCCTTTCCCCCGCACACAGGCACGTGCTCACACATACACCGCCGAGCTCCAGACCCATCTGTTCTTACAGGAACAGCTCCCCACACAGCTCTGCCTGTGCACTTTGCTGTTGACACAAAGCACTATTTCAGCTCCACACCTGCACTCTCCCTACAACAGCATGCGATCTTAATTAAGCTTTAGGCACAGGTAGGGAGCAATTGTCTGGCACTTATGGCTGAGAGGGGACTCGGTCTGTATTCCCCCTTTGCCACACACACAGTACCGACCTGCCCACGTGATCATTGGCAAATCACCTTCCCATGTTTGCGTGGTCTCACTGACCTCCTGTTTTGAAAGAATTTATCATTAATTTTTGCAAAGTGTTGTGGAAGCCTTAGAGGGAAGGTAACATGGGAATGGAGAGTATTAATATTCCACCAGGACCCTCTAGGGACCAACTGGCACACTAAAGTTACTACAAGCAGAAACAAAACCCTTGTATGGCTCAAGCCAGACGCCCAAAGCACTCGCGCATTTTTTGCAGTACTTTCCATCAGCATTAGGAAGCATGTATGTGGCCTGTCATTATGCATCCAGAGCAATGGCCCTGCCACTTGGATCTAAGTTAACATAACAAGGGGAGAGCAGGACAGGGGATGGATTCAAATCTACTTGGTGTAAGAAAAGGTTGCATCAGGCACTGTGTATGGAGAAATATTAGTCTCCTGCTGTTCCAGCATAAAGTTAATCAGGGACAGAAATTAATCCCTCCTGACAGCATGTTGCCAATTTCTGATTTCATCCCCATTTGCTTGTAGCTTATCATCAAGGGAATGGGAAACTTGTAGCATGGACAAGCCTGCCACATACCTCCTCCTTTGGCAGAGGCTCACAGGCACCAGCCACAGGTTCACACACGCTCAAAGCAACATGTCCGTGCTCTGCGTGCATGCAGGTACCCTCACATTCAAACAGATTCACCCACCATTACACAGGTAGAGGCAGTGAAAAGTTACGCATATGCTTAAGGCAAAATATATGCCCAACCATCAGCTTTACTCCAAGACAGTGGGAGGGCGGGAGGGGAAGAACACAAGAACAAGAAGAAAGAAATCCTCTCC